>JANBPO010009603.1:27891337-28213734 GCA_024336825.1 Amorphophallus titanum
AAACCACTGATTTTATACATTTCTGTTATTGAGGACTCTCTAGGAGCTGTCCTGGCACAAGTGGACGATGAAGGTAAGGAAAAGGCAGCTTACGACCTCTCTAGGTTGCTCAATCCCACAGAAGCTAAGTGCGCCACTATGGAGAAGACTTGTGCAGCATTGGTTTGGGTAGCTTAGAAACTGAAACACTATTTCCTTGCCCATGAAGTTAGGTTGATCTCTAGAATGGACCCAATTCGTTATCTCTTGGAAAAACCTATCCTTTCTAGTAGATTGGCCCGATGGCAGAGTTTTCTCTCTCAATTCGATATTACTTTCATCATTCAGAAAGCAATCAAGGGATATGCTATTGCTGAACATCTTGCTCATTCGCCTATCTGTTGCACGCATTCTATCCAAGATGAGTTCCCCGATGAACACCTTACTGTGCTCACTCATCATCCCTTCTAGTCCTTGTATTTCGATGGCGCACTTAACTCTCAGGGCCGAGGGATCGGCGCTGTTCTCCTCACTCCGAAGGGAGTGACTATCCCCATTGCATATCAACTCTCTTTTCCTGCTACCAACAACATAGCCGAGTATGAGGCTCTCCTTGCTGGATTGAAGTACGCCTATGTTCTAGGCACGCGATACTTCAACATTATAGGAGATTCTCAGTTGGTGCTGCTCCAGGTTCTCTCTACCTATCGCACCCGTGACCCTAAACTCAAACCCTATCAAGATTTGGTCACACTCTTGGCTAAGCAATTCTGCAAGCTCATTTACATCCATACCCCTCGATCCCAAAATATTCTTACTGATGCACTTGCATCGCTTGTTTCTTCCCTCTCTTTCCCTCTTGGTCGTGCCACTGAGACCATCGTGGTCCAGCGGTTAGATGCTCCTTCCCTTCAGGTTCCGTGATTCGATAACCTTAGGAAATCTATAGAGAAGAAGGCTGAGCTGGAGAATTTGAAAGAAGTATCTTTAATCAAGCTCGAGGAGATATAGACGAAGAAGAATTACCTTGGTATCACGAAATTGAGCAGTATTGCAGGGATGTCTCATTCCCAGAAGTGGCCAAGGCCGAGCAACGCAAGGCCATTAGAAGAGTCACCTCAAGATACACAATTATTACAGGAGAACTATATTGGCGTGCTCTAAATGGAGTTCTTATGAGGTGTCTAGATGATGACGAGGCTTGGAAGGTTGTTGAAGCAGCTCACTCTAGTGAGTGTGGAGGGCATGTCAATGGTCAGGCCTTGGCGAAGAAGATTCTTAGGCAGGGCTATTATTGGCCAACCCGAGAAGAAGATTATTCCACCTATCTCCATAAATGTCTTCAGTGCCAACTCTATGCCGACAAAATCCATGCTCCGACTTCATCCCTCCATCCTCTTTCTGCTCCTTGGCCATTCTCCATGTGGGCTTTTGATATTGTGGGCCCACTGGGTGATCCTAATTCTCAGACTAAGTAAAAGTCCTTTATCCTTACCGCAACTGAGTACTTCACCAAGTGGGTGGAAGCTGAAGCGTATGCGGAGATCAAAGCCACCACAGTATGTCGCTTCATCATGAAGAACATCATTTTGTGGTTTGGAGTGCCAAGTGACATCTTCACCGACAACGGGCCTCAATTCGTATCACAAGAACTCAGGGACCTCTGTAAGAATTTCAACATATCATTGCATCATTCATCACCATACTACCCCTATGGCAATGGCCAAGCCGAGGCCACTACAAAACCCTTCTTAAAATTATCAAGAAAACATGCGAGTCACACAAGTTTGTTGATTGGGCCGATAGATTGACAGAAGCTCTGTGAGCTTATCGCACCTCTGTCCGTACTCCCATGGGACAAACTCCTTTTGCTCTTACTTATGGGATGGAGGCGGTACTCTCATATGAGATCCCAATCCCTTCCCTAAGAGTGCGGCTAGATAAGGAACTCAATCTCGATGAGCATCTGGAGGCGTTGCTAGTCTAGCTGGAACTCTTGGATGAGAAGAGGCTTAATGCGGCCAATCATATTTTCGTTTATCAAAAATGTGTCTCGCGACATTTTCAAAAGAAGGTCATCGAAAGAAAATTTCAAGTGGGTAATATGGTGTTGAAACGTAAATTCATTCGAGTAGGTGGTCATAGGTCTAAGTTGCAACCCAATTGGGAAAGGCCATTTGTAGTTAAGGAAGTTTATCCTGGCAACGCCTATCGCCTAGTCAACACTGAGGGAGAAGAGTTGTCTCATGTGTGGAACGGGCTTTACCTTAAGCATTTCTACCCCTAAAAAACTATCTATCTCCATACATGCCTTTTAGTCCTTCCGAGGCCTCCGGCTCGAGGGTGGCGGGTCAGGATTTGAATGGTATCGGGTTATTCTCGGTATCTAGATCATGGGTCATTACAGTCTGGTTATTATCAGCTGCGGATTAGAGACATGGATGTAGAGAAGTCTATTTTTTGTACGAAATATGGGCATTATGAGTTCTTGGTGATGTCATTTGGGCTCACCAATGCCCCTACGGCGTTCATGGATTTGATGCATAGAGTGTTTCATCCCTACCTAGATCAGTTTGTGGTCATGTTTATGGATGACCTTCTTGTTTATTCGCAGTCTGAGGAGGAGCATGCATACCATCTAAGGATAGTGTTGCAGACCTTAAGAGACCACCAACTATACCCCAAGCTGGGCAAATATGAGTTTTGACTTTGGGAGGTGCATTTTCTTGGGCACGTGATCTCTAGTGATGGCATTGCAGTGGATCCGGCCAAGGTGGAAGTTGTGGTGCAGTGGCCAAGGTCGAGGTCTATGACAGAGATCATGAGCTTCCTGGGGTTGGCAGGCTATTACAGAAGGTTCATTTAGTATTTTGCTCATATCGTAGTCCCGATGACTAGGCTCATGCGGAAGGATGTGCCTTTTGTATAGACAGATGAGTGTGAGTAGAGCTTCATGGAGCTGAAGAGATTGCTCACTACTGCTCTAGTACTCATGTTACCTTCTGGATCAAGAGGTTTTATGGTGTGTACAAATGCTTCCAGGGTAGGACTGGGAGCGGTGCTGATGCAAAATGGTAGAGTTCTAGCATATGCATCCTGTTAGTTGAAGTTGCATGAGGAGAACTACCCTACTCATGATCTTAAGCTGGCAGCGGTGATCATTGCTCTAAAGATCTAGAGGCACTATCTGTATGGGTAGAAATTCGAGATCTAGACTGACCACCAGAGTTTGAGGTGTGTGTTTACCCAAAAGGATCTTAACCTCGGGCAGAGGAGGTAGATGGAATACATGAAGGATTACGATTTCACCCTGTCCTATCAGCCATGCAGGATGAATGTAGTGGCTAATGCTTTTAGTAGGAAAGTGGTGGTCACTCAGATGATGTTGAGGAAGTGGAGGTTATAGGATCAAGTGCCAGTGGTAACTTTTAGGCTCAAGGTCCCACAGGACCGGAGGTCGACCATTCTTGCAAGTTTGACCGTCATGCTAACTATCCGTCGCTAGGTGATGGAGGCTCAGCATGTGGATCCCGAGCCAGCTCGTAAATTGTCTATAGGCTAGGTGGAGTTTGGTGAGGATGAGGCAGTGAGGTTTAGAGGTAGACTGTATGTCCCTACCGAGGAGCAGGTGTGGAATGTCGTGTTGCAGGAGGCTCATGGCACCCGGTACACCGTACATCCAAGAGCGACAATAATGTATCGAAATTTGAAGAGGCAGTTTTGGTGGCCTGGCAAAAGAGAGATGTCACAGAGTTTGTGGCCAGGTGTTTGACTTGCCAGTAGGTGAAGGCAGAACATCAACGACTAGGTGGTACACTTCAGCCATTCGAGGTTCCCGCATGGAAATGGGACCACGTGACTATAGATTTTACAGTTGGATTGTCGAGGACTCCTAGTGGGCATGATAGTATTTGGCTGGTGGTGGACAGACTGAAGAAGATAGCTCGGTTGTTGTTGATCAAAGTCAGTTGGAGTGTGCACAAGTTGGCCCAATTATTTGTAGAGCAGATTGTTCCCTTGCATGGAAACCCCATTTCCATTGTATCGGATCGAGATCCTCGCTTCACTTCAAGATTTTGGAGGAGCTTTTAGAGAGCTCTGGGTATGGAATTAACATTTAGCTCAACTTACCACCCTCAATCAGACGATCAGCCAGAGAGGACCATCTAGACTCTAGAGGATATGTTGAGATCTTGTTGCCTAGAGTGGCAAGGGAGTTGGATTCATCATTTGCCATTAATAGAGTTCGCCTATAACAACAGCTATCATTCCAGCATTGATATGGCTCCGTATGAGGCGTTGTATGGGTGACCGTGCCAGACTCCACTAGATCGATTTGAGGTCGGTGAGTGAGTCACGACAAGGCCTGAATTGGTGTAGCAGTGTATTGAGGTGTTGCAATCGGTTAGGCAGAAGTTACTGGTAGCACAGAGTTGGTAGAAGAGTTATGCAGACCGGAGGAAGTAACCCCTTAGCTTTGCTGTGGGAGACCAAGTGTTCTTAAGAGTATCCTTTATGAAGGGGGTGATGCGTTTCGACCAGCGTGGGAAGTTGAGTCCCCGCTACATCAGCCCTTTTCCCATTGTTGAGCGCATCGGTGAGGTGGCATATAGATTGTAGCTACCCCCAAAGTTGGCAGATGTGCATGATGTGTTCCATGTGTCGATGCTTTAGAGGTACATGTCGGATGGTTCTCATGTCCTGGAGGATTCCGTGTGGCTTGAGGTGACCCCAGACTTATCTCTTCTGGAGTATCCTGTCTGTATTGAGGATCGGGGTGAGCAATGCCTACGGAACAAGGTTATTCCCCTAGTTAAGGTGGTTTGGCAGCATCGCTCAGGTGGTGAGGCATCTTGGGAGCGAGAAGATGAGATGCGGGAATAGTTCTTTTACCTATTCTAGTAAGTCTCGTCCCTTGTTGGCCATGTTCTAGCTTAATTTTGAGGATGAAATTTTTATAAGAGAGGAGGACTGTAACGCCCCAGATTTTTGAATCTTATTTTTCCCAGAGTTAGGACACGGATTGGCATCCGACAAACAAAATCATGAAGCTTGAAAGGCAGAACCAACACTGAACCATCTTGACTCTGTTCATTTCCTTCCCGGGAATTAGACCCAAGGAGCACCAAAGGTAATGCACACCCGCTCCGTGGGGTGGAAGTAGAAGGAGAAGAAATGGAAGTAGTAGGTTTGATAGGTAGTGATGGAGGCATAGGTGAAGGCGACAAAGGCAAGGTGGGAATGATAGGATCGGGCCTAAGAGGTGAAGGTGGTGGCAAGGGCGAAGGTGTGGCTTGCTTAGGTTCCGGCGACGGAGGTAACAACGAGGAAGATGGAGGAGAGGGTGGAGAGGACAAATGTGGTATAGATGGTGAAGGAGATGGTGAAGGCTGTGGGGACCAATGCTGGCATATTGATACAACGCGTCGGGCAGCATTAGGAGTGGAAGTCGCGGTAACAGGTTTGGAGGAAGGTGGGGTGGCACCAGCTTGAGCGGAGGCATGGGTTTGTGGAGGTTGTGAAGATGGCGTAGGAGATGGAGATGGCCTAGGTGAATGAGCAGGTATTGGAGTAGGCGATGGAGCGGATGCATCACTAGATAAAGGATCACCGGGGTGCCCCGGGTCTTGTAGAGATGGAGACGACTGCCCGAGCGGCACTTCTTGTTACTACTTGCTGTGTAGATGTAGAGCAACCTTGCGAATGGCAGCCCAATCGATCCTCTTGTTATCTTCCAAGTCATAAATACAATCCCATAACTCGGGACAATCCTCAACCAAATGCCCCTGCTGGCGATGAAATTTACAGAACTAGAGCATATTCCCCACTGCGGGTTGGCAAGGCACAACTAAAGGGAGTTACAATGCGTGAGTGGCCGTCAAAACCCAGGAGATATCTGTAAAAGACTCCAGTAACGGAGAACAAGGAGCCTGCTTTGGGCAAGGTGGATGCCGAGGGATATGGGATGAAGGTGGAGAAGGTTGCAGAGATAGAAGCAGAGGTTGCGTAGGCAATGGTGCATGGCGACTAGTGGATAGACTAGGTGGAGACAAATGTGGAGAGGGACGTGGAGGTATGTAGTGGACGACATCCACTTGCTCGGGATGTGGTGTTCCCTTGACTGGGGGAGATGGAGATGGGCGTGGGTATATGGAAGCAGAAATTTGACTTATGGACTGTTGGCTCGTGGGAGCAGATGGGTGTGTAGGAGTGGAAGGTTGACTCGTGGAAGGCGAGTAGTAAATGGTGGATGTGGATGGTGAGGCGTATGTGGAGGGTTGTTGTGCGGGAGTGGCAGATGTGGATGGTAAAGTGCATGCGGATGTGGAAGATGGGGAAGACTCGGTGTCAAGGGAATCTTGAAGTTGTTGATGAATGAAGTGGGCTCGTCTATAAAGTTGTTGCCAAGAGGTGATATCATTCAAAGATAAGATGAACTGATACTCGTGTGTTGCATTGGAAATGAGCATCTTGATTTGTTCCCTCTCCGGAATGTGCCCCGGGACTTGCGCGGTGAGGCGATGCCAGCGGTCAGCAAAGGCAGAGAACTCCTTATTGGGCTTCATCTTCTCATGGGTCAGATCCGCCATAGAATACTTGGGCCCAACCTAGTCTTGATATTTCTGAATAAACTTCTCTTGGACAACTTAAAAATTCACAAACTACTCTTGCGGGAGAGAAAAGAATCAATCCCGAGCCGAGCCTTCTAAATATAGACTGAAGAAGTAAGCCATCAAGCATTGGTCATGTCGAAACTGGGCTGACTCATAAACAAACTCCTTCAAGTGCACAAAGGGATCACCGACTCCACTATAGTGACGATATGCGGGAATTTGTGAAGGTGGCGGGAGCTGAAGATTTTGAAAAGTGAATGGAACAGTTAAGGAGGATTTGGGATTGATTTGACATCGAAGTTCATCAAGCTGGCGTTGAGTTTGAGTAATCATCTCCTGGGTAAGGAGAGATCGAGAAGAAAGTGGGCTAGCCTGAGTAAGAGAATGTGAATTCGGACCAAGAACATGATAATGGTCTGGATAAGAGGCTCCGGGCTGAGGAGAATATGGGCCCATTCTAGGAGTGAAAGGGTATATAAGCCTAGAAGAGACATTAACATGAGTATGAGGACCAACTGGGTCAGTAGTGCAAGGAGAAGAAGGAGGCCCATTGAGAGCAGAAGGAGGCCCATTGAGAGCAGAAGAAGGCCCATGAAGATGATTTGCAATAAGGCGTTGGGCCTGGGCTGGGTCCATTTAGCGAACAAGGCATGATAGATAGGCCATGAGATTAGCATGTTCCTCGAATGGATCAGAGGGACCACGGGAAGATAGGCCCGCATGGGAAAAGAATTCCACGCGGGAATAGGAAGAAGATTGGGAAGAAGAATGATACAAGGAGTTGAAACGATGCTCCATGAGGGCAGATGGAGACTTAATACTAGGATATTAAGGAAAGATACAGGTGGGGAAGCAATGGCTTAATAGGCTTGAGAATAAGAGGGGGGGCTGACCCACTAATGTAAAGACCAAGCAAAAATAGACCTAGGACAATGGGACTAGACAATGGACACACAAAATGGACTAACCTAAATGGGTCTATCAACAACAGAACATGTGGATGATGAGAGAATGCAATACAAAACACCATTAATGGGCCTGGACAGGCTCAAACGACACAAACAATACAATGTGAGAGTTTTCACCCAAGTCAAACAAGTTAATATGATGAAAAATATTTTATTCTAGATATTCTATATAACCCCCCTCCCTTTTTCTCTCCCCATTTCTCATTTCTCACCCTTTTCTCTCTCTCTTCTCTCCTACGTTCTCTTCTCTCCCTCTCTTCTCCGGTGGCCAACGGAGGTGGACAGGGGTGAGGCGGCGATGCTCATGGGGTGAGGAGCGATGGGCACAGGACAAGGATCGCTAGCCGACGGAGTTTCAAGTGATATTTTCACGATGGATCGGCGTTCTCGGTGCGTGAAATCTTCAGTGGAGGTAGGGGGACGGATCCTTAAACTACGTACTTGCATTCTCATAGTTTTGGTAGGCCGTGATGAGCCGAGCGGGCTTATTTGAGCATTTTTGAGAAAATAGCATGTTTTGGGGTGTGAGCCGGATCTAGAGTTTTGATCGCGTTTTGAGGGTCTAAATGGGTCCTCTCGATGCTAGAGAGGTTGGGGACTAGTTTCCCCTTGTTTTCCCCATCACATGGGTGTGAATGGGGAGTAGAATGGGATTTTTTACAAAGTTTGTCATTTTCAGACTCGAGACGGTGTAGCGGTCCTTCCAGGGACCGCTAGCGGGTGAGGCAGTCCTCAGGAGACCGCCAGAGGTCACTTATGTCAGGTCGAGCCTTGCGATCACGCGATGGACCGCTATCGATCTTTGTGGTCTCTAGGAGACTACCATGGGTGTGCATTGCGGTCAGGGAAAGACCATTTTCTATTTTCATAGTCGTTCAGGGTCAGGTAGCATAGTGGCCTTGGGACTTATCCCCAGCCAATGGCTAGCGGTCAGCCCAAGGACCGCCACCCTACTTGGCGGTCTGGAGGCGATCGCTTGAGGTTCGAGCATTTTTGGGGCTTAGCGGTCCTGGATAGATCGCTAGGCCAGGCCTTGCAGTCTGGAGGAGGCCGCCAGGCTCTATGACTGTCTAGGGAGGACCGCCAAGTGGCTCTCGTGTTTGCCGTGTCTGTTTCGCATTGTGTTGGCTTTCGATCGACCCGGTTGTTACCTAGTGGTTAACCTTCAGCCTCGTAGATGTCCCAGACACCGTAGATTCTGTGTTCACATTTTTGGGGGTGTCAGGAAGTGCCATGTTACCTCGATTTATGTGCCCGTGGGCTTAAGGGTCCAAGGAGGCCCTTGTGTTCCAGGCTTTCATGCTTTGCTAAGATTGAGTCATCGTGAGTCGGTTAGAGTGCGGTGGGCTTTCCCCTCATGATGTGGGTTTCTCCGAGAAGTGATTTTCGAGTGGGCCATGTGCGTGATCTTGGACTGTGAGTCCAGCTAACCAGCCTGGGGCTGAAGGTTTCCTGTGTGTCCCCTGGATGAGGGATCAACTCGATGACTAGTGAGCTACCTTGAGAATCGTGTCACAGAGGTTTCAGACCTAGGGATTAGGCCAGATTGACGACACTGTGTCGTCACGTGCGACGGTCTTGACCTCAAGTCTCGTGACTCAAGGACTGTTGAGTTTAGTAGGTCTAATGGGCCGTCCAGAGTATGGTGGCCTCGAGCCACCTGTTACTTCGTGTTACTCGCGAAGGGTGTATGCGTGGTTTTCTATGTCTACGTTCCGTGAGCCCCCACTAGTTGTAGCTTTCCCATGACACGCATGTGCTGGCCCACCAGGAGTGAGGGTGCGGCGTACCTGAGAGAGACGGTGAGTAGGCTGGTTATCGTAGGGCCCCCGCGTACAGTCAAGTCTGGGCTTAGGGAAAATTATCAGCTAGAGGATAGGCCTAGGGCGTATGGTCTGAGTGTGCACACGAGGCTTAGGGTGTCGGACCCACGCTGACGAGCGCGACCTCAGCTAGTCCTTGTTTGTGGTACTGGTTACTCGGTGTGTCTTTGTCTCCGCCTGGGACGTGATAACTAGACACTTGTGGCGCGGTGTAAGACGTCAGGAGACGCATCTGGTTTGTTCTTCTGGTGGGTGGTACTCCCGTCACGTGACATGAGTTTATCGTGACTCGAGGTTCTGTCCCTCGTCTGTGAGACGAGGTCTTGTGCGTAGTTTACGGGTATTTCCCTGATACCAAGGTCTGGGGTTTTCGGTGAGCATCACCGAGGGTTTTTCCCTAGACAGCGTTAAGTTCACGATGGCGAGGTCGTGACCGTGTTTCCAGACCACGTAATTTTGGTGTGGGTCCTTGTTTGTAAGGACAGGCCTCCACGATAGTGGCGTCGTGACGTTTCCCTAGTAGCGTGGCTAGGACAGTTCGTGATCTGGTGGTTCCCCGACTAGGAGATCGGGGTGTTGGTTTCCTTTACAGTAGGCGTAGTTGTAGAGTCGAGGTTTTACTGGCCGCTGTGTTTACTGTTCCTGCTGTAACTGTTGTTCCTTCTGTAATTACTGCTTTCCGTGCCGCCGTTGTTTTCGGTTGGGGTTCCGCGGGACCCCTACTGAGCCAGTGATAGGAGGCTCACCCCTGATTTTCAAGTGTTGTAGTTCTTCCTCGTGGTTCGAGAGTGCTGTGCGGAAGTTTTTAGTTTGCACCTTGCTGGGCCGAGTGTTCACACGGTGTTGGATCATTCTCTGCCTTAGACTGTACTTTCATTGGACTGGACTCTGTTGTAGCTAGATTATTCATTTCTGTTAATTGTTATATTGTCCTGCTTTATTTTCTATTTTTATGTACACCACACCTATCTTTTTAGCCCTTCCGAGCTCTCCGGCTCATGCGCAGCGGTCCAGGGTTTGAATGGTATCGGGTCATTCCCAGTATCCGGATCAGCATGAATAAGTTACACGAGGCAGAACTTCAAGGTTTGATTAGGCGTTTGCAATTCATTAGGAGATTCATATCTCAACACTCTCAGAGATGCCACCCATTCTATGATTTGTTGAAGGCGGGGGCCAAGATTGAATGGAACGAGCAGTGCCAAAAGGCCTACGCGGAGCTTAAGGTTTATTTATCTAATCCCCCGATTCTACAACCTTCTGTCCCTGGTAAACCCCTGATCTTGTACATTTCTGTCATTGAGGACTCCTTAGGAGCTGTCCTGGCCCAAGTGGATGACAAAGGAAGAGAAAGGGCAGCATACTATCTCTCTAGATTGTTCAATCCAGCTGAATCTAAGTATACTGCCATGGAGAAGACCTGTGCAGCGCTAGTATGGGTAGCTCAGAAGTTGAAGCACTATTTCCTTGCCCATGAGGTTAAGCTGATCTCTAGGATGGACCCTATTCGTTATCTTTTGGAAAAGCATGTCCTTTCTAGTAGATTAGCTCGTTGGCAGAGCTTTCTCTCACAATTCGATATTACCTTCGTCGTCTAGAAGGTGATCAAGGGATACGCCATTGCTGAGCATCTTGCTCACTCTCCAATCCCTTGTACTGATTCGATCCAGGATGAGTTCCCTGATGAACATCTGGCTGTAATCACTCATCTTCTTTTCTGGTCTATGCACTTCGACAGTGCACTAAATTCTCAAGTCGCAGAATCGACGCCGTTCTCCTTACTCTAGAAGGAGTAACTATCCCCATTGCTTATCAGCTCTCATTTCCTGCCACAAATAATATAGCCGAGTATGAGGCTCTCCTGGCTGGTCTAAAGCACGCCTACCTCCTAGGAGTGTGCTATCTCAATATTATAGGAGACTCTCAATTGGTGCTGCGCCAAGTTCTCTCAACTTACCGCACCCGTGAACTCAAGCTTAAGCCGTATCAAGATCTGGTCACACTCTTGGCTAGGTAGTTTCACTAGCTTATCTATATCTATACTCCTCACTCTCAGAATATCCTAGCTGATGCATTGGCATCACTTGCTTCTTCCCTTTCCTTCCCCCTTAGTCGCTCCACTGAGACCATCGTGGTCCAGTGGATGGACGCCCCCTCTCTTCAAGATCCTTGGTTCGATAACCTTAGGAAAATTGCAGAGAAGAAGGCTGAGAAGGAGGAGTTGAAGGAAGTTTCATTGACTGAGCTTGAGGAGATTCTAGAAGAAGAAAAGCTGCCGTGGTATCATGAAATTGAGCAATACTGTAGGGATAGATCCTTTCCGGAGACGGCCAATGTCGAGTAGCGGAAGACCATTAGAAGAGTCGCCTCGAAGTATACAATTATTGCAGGAGAACTATATAGGCGTGCTCTTAATGGAGTTCTCATGAGATGTCTAGATGACGACAAGGATTGGAAGGTAGTGGAAGCAGCTCACGCCAATGAGTGCGGAGGGCACGTTAATAGGCCGGCGTTGGCGAAGAAGATTCTTAGGCAGGGCTATTACTGGCCAACCCTAGAAGAAGATTGTTCCACCTATGTTCGTAGGTGCCTTCAATGCCAGCTTCATGCCAATAAAATTTATGCCCATGCTTCTTCTCTCCATCCTCTCTTCGCTCCTTGGTCATTCTCGATGCAGGCCTTTGATATCGTTGGACCACTAGGTGACCCTAATGCTCAAGTTAAACAGAAATCTTTCATCCTCACAGCAACCGAGTACTTCACCAAGTGGGCGGAAGCCGAAGCATATGCCGAGATCAAAGTAACCACAGTATGCCGATTCATTATGAAGAATATCATTTCACGATTCAGAGTACCAAGTGACATCGTCACCGATAACGGACCCCAATTTGTGTCACAAGAACTCCAGGACCTCTGTAAGAAGTTTCACATTTCTTTGCATCATTCATCACCTTATTACTCTCAAGGCAATGGCCAAGCCGAGGTCATGAACAAAACCCTTCTTAAAATCATTAAGAAAATATGTGAGTCACACCGATATGCTGATTGGGTCGACAAACTGACAGAAGCTCTATAGGCTTATCGCACCTCCATCCGCACTCCCACGGGGCAGACTCTGTATGCTCTCACTTATGGGATGGAGGCGGTACTCCCGTATGAGATACTGATCCCTTCCCTAAGGGTACAGCTCGACAAAGAGCTCAATGTCGACGAATGTCGGGAGGCGTTGCTAGTCCAACTGGAACTCTTGGATGAGAAGAGACTGAGTGCGGCCAATCATGCCTCTGTGTATCAAAAGTGTGTCTCGCGCCATTTTCAAAAGTAGGTAATTGAACGTAAATTCGAAGTGGGTAATATGATCTTGAAACGTAAATTTATTTGAACAGGTGGTCCTAGGTCCAAGCTGCAACCTAAGTGGGAAGGGCCATTTATAGTAAAGGAAGCATATCCGGGGAATGCTTATCTGCTTGTTAACACTGAGGGAGAAGAACTGTCACATGCATGGAATGGACTTTATTTCAAACACTTCTACCCTTAAAATAGAGTCTGGCTAATGACGGTTGAGTGATGAGGTAGCCCTTTTCCCCTTATCGTTAGGGATGATTCCTTGGCACAGCGTGCCCACACACTACACGATGCCCCTTTGGTTAGGGTCTCCCTTTTTGCGTAAACACCATTTCTCCTTCGGCCATGCTCGGGGAAGGTGATGGTCCTTTGCTCCTCTCCTCTCGGCTGAGCGTAGGGGCAAGAGATTGATGGAGTAGACAACCGACCAGTAAGACAGCTCACAGAAAGGAAATATATGGAAAGAGATGACACATGAAGAGTAGAGGAGAGGGTCAAGTGATCCAAGAATCTAATGAAACCTTTGCCAGCAATAGTAGACCCGAAGACAAGGAGTAAGCATGAAAAGAAGTGGATATACCAGCCAGGTGGTCAATGATGCCAGAGTCAATCCCCCAAGAGTTTCTAGGGGATCAAACAGCAGCGCTCAAAGCAGCGTCATGTATACCTGATCGTAGTGGGCAGGAGGATGGTGGTGAAGGTCCCTAAAGCTGTGCAAGAAGACGTTGGAGAGTAACAATATCAAAGGAGGAGAATGCTGGTAATGCAGAGGTAGAAAGCCCATAAGAGGACTGAGTCACAACCATATTACTTCATGGCTTTGCTTCTTTTTTATTTGTTCTAAACTTAGCTAGCATCTTTTCAGGGTACTTTTCCCAGCAGAAGTCTGAGCCATGGTTTGTGCAACCACAATGACCACATTTCTTGTCTTCTCGCTTCTTGTTGCCAATTGAAGGGAGCATATCAATGATGCTAGCAAGGGCAGAGTATTCTCTAGCATCAGAATGTATATGATTGACTGCTTGCTACCATGACTTGCCATCACTATTCTTCACTCAAGACTTTAAAATAGGTCTCCTCCAGTGAAGGTGTTGGATCCATGTTGAGAATCTGTCCTAGTAAAGCATCATATTCTGAATTCAGCCTGCTCAAAAACTTCACGATCCTATCATCCTCTTGAAGGGCCAAATAGGTCTCTTGATCTGTGAACAATGTTCCACTAACAGTACGGTAGACATCTAGCTCATTTCACAGCGAGATAAGGGCATAAAAATAGGTTGTGATAGTTTGTGATCCCCACTTTAACTCATGGATGTTGTGACTCAACTGATGCAGACAAACCCTAGTTTCTTTCGACCACAAAGACTAGCTAGGGTCTTCCACATGGCTGCACCAGTGGACTTGTGTAGGATTTTTGGCCGAATCCTAAGTCTTACAGAATTAAGAAGCCAAAACATTACCATGTTGTTGTCACACCTCTAGGTAGGGAAGAGAGGATCCGACGGATCTGGCATTTTCTGATCACCAGTTAAAAACCTTAGCTTGTCGCAACTTGTAATATAAAGTTCAGCAGCGACTGCCCATGAAGGGAAATTGTGCTCAGTCAGTTTCTGTGATGTGATCTGTAGTGCAGTCTGGCCACCGGAGGCCAAGGGCACAGGCTGGAACATTGAAGAGGATGTGTCCTCTGAACCTATAGAAAATGTATCCACCATGCACCTGTTGTCTGTAGCAGGAGTGTCCAGCAGCCGGGGGTGGAGCAGAGGCCTTGACGAAGGCCCCTCGGTAGTCTGGTCAGAAAAGAGCAGCAAGTCAAGTCTGAACAGAGGATGTTCGGCCTGTCAAAAATTGTCCACACCAAGACAGGGACAGCAGGACAGATGTATGGTCAGTAGGTGAAGAGTTATTCCTAGCAGCACAGGAGAAACATGGCAGGGTAGGCTGGCTGTAGAAGAGGCGTCCCTGACCCAAAGGAGGAGCCGCAAAGAACTCTTCTGATCCGCCCCGAGCAGCCCCTGTACTGGCCGGAGTCTAGGGTTCTTTAACTTTTTTGTGTGTAGATCAAAGGAACAAGAAGGAACATGAGGGCTCCGCCTTGCACTAGCAAGGGGAAACCCTTAGGAGTGCTGTGGCTTGAAAGGAAAGGTTTTCTGAGTCTAGATAGCAACAGTCTAGAGCAGTTTGCAGCAGACCAACCATAGAAGGTCCGCAACCATCAAAGGAACAGCAGTGGAAGAGGCAAAGCAAGGTCGCAGACTATTCAGGGTGTACTTCTGAGAGGTCCGATCGGTACAAGGGAGGGTTCCAAGGTATCGGCTGCTCTGATACCATGACAGAACAGAGAAAGGAAGAAAGACCAACAGGCGGAAGAGGAAAAGGGGGGATCGTGATCACCCATCCTGGGCAGTTTACCCTAGTTTTTGTATTAAGCCTTAATGTGCAATTTACAAGTCTGCCCTTTATAAAAGAGCAACCAGAAAGAAAGAGAAAATTACAAGAAACCCCCAAGTATCCTCCAATATTACAAAAGTATCCTTGTATATTACAGAAATATCCATGTTTCCCTGCAGTACCTAAACATTTATCCTTGTATGTTATGTCCATATTATTACTTTTTTGGCCCCCTATACTATTGCTTTGGAAATGCCACTTCATGAAATATTTGTTCCTTTATTGGATATGGTCTACTTAAATCATGAATGATGACCTGAAGGTTAATAACTTAAACTGATGCCTATGTGCAAATAGGGCTCAAGATCAAGCCCTAAGAAAGAGCATCCCATGAACCTAATGTCTTGCATGGGTCTAATGATTGCAAAACATGTGTCTTGCTAGGGATTTCACCCTAGGAGGACCTGAAATCGGACGATACAGGACGGTCATGTATCTCACTAAGGAATACCCTTTAGGAGTATTGATTGGTGAGTGGTCCATTAATGATGGCTAACGTGGTAGGTGTTTAGGCATGCCCCATTGTTGAACCCGTTATTTTCTTGAATAAATCGAGATATATGAAAATTAAATAAGTCGGGTGATAGTCACAAAGTGATGCTAAGTATATGCCATCCTGACTACAGGTCAAAAATGAGTCACGGTAACTCTTGCCGAGTGGACAGCATGAAAGAAAAAGGTATCGCAGCAAGCAAACGCTGACGCAGATCATATAGATGATCTTCCCACCTTCTTATTTTGACGACGAGGTCATCGACATCACATTCAATGATGTTGTGCAACATTTCATCAAATATTTTAGTCATGGCCCTCTAGTAAGTAGCACTGGCATTCTTCAAACCAAAGGGCATGCTCTTGTAGTTGAAAATCCCTTTAGGGGACCGAAAAATCATGTGATTCTTGTCTTTCTGGGACATCCGGATCTGGTTGTAACCGGACGATCCATCCATGAAAGATAAGGCTTCATGTCTGATAGTCATGTTGACCATGGTTTCTATGATTTGTACTGGGAAGTCATCCTTAGGACATGCCTTGTTAAGGTCTCGAAAGTCGACGCAAATGTAGACTTGTCCATTTTTCTTCTTCACTGGGACAATATTGGCGAGCCAGGTTAGGTAGATGCATGGCTCGATGAAGTCGACCTCTGCCATTTTATTGACTTCGGCCGAAACTTGGAGTTCCAACTCATGGCGCATACGTCGCTGTGGTTGTTTGACCGGAGTTACTGAGAGAGAAATGGCTAGCTCGTACTACACCATGGAGGGGTCTAGCACAGGCATCTCCTTGTACGTCTAGGCGAAACAGTCTTTATATTCGAGTAGGAGTTGCTTGCAGTCCTGCTTTTCTACTTCGGTGAGGAGAGTGCTGACGAATGTTGGCTGGTGGGCTTCGTCTTCACCCAAGTTGATCTCAACAAGTTCGTCAAAGGTTACTTGGCCATCATCCTCCAGCTCGGGAGGGACAGGTTGAAAGTCGATGAAGTCTTCATCATCAGTGTTAGCTTCATGCAGTTCTTGGTTTCCAAGGCCGCTAGTTGAAGTGGATGGAGCTGGAGAATTGTTGTTACTAGATTTAGGTAGAGATTGTTCTGAACTACTAGCGCCTTGCTGGCAGTTGCCGGCTAGTGTCATTGAAGTTTCCCTGGGGCTGCCTGGTAAAGCTGACAACATTTCATGGCCAGTGCTATGGGCACCTTCCTCATCGGGAGAGTTTGCCGAGCTGGATTCTTCGACAGACTAGGAGGTATAGGGAGCTTCTTCAGCCTTGATATCTTCACAAGAAAGTGACAAAGACTCCTCGATCACTTGAACTGGGGTGCTGGCCTTGGCCGAGAGCGAGATCTGGATCTCCTCTTCCTCATCCCCAGAGCTGTCAAATTTTGTATCGACATTAGTCTAGTCATCAACTGGCTGCACCAAGCCTACGACGTTGACCGCGTAGTAGATGCGGATGCCTGGGTCTTGGTCGTAGCCGAGTCCCTTGGTGTCTTTGTGAGAAAATGGGGGTTTCCCTTATACCTGAGAAGGGGTCCACAACCGATGAAAGTATCCACGCCGTGCGGAATCTTGCCATTGGGGAATATGTTGCTTTAGGCACATCTCACGGATGCATTGTGGCAAGTCATCTATTACTTGGACTGCTTCAGGGGTGTCATCGGCTCTCTTGGACCAGCTGAAGTCATCTTCTGGTGGGGCTTGAGGGGCCATGTCTCCCTTGTAGAAGACAATGGGCTTATCCTTGTTAGCCTCCTTCTTGCTTCTGAGCTGTCGCTTGTAGGTAACGACGAACGCCGTGAACGGCTCAACCTTGTGCTCCTCTGATGCACACGAGAGTTGCATGTAATATGGCCGTAGACATATGCTCTTGTCAATGGCTCGGCTAATAAGATTAGCCTTGAAGTTGATTTTACGCCTCTCAGGTCGATCTGGAGTTGATTTGGAGCTGAGGTGTAACTGATGGAGCTTGGCCTTTTCTTTGTCAACAGAGAAGAGATCATCTTCATCCCCCTCTGAGAGACAGCCATTACTTTTGCTTTTGATTATGGGGTATACACTGGGTCCCTCAAAGTAAAGTGCAACATCAGAAAGATTGCACTCCGCTGGGGTGAACAGTGATAGGTCTGCAAAGATCGTATGTTGTTCTCCATCCTTGGCATATTTGATGCATTGATGGAGAGTTGACGGGATAACCCAGTTTTCGTGCAACAAGGGTCTCCCCAATAATACTTTGTATGATGTGTTGGCATCGATGATGTAGAACGTCACCTTGGAGGTGAAATCATCGAGCACTAGATCAACATCTACTCGGTCGAGGATGTCCTCGGTGTCCTGTTTGAAGCCAGATATCTTGACTGTTTGAACCTTTTGAAGGTACGAAGTCAGAAATAGAGTCTTGAAAATTTTCAGCGACATGATGTTGACGGTCGCACCGGTGTCCACCACGATCCAATTCGTCTCATGTCCATGGATTTTCCCCCACATGCAGAGAGGGCAATTGTGACATGAGAGGATAATAACATGTCCTTTTCTGCGAATGTGACGGTGGCTGCAAAGGCTTCATATGTTGTTGCCTTCATTTCCGCAACATGGGCTTCATAAGCTTCCGGCCCCTGGACGTTAGGTGCATAAGTGGGATCTAGAGGGGGGGTTAATAGATCCCTTTACAAAAATATGCCCAAGTTAAAAATGCTCGGATCCTATCAGTGCAGATTGAAAGAAGGAAAGCAATCACACAAATCAGACCATGGTGCATTGTAGTTTTTAGGTTGTTCAGTCTGCACTCAGCAGACCTACATTCACCCCCCACTCAAACCGAGTGAGGATTCCACTGACACAGCTTATTCCGCTGATCCACAGCTTTGAGGGAACGAATCCCTTACAACCATTGATTCACAGCTTCCGGGGACCAACCCCTACAACCCGAAAATGCACCACCTCAATCTCGACCCCATGGTAAAACCAATTCAACAGCGAAGAAGAAAGCACGGCCCTGAAAAATAAGTAATCATTAGGGAGTAAATTAATAAGGGGAAGAAAACTGGACTATTCAGCCCTGTCCTTTACCTGACTTGGCTCGCTAATGTCATCCTGGTGCCGAAAGTTTCAAGCAAACGGCAGATATGCATTGACTTCACCGACCTTAACAAAGCTACTCCGAAGGACCACTATCCATTATCGAGCATCGATCAACTGGTCGATTCAACCTCGGGTAACAAACTTCTCACCTTTTTGGATGCCTATTCTGGGTATCACCAGATCCAGATGAACCCCGATGATATCGAGAGGACCGCCTTTATTACCGACTTCGGCAAGTACTACTACACCCAAATGTCGTTCGGGCTAAAGAACGCCGGAGCAACTTATCAGAGGATGGTCAACCAGATCTTTGAAAACTAGATCAGGCGGAATGTCGAGGCCTACATCGATGACATGCTCGTCAAATCACCCAAGGCCGAAGACCATTTTACCGACTTGGCCGAGACCTTCAGCACCCTCCAAAGGTACAATATGAAGCTTAATCCTGCCAAGTGTGCCTTTGGAGTCAAGTCTAAGAAGTTTTTGGGTTTCCTGGTAACCTAGCGAGGGATCAAGGCCAGCCTCAAGAAGGTCTAGGCCATCTTAGATATGCGACCATCTGCTTGCATCAAGGATGTTCAGTGCCTAACAGGAAGGATTTCTGTGCTCAACCATTTCCTGTCCCGAGTGGCGGAGCAATGCCTACCTTTCTTCCAGTTGTTGAGATGGCCAAAATTGGCATCTACTACCTTCACTTGGGACAGTGAGTGTCAGAAGGCATTTACCAAACTAAAGGAATTCCTAGCATCACCTCTAGTGTTGTCGAAGTCAGTGCCAGGAGAAACACTATATCTTTATCTCTCGGTAACATCTTCTACAGTAAGCTTGGTCTTAGTTCAAGATGACCGAGGAGTGCAGAGGCTAGTATATTACGTCAGCAAGGTGCTCCTCAAGGCCGATAAGAGGTACCCCACAATCGAGAAGCTCGTGCTAGCATTGGTGACCTCAGCTAAGCACCTTCGGCCCTACTTCTAAGGACACACCATCGTAGTGCTGACTGGTGAGCCCTCAAAGAAGATTTTGGCCCATCCTAAAGCTTCTGGCCATCTCGTTAAATGGGTAATCTTCCTCGGGGCCTACAACATTTCTTACTGACCCCGCATAGCCATCAAGGGATAGGCTCTCGTAGATTTCATTGCGGAGAACACTATCCTGATCGATGAGATGTCCCGACTGACAGCCGTCTCAACTTAGGACCTTTTTGTGGACGGATCATCAAACTCGACCGACAGCGGCGCCGGTATCTTCCTTATGTCCCCGAAAGGAGTAGAGCTACAATATGCTCTAAAATTCAAGTTCCTGGCATCCAATAATGCCTCCGAATACTAGACCCCTATTTCTGGGGCTAGGATGGCAAGACGCCTCGGAGTAGAACGAGTTAGAATCTACACCGACTCTCAGTTAGTTGCCAGTCAGATCAACGGAGACTACAAAGCTCAGGACCCACAGATGGTCAAATACCTTCAGCTAATAAAAGAGACAGCCCAACTTTTCGAGAGTTTTCAGGTGATCTAGATAGCTCAGGAAGAAAATTCCTGAGCGGATGCCCTCTCTCGTCTGGCCTCTTCTATTAGCTCAGAAGGAACCCAGTCGATCCTCCTTGAGGAGTTAGAGTGACCAAGTGTGGAAACCGAGCTCGTGGACATCATACAAGCATCGCCCAACGACTAGAGGACTCCATACATGGCTTGGCTGAGCGACTCCCAGGAACCTATCGACCCTCGAGAAACAAGGAGACTGAAATATCAGGCTCGACGTTTCATCCTACTTGATGGGAATCTTTACCAGCGATCCTTTGTCGGACCCTTCCTCAAGTGTCTCAACGTCCCAGAAGCCCATCAAGTGATAAAGAAAGTACACGAAGGAATTTGTGGTGGGCACCATGGAGGGAGATCGATTGCGCGAATCTTATTATGCCAAGGCTATTGGTGGCCCACTCTATAGCGTGACTGCTCAGCATACGATAGGAAATGCAACCACTACCAGAGGTTCCACCATCTAATCCACCAACCAGCCTCAGTACTCAAGACCTTGACCGAGCCTTACCCCTTCGCAAGGTGGGGAATCGATATCCTGGGGCCGTTTCTGGTGGCCCAAGCTCAGAAAAAGTTTCTCATCATCGCCATTGACTATTTCTCCAAGTGGATCGAGACTGAATCTACCGCCAAAATAATGGAAGCAGTAATTTGGGGCTTTGTATGGAGATCGATCATCTATCGTTGTGGCATCCCTCGAGTGATTGTGAGTGATAATAGTCGATAATTTAGCTGCGCTTATTTTAAGAATAGGTGCGCCGACCAACATATTCACAACCACTTCACCTCGGTAGCCCACCCTCAAGCTAACAAACTAGTCGAAAATGCCAACAAAACTATCATCAAATGCATCAAAACCAGGCTCGGGTAAGCTAAGGGTAATTGGCTCAAGGAATTGCCTAGCGTACTATAGTTGTACTGAACCACTCCGAGAGCTGCCACAGGTGAAACTCCATTCCAACTAGTATATGGCACGGAGGCGGCCGCCACAGGCTGCCCTGAACTCGGATGGAGGCGGGGCTGATACCGAGACGAGTAAGTCATGGGCGGGCGGGCCGGGTAGTACACTGAGGAGATTGTGACAATTAATTTAGCTCTGTGAATGTGAATGAACGAACTCCAGTTTTCTTACCTCCAAAAAATTGTAATGATAATCCAGCAATAATTGGAAGAAGAGTTGATACTTTATAATGGTAACAATGATAATAGTGGTGGCTGTGGAGATCTAGGTTAACAGAGGATACCTTCTGCCTAAGGTATCCCAAATAAAGAAACGATGACATAAGGATGAAAAAATACTTGTTCTAGCCGTTGATGGAACACATCCATGTGCAATAAACCTAAAAAGCCGCACCTGTGGATCAGAAAATTTGTTGGTTCATGACAAGCATTATCCTTACCTTAAAAGATGCAGTTTTATCTGTGGACCATGCATACCTGAAACCAATACCCAGAGCTGTGCTAGTCTCCTTGGTAACAGACACACTGGCATCATTGCATGTAAGCTTCTCTATCGCATTGCTAAGAGCATCAAAATCAGATCCATCAGCTGGATAAAGGCCAGAAAAAACCATATGCTTTGCTGGTTTGAAACCTGGAAGACCAAAGGAAAACTACTAAGGACTCATCTAACAGCATGCACAAAATAATCAAAGCCTGCCCAGAATTTACCACTAAATATCAGAAAAAATTGGTAGAAAACTGCATTCAAGATATAGCCATAATGCACAACCGAGAAAATTTGTACCTGGAAGAGGTTCTACGGTGCTTCGGGCATGATGTAGAGTATCTCCAACACGTGCCTCTTTTGTTGACCGCATGCCACTGACAACATAACCAACTTGTCCTGTGAAAAGCACTTCAGTCGAAGTGAGTTCGGGATGCATGATTCCAACATCCAACACCTCATAAACCTGTCCTGTGGCAGCAGATGCAATTTTATCCCCTTTGCGTAGAGAACCATCAACAACTGCAACATGGCAGATTACTCCTTTGTATTCATCATAATATGAATCCAATAAGAGCATTCGTAAATGTGAATCACAATTTCCAGGGGGAGAAGGTATTCTTTCGATAACTGCAGGAAGAACTTGTTCAAGGCCCTGACCAGTTTTGGCAGACGTCAGAAGGGCATCATTTGGATCAAGATCAAACAAGGATTTCAACTGAGCCTTCACACGGTCAGGATCAGCAGTTGGCTGATCAATCTTATTTATTATGGGGATTATAGTTAGATTAGATTCAAAGGCAAGATAGAAATTAGCAACAGTCTGTGCCTGGACACCTTGGGCAGCATCAACCACCAAAAGGGCACCCTGACAAGCTGCTAGGGATCTGGACACTTCATAACTGAAATCGACATGTCCAGGTGTGTCAATCAGATTAAGGAGAAAGTCAGTCACTGTATGTTTCTCAGCTAAACCAATGCTACCAAATGTATGCTTGTAGAACATTGTGGCAGTTTGGGCTTTAACCGTAATCCCTCTTTCCCTTTCAACCTGAGACAATAATTAAATTAGCTTAGAGCTAAAGAATAGAATAAAAACTGACAGTACTGTAGAAGATAAATACGGTGGATAAAATCATTGACGGTACTTTCGCTGAAGTGTTGCCTTCAAAATCCGGATTCAAAACATAACCATGGGCAGGGGAATGCGGTTTTAATAGAAACCACCCGTCCAGTTGATATGCTTTTTCTAAAGTTGGGCTTTTATCACCATTCTTTATTGAATAAGAGAGGTGATGGAACCAATAAGTAAACAAAGTAAAGACATCTCTAAAGCCTGTACATACAATCCCGGAGGACCTTATTCTTGGTCGTTTGAGGGCAAGAATCGCCAGGATTTCCCAAAATAGCAGCAGGTGCCAGAAACAGTATGGATAGAGTAGCTGCATTGGCCAAATGTCTATTCAATGACGATGGTGCCAGCTTTATTTTGCTGCCCAAACTGAAGTCTTAGGTGCTTCTCTATAGGGTTATATGGAAACATGTCGAGGTACGCGAACTCAGGTCTCTTTTCCCCGGAGGGAAATGAATAGCTGCGAGGACATGGAATGCTCGTTTATGAAAACCAACCATACAAAACAATCGCTATGCTATTCGCGGATGAGTTTGTAGCTGTTTCTGGTCATTTTATTCTCACGTTTGATTTCAATATAATCAAAAATCCAAAGGAAACTGATTAAATAAGGAACGCGTGGAGCATTCCTCCCCATCTACTGACCTGCAACTTGTCCAGGTACTGAGGCTGGCCGTGCCCTTTCTTGATTGTCCCCGTGAGCTCCAGGAGGCGATCAGCCAGCGTCGACTTGCCGTGGTCGATGTGCGCGATGATGGAGAAGTTCCGTATCCTCTCCGGCGGGTACTGGCTCAAATCCAGGCCGTCCTCTCTGCCGCCCTGCCGATGGCCGGAGCAATAGTCGCGCCTCCATCCGATGATCCCCGCAGGAGAACTGCCCACTTCCTCTCCTCCGGCGCTCCCTCCGCTCGAGCAGGTGGGAAGAAAGCGAGACGCCGAGATCGAACCAGGCGACAGGAGATGCCCGAGCCTCCATCCCGGAGCTCGGGAAGCTCGGCGTAGAAGAGCCATCCTGGGGCTAGGGCATCGCGTCCATCCTGGGTCTTCTGGGGAAGAGGCGGGCGCGAGAACACGAGGAGAGAGAGGGGGGACAGAGAGAGAGAGAGTGGGGGCCGGGGGGAGTGGAAGGGAGCATTTGGTAACATGAGGAGATGGTGACGGGGGTGCTGAGCTCACGATTCGGCCACAGCTTCTTTTGCATGGTGTTCCATGCTCGATTTGGATCCATTTCCTTCCATGGAAGGGAGATCCACGTCATGAGATCATTTCCCTCTTTTGAAACCCATGGAAAGTAGGATTTTTGGCTATATAAATACCCCCCTTGAGTCTCACGGTGGATTCTTTAACTGGAACAGTACAATTACGAAGGAGCTTGCGAAGGTTTCATGCAAGGGTTATTCAAAGCCTCATAACATCAAGAGAATTCACGATTGCCTTGGCAATTGCTTTGAGTTTCTAAATGTGTTGGTCATCTGGGTAGAAAGGCTCACTCCCCCTTCGCTCTCCCTGCTCCTTGGCGTTGAGGAGAGACTGTTCCCGCTCATCTTGCCTGCGGCTATTGAAGTTTGGAGGGGCAACCTCCATCCCCATCCCTCGCTCTCTTTATTTGCTATTCTCCATCTTTAGTTTGCGTCATACATCCATATTCATCTAGCAGCCCTTTGCTAGATTTTTATCACTATTTGCATTGGCATCGTACCATGCACCCTTTAATCCTAAGTGGTTTAAAACCAAAAACATACAAGGTGTGTTCATATTTAGTTTGCATAGTTCTATTTTCATTGAGCATTAATACTACACACGTTGATTTCGAATCCATTATTTTCTATCATCTTTGTTGTTTTTTTAAGGATAATCAAAGTAAAAATCCCCTTCATCGGTCGGCTGGTTGAAGGAGGAAGTTGAATCCACATCACACCCCACTTCACAAGGTATTTTGCGATCATCTTTTCTTCTTTTTGGCATAACCTCTCTGGCGATAACCCTCCTTAACTAGCATCGCATGCTCCCTCCCCCAGCTTTTTGTCATCATCATCTCCCTTTATTGATTTTTTTCTTTTAAGTTAATTTCTTTCTTTCTTTTAATATGTTTGTAACACATTCACAAATTGGCGATCACGGTGGGACACTTGCTTTTTTTTTATTACCCCTCCTTTGGCACCCGCGCGTGCCCCTCTCCTCGGCACCCACATGTTCCCTTTCCCTTTGTAACCCACGTGTGCCCCTCCTTAGTGCTCCACATAGCACATTGTGTTTTTTTACTCCCTTGTGCACCGCGTGAACATCTCCCACTTGGTTGCCAATTTTTGGATTGTCCCATATGATTAAAAGTAAGAAAGATCTCCTTCATCTCTGTCTGTGGTTGTTCTTTTCCGTTTCTTTTGCATTAAAAATCAACGCTTGCTCAGGTAGGCATCATTTCCTAGATCAGTGTCTCTCTATAGAGACACCCATTCTTTTATTTTACTATTCACTGCAATCAGCGTCTCTCCAGAGAGATGCCATTTCTTGGATTATATTATCTCGAATTGTTGTTCAATTGATTCAGCGTCTCTTTGAACAGACGCTAGTTTCAGAATCAGCGTCTGCCTAGCCAATCGCTAGTTGTGGAATCAGCGTCCACTGTGTTGGATGCCATTTCTTTTAGTTCTACAGATTGCTTGTTCTGTTCTTATTCTGATTGGACTACTGATTACACTTGTGTATTTATTGTCTATATCTCCATTAGCCTGCATCCTAGGGCATTTTGGTTGAGAGACCTCCTCTCTCTACACTCTTAGGATCCCTTGCACCCTCTTGGGAAAAGAAGGACCCTCCGATTGAGTAATCCTCTCATCGGACTGGAAATTCCTAAACCAAGGCCTCCATCAGTCCCTGACATCGAAGGATTCCCTCTTCGGTCATTGGGCTGGTTGTACCTTTGAAGCACTCTGGAGTTTAGTCAACCCTCACATTTGTGAAGAGAGAGAAAGAACTTAGTTGACCTGGAGATCACACTCAAATTGAAACTAAGGTCCACATTGAAGAGAGAACCAACATTTCCATTGAAACTCATTTTTGACTAAACATAAAGGAACATTAAAACCTTGCGTAGCAATCACAACTTGTTTGCCAACTTGCTTGAGTGCTTGTTTTACTAGCCATACTTGCTTGAATTTAAATAGTCCTCAATTATAATCATGATGCTCCGCTCAGGTAGAATTGCCAATATGGCCAACTATGAGTATTCCTATGATGGTTATGAAGATGGTCAATTTAACCAATGCTGTGAGGTTCCTCAAGGTCTTATTTAGTATGAGTGAAACTATTCTCCTTCTCAATATCCTCCTTACCAAGTCTATGTTGTAGACACCACCCAAGTGGTTGAGTCCTCCTCTCAGGCCCAACCTACTGTCCAACACACATCTGGGGAAGCTTCCCCATCTTTTGATTTGAAAGATCTCATTAATGTCTTGTCTCAATTGGATGAAACCTAATGCCAAGCGATGCAAGTCACTCTCAAGGGGAAAGCTATCCCCTCTTCCTCCTCCAATCCCCCTCTGGCCGCGGGTGGCCTTGAAACAAACACTCCTAATGACCAGGTGGTCTTGCATAAATTGCCATCTCGTCACCCATTGCATCTACAAAGTCCAATTCCTGTTGTGCCGGTCCAATCGGTAAGTCACTCTATTGTTAGGCCACAACACCCATCTCCGCCCCAATTTTTTATAATTCCTATTCAACATCAATTCCCCACTAGTCTAGCCCCTGCAGAGTTTGTCACTCAAACTCTCCTATTGGACGATATGAGAGGATCTAGAGGGGCGGTGAATAGATCCTATACCAAAATTTTGACTTCTACAAACAAGCTATAGAAGATAGCACTGCAGTAACTACAAACGAAGTCAAACGGCAGATTAGGTGCTGTCCTAGTGCAAGTTGATGATGAAGGAAAAGAGAGGGCAGCCTACTACTTGTCTAAGCTCCTCAACCTCTGTGAGCAGAAGTATACAACTATGGAGAAGACCTGCGCAGCATTAGTCTAGGTAGTTCAGAAGTTGAATCACTACTTCTTAGCTCATGAGATTCACCTCATTACTCGTATGAATCCCATTAAGTTTCTTCTTGAGAAATCTATCCTTATTGATCGATTAGCACGATGGCAATGCTTCCTTTCTCAATTCGACATCACTTACATTCAACAAAAAGTAATTAAAGGCTATGCCATAGCAGAACACCTTGCTCATCACCCTCTTCCTTGATTTGATCCTGTTCACTCAAAGATTCTAGATGAGGAACTAATGTCCGTCAATCAGCCCGATTCCATGTGACGTTACATTTTGATGGAGCTCTGAATTCTCAAGGTAAGGGTATCGGCATCATTCTCCTATCACTTGAGGGAGTTACCATTCCACAAGCCTTTCAGCTTGCCTTTCTTGTTACCAATAATATAGCTGAATACAAGGCTCTTATGGCCAGACTGGAGGCCGCTCATCTATATGGTGTCACCCAATTACGGATTGTAGGTGATAGTCAGTTTATTTTACGCCAAGTGCTCACCAACTGCCGCACTCTTGATCCTAAACTCAAACCCTATCAGGAACCTACATCAACTTATGCTAAGCTCTTCTCTAAGCTGATCTTTGTCCGCGTTCCTCGCAACCAAAACATTTTAGCTGATGCTCTTGCTTCACTAGCTTCTTCCTTGACTTTCCCTCTCAAGAGGAATTTCCATTCTGTTATCATTCATAGGTGCCTTACTCCCACCATTAAGGATCCCGCTTTCCTTAGGGTCAAGAAGGGGTTGCTTAAGAAGGTTAAGGAAGGAGAGATCAGTCAGAATAAGGAGGTCGTGCTGTTGGATTTAGAAGAAGAATTAGACGATGAGGAAAAGCCGTGCTATTACGAGATTGCCAAATATTGTCAAGATCAATCTTATCCTGAAGAGGCCACGGCAGAAGAAAAGAGTGCTATTAGGAGAGTCGCCCAAAGATACACTCTAGTTGGAGGCATGCTCTATAGGAGAGGTCTTACTGGTGTTCTTCTCAGGTGCCTTGATGATGACGAGGCATGAAAGATCGTGGAGGAGGCACATTCAGGGACGTGTGGTGGCCATGTCAATAGTCAGATGTTAGCTAAGAAGATCCTTAGGCTAGGGTTCTATTGGCCCACTCTAGAAGAGGATTGCTCCATCTATATTCGAAGGTGTGTCAAGTGTCAACTACACGTCGACAAAATTCACTCCCCTGCTTCTTCACTCCATCCTATGTCCTCCCCATGGCCTTTCTCCATGTGGGCTTTTGATATCATTGGACCGCTTGGTGACGAGAACCTCCTCACAAAATCTAAATCCTTCATACTCACGGCCACAGAGTACTTTACCAAGTGGGTGGAAGCGGAAGCTTACGTGGAAATTAAAGCGTCAACCATCTGCAAATTCATTATGAAGAACATCATTGTGAGATTTGGCATCCCAAGCTCCATTGTCACTAACAACGGGCCACAGTTTATCTCTTAAGAACTTCAAGACCTCTACAACAGGTATAACATTACATTACATCATTCGTCTCCTTATTATCCACAGGGTAATGGGCAAGCAAAGGCAATAAATAAAACTCTAATCAAGATAATCAAGAAAACATGTGAGGCTAACAAATTTACAGATTGGCCAGAGAAGCTCGTTGAAGCTCTATGGGCCTACCGTACTTCCATCCGCACACCTACTGGGCAAACCCCTTTCGCCCTTACTTATAGGATGGAGGCGGTAGTCCCCTATGAGATCCTTATTCCCTCTCTCATAGTACAATTGGATAAGGAGTTGTCTATTAATGAGCGCCGTGCATCCCTCCTTGCGCAATTGGAACTCTTGGATGAGAAGCGCCTACCGCCGCCGAACATGCGCAAACCTATCAAAATAGGCTTTCATGATTTTATCAAAAGAAAGTAACTAAGAGAAATTTTAAGGTTGGTGAAATGGTAGTTAAAAGAATCTTTGTAAAACCTGGTGGGCCTCGCTCAAAACTTCAACCAAATTGGGAAGGGCCTTATGTGATAAAAGAAATCTATCCTAGCAATCCATATAAGTTGGTTAATACTGATGGGAAAGAATTAGCTCACCCTTAGAATGGCGTATTCCTCAAGAAATACTACCCCTAACTCTAAAAAAAAGTGAGGCTGATATGGTACACGGACCAAGAGAAACTTGAAGGATCAAAATCTCTAATTCATTCTTTATTCTTGGCAATTTAACCTTGGGTCAACACCAACACACACGGCACACTTAACTCTTAAACTCATACAGCACAAAATCCAAGGCAAGTCAAAGTCAAACCAACAGTGAAAGGTGTCACCCATTCTCTTCTCTTCAGTTCACGAGGGGGGAAGTGGGGACTTGGTCAGATTACCAAACCTACACACCGCCCTAGTAGGTGGAAGTCACGGCCCAAAAGGGGAATATATCTGCCAAAAGCCTAAGTAGAATATTTTCAGAGCATGACAAGAGGGCAGAGTCCCCACAGAGAAAACCCTCGTGGTAAGCATGCGTTCAAATACTTCCAATCAAAAAGTAGGATGACAAGAGGGTAAAGTCCCCACACGGAAAACCTTGGCCGTAAGTATGCAATCCCAAATAAAGGGCCAGGGCTTTGCGGCGTAGTGAGCCGGGTAGGGTACTCGGTAGACATCAAAGGGGGTTTGATCACCATCACCCCTCTCAGCCAGCTTCATATCAATCATCTGCTCAAGCATCAACCGGCTGACGGTGGCTGGGTCGACCGGGCCTGGGTAGAAATGGGCGGGCTGCGCCCTTGGAGTGGTCAGCACTGTCGCCTACGGATCCATGGGAGAACATTGGGAGGGGAGAGCTGGCGGCGGAGCCGGTGTTGTGTATTGCACCCATTGTAGGGGCATGCCCCTAGGAAAGTTGGGTGCCTCTGGGAATGCCAGAGCCTGCAAAGTCACCTCTGAGGATTGCCCGTTGCCCTCGGGCACCTCGAGTAAGACCTCGGTCTGCCCAGATGTTGAGGGTTGGGCATTCCTCTCATTGAGTTACTTCTTCAACAGTTCAATCTCCCGCTGGTACTGTTATATCATATACAGCATGGCGGGATTGCCCAGGGGAAGACTAGGCATGCCCCTATCTCTTCGACCGGCACGTCCTAGGATGACGTGGAGGGCCCGCCAGTAGTGCCTCCGGTGGTAAAAACATTAGCCACTAGGGCCATGGAAGGTTCTTCAGAGGAAGTCACATCGATGCCTGCCTATATCACTTCACTTGCCGCTCTTCCTCTTCTGGTGAGAGGACCGGGTCTAGCGGCAAGCCTAGCCACTTCTTCAGGGTCAGTAGGTAGAGCTCCGTACTGACCGAAGACTCCCGCCATGTTGCAGGTGAAAACTCTCTAGTTTCTATTTCTCTTTGCCATCCTACTTGACAGCCTTTCTGGAAATACTAGTCTGTCATAACTGATTGTTGGGGTGGCGCTTCCTCCCACAAAGGGGACTGGCACAGCTCCTCCGACTGATTCCTCGACTCTACGCTGGGCATGGGTCAGGTTTCTTCTTCATCTTGGAAGGCAGAGGCCATGTGGACATGTAAAAATGTACGTCCGCGTGTCCCGACCAATCCAGCATCAATAAACAACTTCAACTGAAGAGATTGCAGAGAACACGTCCCGTCTAGACCCTCCGAACAAACAACACACTACCATGAAGCAGTCTCTGGAGTCACGACAGCGAAGAGAAACCAACCCCGGGGAAGCCCACAATGCATGGGCCCCGAAGAAAATCAAACAGACCGCAATACGTGCTCGTAACGGGCTTGAGCATGTCCCAATGACACGCCTTGCAGCCCTCAACAGCACACCCCCAGGGTCCTTGCCCGACACACCTTCCTGCGGTGTGGCTTCGCCGGCACACCCTGCCTGGCAAGCCTTCAGCGGCACATCCCCAGCCACCTGCTCCAGCGGCACGCTTTTAGTGCCTCTCCAACGGCATGCTGCCCAACTTCCTAGCGGCATGCCCTACCTAGCCCTTCAATGGCACACTCTCTCGTGCCCGTTTAGCGACAAGCCCATGGTAGGCCCTTCAGGGGCACACTGCCATGCACCCAATGGAATGCCCCTTATGGGCTCTTCACGGCACGCTCCCAATGCCCTTCCACGGCAAGCGCTCAGCATCCCCCAGTGGCACACCTTGTCGGTTCCCCAGTGGTATATTCTCCAAAGCCTTCAGCGGCGCGCTCCCAGGCTTCTTCCAACGGCACAAACGACCATCCCCTTCAGCAGCACAACTGGCAAAATAGATTTAGGGCCATGCCCTATGACTTCTGGCATGTAACAAGGACACCTAAGGGCTAGCTGAGGTGTCACCCAGGGGTGAAGGCACGCTACCTATCCCCCTGCCCCCAAGGACAAGGGAGTCAACTCCCATTCAATGCCCCTCAATGCTACCCCGCCATCACTGTTCCCGCTACTGGGGTATAAAAAACCACTCTTCTCCATGCGAACAAAAAGACACCGACGACTAGACCAGAGAGAGAGAACACAAGGAAGAGAGACAAAGAGATAGAGTAGAGGTCCACCCCTTGCAACCTCTCGGAGTAGGCCAACAAAAGAGAAGAAGAAGGAGGTCCCCCTCTGACGACCACCAAAGAAGAGAGTAAGAGAGAGAGAGAGGGAGAGGGTCTTGATATGGCAGGAGGCATTGGGGGAGTGGGGAGTAGTCACCCCTGCTCAACCCCCCCGTTCCTTCCTACGTCCTTTTCTTTCTATTCTTCTTTTCCCCTCTCATGCTTGATGTACTTGGTCCCCGTTTGCCATGAATAAAAATTCTTCTTTTCTTTGCCGATTTTCGTTTGCGTTGTTTATCGTTGGAGTGGATTCCCCCCTGTCTGTTCTCCCCCTATCTTTTCTTCCCTAGTGGTTTGGTCTCCTTCGAGGGATCCTTGGTCTTCACCCTCGTCCACCTGCCATGGAAGGGGAGTTCCTTCTTCCTCCCTGAGAGCCCAAGCCCCAACACCACTATCGGTCCCTGTTCCCTAAACTGCCTTAAGCTCCCAGCCGCTGGCATTTCCTCCCCCGACTGAGGCCTCTCTTACCAGCTGAATAAAACCCCCAGACCTTATGGCCTTCTCCTTCTCACTGACCTCCAACCACCCAGCCTTCACTTCAGTAGACCCAGCCCCTTTGCATCCCCCTTCACTGGTACAATCTTTGGCTGGTATACCCTCAGCCCCTTTGGCCTTCCTGGCCGGTATGCCCTTGAGCAACCCTTCCCCGGTATGCTCCTAGCCCGACATAGCCTCCCTAGCTGGTACACAAGCCCCTGCGCCCTTTCACCGACATAGCCTTTTTCCAGTACACTCCCAACCAGTCTTAGAGAGGCCTTCCCTCCGTCGGTTTCCTCGGGTTTTCTAATGTTTTATCAAAGGTGTTGCCATCTTCGGATGCCCACCTCCAATTGTTGGGTTCTGCCACTCCATGTGGGCGCGTTCCCCGTAACTCCCTTACGTCCGGGTCAAGGGGAGATGCTGTCAAATTTTTTTTAGAAATAACAATGCGTTGAAAGGGCCAAAGGAAGTAACAAATAAACGAAACAAATGATAACAAAATACTCTAACTAAGTTGAAAGAACTAGGGGCAACATGAAGAGAAAGGAGGAATGAGTAGAGAATGGTTAAGAGATAGGGAGAGGGAACCCTCATGAACCACATAGAAAATAAATCATAAAAGAGAAGAATAAAAGAAGAAAAGAAAGGCCTTAAGGAAGTGGAGGAGGAGTGGGCCCCTCATAGCCCTTGTCCTTTGCCAGTACACCCAGCAACAGCATCTTCCCCGGCACGTCCTCTAGCTGAGCCTCATTCCCGATGCACTTTTAGCTATGCCTTGGTCGGCACACCTTCCTTCACTAGTGCACTCCCCAACACCTTCTTTGGCCACCCCTCACCGACACGACCAGCCCTTACACCCCTTCTCCAATGCACCTTCAACTTCCCTGCTTGACACACCCCTTCTCCGGTGCACCTTCAGTTCATCGTTCACCGGTACACCCTCTTCGCCAGCACACTCCACCACGTTACTCACTGGCACGCTCATGTCCTTCTCCGGTGCACCCATCTCCGTGCAACTTTAACCCCGTGCATAACCTACATGGACCTTGTCCCCCTGCATGCACAGCCTGCACGGACTTCACCCCCTTTACAGCTCCAACCCCGTGCACCCCCTACACGGACTTTGTTTTCCCCCCTTTGCACGCCGGTAAACCTCTTTCACCGGCATGCCCATGGCCTTCTCCGATGCACTCATCCCTCGTGCAGCTCCAACCCCATGCAACTTCAACCTCGTGGAGACCTGCATGGACTTCATCCCACATGCACTGACTTTAGCTCCCAGCCTGCACACATGCACGGACAATGCACGGACTTGACTCTTGGCTACACGGACCTTAAGCTCCGAGCTTACACCTACTTTGGTCCCCACATGCACAGACCCTGCACAGACCTCATTCCTGTAGCTACACGGACCTCAGACTCCCAGTTGCATGGACTTCGAGACGCCATGTGCATAGATCCCACTAAACTGGAATGGACTTAGTCCCAACCTGTATGGACTTGGCCTAAAAATGTGCATGGACTTGGCCTTCATCCTTTGCACGAACCTCGAACATCTGCACAGACTTCATTCCTCAACCCCGTGCACAACCTGCACGGACTTCGTTCTTCTACCGCATGCATATGCACGGACTTCATTCCTCAACCCCGTGCACAACCTGCACGGACTTCGTTCTTCAACCCCGTGCATATGCACGGACTTCATTCTTCAACCCTGTGCACAACCTACACGGACTTCGCTCTTCAGCCCCGTGCATATGCACGGACTTCATTCTTCAACCCCGTGCATAACCTGCACGAACTTCATTCTTCAACCCCGTGCATAACCTGCATGGACTTTGCTTTAGCACTTGCATGGGCCTTGATCAAAACGTGCACGGACTTTGTCCCTTAAGCCTGTATACACATATGGACCTGCACCGACTTCATCTTACCCTCAGTCTGCATGTGCACTGACCTTAGCCCATGTGCACTGACCTTAGCCTGCATGTGCACTGACCTTGTCCCTTGCATATTCCATAAGTGCATGGACCTTAGCCCATGTGCACTGACCTTAGTTTGCATGTACACCGACCTTAGTCCATGTACACTGACTCTACCCCCCATGTACACTAACTTCGCCTGCACCGCATGAACCTTGGCCTGAGCATATGCATGGACTTCATCCCATGTGCACTGACTGTAGCTCCCAGCCTGCACGCATGCACGGACCCTGCCCGGACTTGACTCCTTGCTACACGGACCTTAAGCTCTCAGTTCGCACATACTTTGCCCCTAGCCTGCACACCTACATAGACTACATCCTAGCCTGCATGCATGCATGAACTTCACCCACACCTTGCACGGACTTCGCCTACACATATGCATGGGTTCAGCCTAGGCTTGCATGGTGATGCGGGACGGACTGAGGGACCGACTCTAAGTGATGCGAACCTCAGACTCTAGATGGAGATGCGACCAGCAACACTTGAACACTAGAGATGCCTTGGCCTGACACTAAGAGTTCCTATGAGCTATACGTCGCTAACAGAAACGCAACCTCACTCATCGTCCCAAGCGAGGGATAGCGTGGATCCACGCAGTTGAGAAACCGGCAGAGTCAAGGATGGTCGACTCACTTCCTTGCTCAGATCGAGTCACAGGATGGGTCACTCTCTCGCTTACAGCGGTGACATGGACTCACGAGCTAGGATCCTTTCGCACTCACAGCGGCATATGACCATATACTAGCTAAGCAAAACAACGCCAAGAAGTTAGACCGTTACCTCCATGCTCTCGGTGTGGGGAAGATGACCCCGGCCAAATCTGTATCCCCAGTTAACAAATTTTACAGCGGTACAAATGTTTCTACCCACTCCACATAGGGAGGTAACAGGTCACATGTGGGGCCCGAGAGTAATGGTAAGTGGGTTGACGGGAAGCATCTTGATGTCACTCCGTCGGTGCCGAAGCCCGCATTTTAATGCTGTCCGGATGGTGCGATCTATGGGTCCATGGGGCCCATGTGTTGCCCAGTCCTCTGGACCTGACGGGGTGGGTCCTTCTGTGATGGTGGCACCTGGTGGCGTGCTTCCCTGGATGGCGGTCAGACTGGAACACCGGTCGGAGGCCAGGCGGCTCCGATTGCTAAGTGTTGGAGCTTGCTGCCCCGGACCTGAAGCTTCTATTTTTCAGAGCGCGGTTCGGCGAGAACCATCGCTGTGATCTGCCACGATGTCGGATCAACGCAAAACTAGTGCTGTTGGATAGCTCTCTTGAAATCCTTCGACCCTCTGTGACTCTCTCTCTCTCTCTCTCTCTCTCTCTCTCTAACTGATCTCTGCTCCTCCCCTCCAAGCACTCGGCCTTCGCCTCCCGAGCACTCGCCCCATCCTCAGTCAGTTACTTGACTTAGGCATCAGAGAGTTGTCTCCTAAGATATCCCCCGGGGCTCCTTCTAATGGGTGCTCATGACTGTAGGATCACTCGATGGTCAAGAAGTTCCTCGAACATCAGAGTTCATGACTACAGAATCACAGAGGTGCTGGGAAAAGGAGCGTACATGCTCTCCGTCCTTGACGGTCAAGAAGTTCCTCCTACTTGGAACTCAGTAAACTTTAAGGTCTATTATCAATGAAGGATCTAGAGCCCACTATTTTGTAATGTCCCTCATGATGTACTTGCTGAGACCCCATGGGTAGCGCTACGCTTTCAAGAGAGAGGCTAACTAGTCAGCTCTCGTGGGAGACATGACCACTTAGCTCTCTTGAAAAGGTGGGTCGTATTTGATACATTCCCAGAGGTTGACTGACAAGTCTCCTACTATCAGGAGAGAAGGACATATCAACCCCCCCCTCAGAAACTAACCCCTCAAGCTACTGACGGGCATCTTCTGCCGCGAAGAGCCCACCTTCACAGTGACGACAGCCGAAGGGACCTAGGGGGTTGCTGGCTAGACCTAATGGTCCTGAGGGTGAGGCTCCGATGACTTGAGTGTGAGGGTCTTGAACTAGAGCTCGGGCTGGACAGCTGGCGTGCTCGGAGAAGGCTCTACAACACCTAGAGACAATATGCAAACCCATCAATTCGTGGTCCGAAGGGCTCTGGTCCCTAAGAACCTGACCCTACCAAGACCCTACCAGGGGAAAGAGAGGGCCTCAGCCCCAGCGACCTAAAGAGGGTGGGGATCAACTCTAGGTAAACCCTACTGATCGATTCCCGACAAATCTCTTCGACGATCAACCTTTCTCTATGGGTCAGTGACGACGTAGTGTCACAAATGCAGCGATGGCTGAGAAAACCCCAGTCCACTCCTCGAGTCTCGTTAAGATAAATTGCTCCTACTAACACTTCACTTTCAAGATAGCGAGGGAGAAGCTAAGGAACTGCATCCCTACCCGGGCCATAAAGTAGGACTCTGAACTATGAGAGCCATGATAGCAATGGAGATAGAAGAGAGAATAGAAGAGAATGGCGGTCAGGCGGACGCCTATCTAGCTACAATGGCAAACAAAAGTACATAGTATCCTCCAGAAGTTAGGCGCCAACTATCCCAACTCCACGTCATAGAAGCACAAAATCTAGTCAAAGAGGGCAGGAATGGGGAGACAGAAACCGATACGGAAGGACTCGACGGAGACACTAATATCCCCAGGGTAGCAGACACCTAAGCACTCCTCATTGGTGGGGAAGATGATGTTGTACTTCGGCAGGATCTAGAATGCCACCTTTAGACCTACAACAACACGGTAGGCAATGTGGGTAACAGGAGGACAAGGTGGAGCCCATGAGGTGCTCGAGGCATCCTCATGGGTTGCCTCCAAGCTATTAGTGGGAGACTTAGACCCTGAAACAAGAATGAGCTTCTTACGAGGAGCCATAAGGAAAGGCGTGAAGGAAGGAGCCTCACCAAAAGTAGGGAAGAAGGTGGAGCAGCAAAAGCCAATGCTAGAGAAGACGATGATGTACCTTTTGCACCGCCTCCTGTCCCCCATTTAATGAGGCGAAGGTGGCCAAAGGGGGGATCTGACTTCAATGGTGCAAATTGAGCCCTACATGAGTAGATGATTCGTCACCACTGGTCCACTAGAAGTGGGAAACCTTAGGGCGGCATCCCTTCGTCGTCCGATCCTATGCCCCTCGGGCCGATGAGACGCCGTTATGATGGCGGTGATGTCACGCCTACGTGAACGGCCACCGCCTTGCCACTCCCTGAGATAATGACGGTCGGCACCTCAAGAACCCTACAACCTATCCTCGAAGCTTGAGGACATGGGGGGGTTTGAGAACCATCTCCTCAGTATCTCGCCCTACGCGTGTAGCAAGACTTCCTTGGCAAAGCATGCCCAATTCCTCCCGAGCTTCGAGTGTCGAGCACCCTTGCAACTCAGGAGTGGGGGATTAGTGAGGAGAGGAAAACCCACTGGGCCCAATAAAGGCCCATCTCGGTAGCCCAATTCTACAATCCATCTCCAAAATCACCTCCAACCAGTATCAGCCCACTACGCGGCTTGCCACATAACTGGCCTGGGTCAAGGGTCGTACAACACGTGTGCCTCCACCATCCTATGCTAGTGGCGTATGTCTCCGATAAGTGTCACTGCATTAATAGCGGAGCAGCTCCCAGTTCGGCAAAGGAACTATAAGGAGGCACCCACGCCACCCCCCTCTTGTTAGGCGGAACAGCCTTCACATTTCGAATGAGTCCTACGGCTTTAATGGCGATGCAACCACCAAAGAGCAACTGAGCGGCAGGCCAGGGCCCATGCCTCTGGCAAAGGAATGGTAGGTTAGCACCATGCCTCTCTTGCCCTGACAGGCGAGCAGGTGGGCGGTCCACGTCTCCACGACTGGGATAATCCCAGTAACCCTAAGTCAGAAGGTAATGGTCAATGGTCGAACCCCAAAAAGACGCTATAAATAGGACCTTGGTCTGATAGTCAGGGGGTATATAACAGTCACCTCTCTCTCTCTCTCTCTCTCTCTCTCTCTCTCTCTCTCTCTCTCTCTCTCTCTCTCTCTCGGAAATAATTAATTATTTATTTTCTCAGGCACCCTATTTTCCCAATGGCTGCTAATCGTGCAAACTGGGAAGCCATGCAACAAACCGTTGTGGATCTCACCTAGGCCCTCCAAACGGTATCACAGGTGGGCGTGAGAGCTGGCGTCGGGCATCTACATCACAATTTGTGGAGCATGAACCCTCCTCGGTTCTTGAGATCTTCCAAACCTGACGCGGTCGAGTACTGGATCGATGAAATGGACAGGATCTTCAACATCATGTAATACATGGACCAAGAAAAGGTCCTACTTGCCACTTTCCAACTCAACAAAGATGCACGTACGTGGTGGAAGGCCACCACAATGCCCAAATTACCTGGGAGGAGTTCCTTGAGCTCTTCCCCAAAAAGTATTTCTCAGAGCATGTCCGGGAGAGAAAGGTGGCTGAATTTGCCTCTCTTCGGCAAGGCATGATGTCTATGGCTGAGTACGAGCTACAATTCTTAAGGCTGGCACCAGACACTCCACATCTTATCAGCATAGAGCTATTGAAGGCCAATAGATTCATGGATTGGTTAAGGCCGATGTTTATCTAACAACTTGGACCACAAAACATCTGAACCTATTTAGAGATGATGCATACGGCTCATCTTTATGAAAGGACCCTTAAGAAGGTAGAGAAATTCAAGGGTAAGGAAGCAGAATTTAGCTGGAAACATGATAAGCGAGGAAGGAAAGAGAAGAAATTTAGCATCACAGGATCCCAAAAATCTTGTGAGAATAAGAAGAGGTCCCGTAATGGGAATGACAACAAGAACAAGAAAGTTAAAGAAGAGGAGAGGCAAGTCATGACGACTTGCACTTTTTGTGAAAAGTTTGGTCATTTGGGCGAAGAATGTTGGAAGTGCCTTGGTGCTTATCTTTAATGTGGAAGTCGGGAGCATCGCATGGCCGATTGCCCCCTTATGAAAGACCAACCTTCCAAAAATAATGGTGGACGCCGGCGACAGGCTCGTCTTAATGTCGTTCTAGATGATAAAGTGCCAAAGGATGATAGCTTAATGGAAGATATCATCCAAATTTATTTGCATCCTACTTTTGTATTATTTGAAATTGGTACTTCACATTCTTTTATATCTATCACTTTTACTAAAATCTTCCCATTTCACCTGTTCCTTTACCTTCGGATCAAGCTATTACCACACCCTTAGGTTCTAGAACCAAACTTAAAACCCACTACCCAGATAGTGAGGTAATCATAGAAGGCCATAATCTCCCTGTAAACCTTATATGCCTTGACATGGAAGGCTACGATGTCATCCTAGGCATAGATTGGTTATGTGATCATTATGCCGACATCAATTTTTGCAATAGGAGAATTTCATTCCACAAACCAGATCTTCCAAGATTCTCGTTCCATGGCATTAAATATAGGAAGCATCAAATCCTTATTTATTCTCTTCATGCCTGCAAACTTATTTCACAAGGTTGTGAAGCATTCTTTACTTCCGTAATAATTACCAAGTCCAAGGAAATCATCCTAGAAGAAATCCCAATTGTAAGAGGCTTTTCTGACGTCCTCCCTTCAGAATTACCTGGTTTTTCACCTGTAAGGGAAGTGAACTTTCTATTGAACTCATCCTTGGAGCAGCACCTATTTTAAAGTCTCCTTACAGGATGTCCCCTATAGAACTCAAAGAGTTGAAGAAGCAACTCCAAAAACTACTAGAGAAAAGCTTCATTTGACCCAAAACGTCCCCTTGGGGTGTAGCAGTCTTATTTGTTAGGAAGAATGATGGATCTCTTTGGCTATGCATCGATTACCGATAGTTAAATCAACTCACAATCAAGAACAAGTATCCACTATCACGTATCGATGAGCTGTTCGACTAGATCTCTGTTGTAGAGTATTTTCAAAGATAGACCTCAGGTTCGGTTATCACTAACTAAGGATCAAGGAAGAAGGCATTCATAAGACTTCGTTCCATAGCAGATATGGGCACTATGAGTTCGTGGTTATGCCATTTGGGTTAACCAATGCCCTTGCAGCCTTTACGCAACTTATGAACAATGTCAGCAGGCCTTATCTCGACCAATTTATGGTTATCTTCATTGATGATATTCTTATATATTACAAGACCAAGGAAGAACATGAAGAACACCTGAAGATAGCTTTGCAAACATTAAGAGAGTATCAACTACATGCGAAGCTCAACAAATGTGATTTCTGACTAAAGGAGGCCTCATTCCTTGGCCACATTATTTCAAAAGAAGGTATTGTCGTGGATCTTTCAAAGGTGGAAGCTATTAAGAACTGTAGTAGGCCAACAACCATGTCAAAAGTTTAAAGTATTCTTGGTTTGGCTGGCTACTATCAGTGGTTCATCAAGAAATTCTCAAAGATCACCGTCCCTTTGACCAGGCTCACCAGAAAGGAAAATCCTTTTATATGGTCGAAAGAATGTAAAGATAGTTTTCTAACTCTTAAGGAACATCTCACTACTGCCCCTATACTAGCACTACCTACGGAAGGTGGTGGTTTCAATGTCTACATGGATGCATCTAGCACTGGCCTTGGTTGCATCCTTATGCAACATGGTAGGGTGATCTGTTATGCTTTGAGACAATTGAAGCATCATGAAGAGACTTACCTGACTCATGATCTGGAATTAGCTATTGTTATCTTTGCCTTGAAGATATGGTGACATTACCTTTATGGGGAGAAATTCAACTTATATTTAGATAGGGCAGTGCGTTCCATGCGACGCGCTCAGCCTCAGCCCTGGCCCGCAGCGTCTCCGCAGCCCGCCTCAACTGCTCGGCGGCGGTCATGACGCACCCCCGTCGAGAATGCGGCGGATGTCATCAGCCAGAGAAGCGCCCCCGGGCTCACCGATGCCGAAGCGCACCAAGTCGGCGTCGTACTTGTCGCACCACGCCGCCACCGCCCCGAGCTTCCCCTCGGCCTCGGTGAGCGCGGCACGGAGACGGTCGCGATCGGCTGTGATGAGAGCCGTCGCCCGAGCAGCCGCGCAGTGATCCTGATGCCATTCGACTGCGCTCTTACCGCCCCGGATGACCTTATGGGCTTCCACCAGCTCGGACTTGAGATCGTTCACCCGCTCAAGCGCCTGCCAGCCGGTGATCCTCTGACCGAGGTCGATGTTCAGCGCACGGCCCAACTCTTGCAAGCCGTCCATGACCGGCATCGCTTCGGACTTCCAGCGCCGCAGCCGCTCGACCTCAGCCAGCAGCGCACCGAGCGGACCGTCAGGGGCGAGGAGGGCGTCGGCCAGCGTGTCGGTGCCCTCCACGTCGCCCCACCACTTGCTGCATGCCACGTTGACCGCTTCCCGCAGCCCCTCGGGCACGTTCTCGGCCCTCATCGCGGCACCTCGACACCGCGATCGGCGAGGGCTTCGGCAGCGGTCTCGTACCCGCCGTCAAGCGCGCTTGAGATCCACGCCTCCCACCGCTCGGCCAGGGTCGGATCGGGCGGGCGGGGTTCCAGGTAGGCGGCGCCGTTGACGAGCCATCCGAAGATCTCGTGGTCGTAGAACCCCGGGACGCCATCAGGTGCGTGCCAGGCCTCGCTCCTCCTGCGATACGGCACCCACGCCACGTCGCCCTCACGGAACCCGCCCTCGGGGACGGTGGTCAGGCGGTCGGGCGTGTACGGCTCACCGAGGCGTTCTAGGTCCGCCAGCGCCTCACGGAGCCGGATCTGCGCGCGGCCCAGCTCGGCGTTGCGGTCGGCCTCGCGCTCGGTGGGGGTGAGGGCGTCGGGTGGGCAGTGAGCCGCCTCGCCGCAGCGGTCGCCGTCCACGCACGGAGGACGGTGGGCGGCTCGCTTCCGGGCATCTGTAGTGGTCATGCGGGTTCTCCTTCGGTGGGTGGGGTGATGGCTTGCCGCAGGTTGGCCGGCGGCGCTGCTGGGGTGCGGACGGGGGCGACGTAGCCGCAGTCGGGCAGCGGGTGGGCGGTCCTGGCACGTCCGCAGTCGTGGCAGTCGTCGTGGGCGAGGGCGCGGTAGACGGGGGCGCGGGGTCCGACGTGCTCGTCGGCCTTGGTGTTGTTCCACCACTGGCCGGGAGCGAGGACGCGGGCCGGCGACTGCGTGGCGACGTCGAGCGCGAGCCAGGCGAGTGCTGAGGCGGTGTCGCGCATGTTGCGGTGTTCGCGGATGCGGGTGTCGCCGAGGACGGTCATCAGCTCGTCGGTGGTCCATCGCGGGCGGAGGCGGTGGATCGCGTCAGCGATCACCGTCGCCTGCTCGCGCGTCAACATCCCCGCCCCGTTCGAGCAGCCTCGCGTTCAGTTACTGAACGATTGGCGATGAGTTGTTCCGCGTCTCTGAATGAGTGCTTAGGGAATTTCATTCGAGACTTTCGAACTACAGCGGGTCGGGTCGGGTCGGGTCGGGGGATTCGGGGGCGAGTCGGGTACCCCCATCCCCTTCCCGATCGGGTACCCGATTCGGGGGCGATGCTCATGTGTCGTCCTCCTGGCAGTGTTTGCAGTCGCGATTGACGACACCTTTCTTGGCGTGCCAGCGGACGTGATTTCCCCAGGAACCGCCGTTCTTTTCGGCTTCCTCGGCGGCCTTCACGTCGATGGCTGAGGGCTGGTAGTCATGCCAGTCGCGGAAGCGGTATCCACCAGGCTCGGCGTCCCAAAGTCGAGCTTTCACGAGCGCGTTTGCCGAAGTCTTGGAGCCGCCAAGACTTGCCAAAAGCTGATTGGGAATCCATCCGTCAGTGAGGTGAGCAGCCGACCATGACCCAGCCCTGACCCAAAGACCGAGCGCGGCATTGCCCGCGTTCATGGCCTTCGGATGCATCGAGAACTTGTCGTCGACCTTGAACCACGTCACGGAAGATCACCGCGCCTGTACGCCTCGATCGTCAGCAGATTGGGGCAGTTCTCGGCATGCCACTCGCGGACCCACACGCCACCGCTCGGGTGGTCGACGATGACGTCGAAGCTCCACGGCAAGCAGTCCGGACAGGCGCGGAAGTCCTGGTCTTGATCCGGGACCACGGGCCAGTCGAGCGGGACAACAGGCGTGCTGAGATTCGTCACGTCAGGCCGCCTTCCTGGCCCGTGCGCGGGCCTTGTCGATCGCTTTAGAGCTGACGCCGAGCTGCTTGCACGCCTGCTCGTGGGACTCGCCCAGGCCGGTCAGGTGCTCGTACTCGGCGAGGAGGTTGCGGGGCCGGTATTCGACGGCGGGCGGCTCGGGGTCGTTGTCGATGTCGTCCCAGGCGAGTGGTCCAACCCACCCCTTGTTTCGTGCCCTGGTGCGCGCCTGACCAGATGGTCCGGGCGTTCCCTGCAGCCGTTCGTAGATGGCAGCGACGGCGTTGCGGTTGCCGGGGTTGATCGCGTTCACTTCGCCGCGTCGGATGGCGCAGAGGCTGACGAAGCTGACCCCGGTCTCGTCGGAAAGCCTTCCGGTGTCCCATCTTGACCAAAATCTAATCCCTAAGAGTCCTTAGTAATGTTACAAGTCCTCCCAAGTTGGTCTCTTGTAGATAGAATTCCAAAAAGCCAATCTTTCTACTTATTTTTCTATTCACGAAACTTCAGGAATATAACGGACCGATACAGGTGCGTTATTTGAGCTATGGCGCACCTGTGATAGATCGTTATAGTCTATGGCTTAGAATTTTAAGAATATTAAAACTCTTTTGGTCTATTATCTACCTAATTATCTTTTTTAAGGTGTAATTATCCCTAAAATCCATGGATAAGCTAAGTAACCTTCTAGAATATGGGCTAAACTTATTGGGTTTGATTTTTAATTCATTAGGACCTTATTTATTAAGGCTAGGCTATTTAATTAACCTAGTTGGACTTTATAAATTAATATTAATTCAATTTAAGCCTTATAATTACCAAATAAATTTCTGAAAATATCAGAAATAAATTTAATAATTCTTGGTCACTACAAGGTAGCTTAAATGAAAGGTAGGCAGGGATACAAGAGTCAGTGGCTAAGGCCTTTTAGAAACGTATGAATTCACCTTGATGGGATCTTAATCTAGTGCTTATCTCTGATTGTGTAAGTACCCTGTGCTTCATATCTACTACTACTTTGTTTGATATTATGGAGGCTCTTGGGATTGAAGATCATATTTCTTTCGAATATCAAAACTATAATTTTCAAATAGGTTTAGCTAAGAATGGATATAAATTTGATTATCACTTTACTATTGTATGGGATCACTATAATTATTTCTATGAGAAGCGATTGGATCTCTATTATGTTCATTAAATGTTAAAGTCTTTTCAACTGTTTCATAATTCTTATGGAGAATTAGATCTGATTTTTCTCACTTGCCATCTGTTCCTCATTTTCGGAGTGATATTAAGTATGAAGAATGGTACACACTTGCCTTTCCCATTGAAGAAATTTGCCTATGTGAAGGATGGTGATGAGCGTCAACCAAGGAATAAGAAAATGCTATGCTTTATATCACATTGTTCCACACCATGACACATTTTGTAGTAGTCTTCAAAGAAGTAAGTCTGGCTAAACCAATGGCACTTCTTTCTGAATTTGATAAGACCTTTAGAGCTCCAAGAAGACCTACACCTTTGCATAACAACGAGGATATCCACTTCAATCTTAACAGATGGGGACCTCCTTTTCCCAAGGAGTCTCAAGAAGTCAGGTCAGTATTTAAAAAGGCACAACATAGCATTTTTATCTGTAAAGAACATGAACCTAGTTTCTTAAAAGACAAGATGATCCACTAATATATAATAATTGCTTTCTTGCCAAAGGAACTGTTCTATCTTACAAAAGGGCAGCTGAAGCATTCTTCAGTATCATGGGCTTCTCTAAAAAAGATAAATTCCATGCTTATGTGATGAGTCATCCTTCCAACCTTCAAGCAGACATAACGGTGGTTATATATGATAAGGAGCCAGTTACGGAAGCAGACTTTATTCAAGAAGTCAATAAAATCAATGAACTATTAGATGCAACCCTCACTCCTCCTCCAAATACAACATTATTGAGAGTGATATATCTTGCACCTATCTTGGCTGAAGAAAACCTGGGTAAGGATGACTCACCTGATAGCAATCTATGACTCACTTGATAGCAATCTCTATTTAAAACTCAACAGTTCTTTACATGTACACATGCTTTAGTCTCGATATTTGTCTGTTGATCCTTCGGACTTTTCTCTCTCCACAATCCATTTGCACATGTTAACTCAAAAAACTCAGGTAGATTAAGAAGGGAATGTTTCCTTTCCCGAAATAAACAAAACTGAATTGTATAATTTTCTTCAATTTCAAGCTCGAATGCTCACAACATCAAGTAAGTATAAGTGAACATGTAAGTCCAAGGAACAGTCATTAGACCCATCTTCCTCTCTTTATTTTCTCTAGAGGATATCAGGTTGTGGAAGTCCAAACAAGCAAAATTTCTGCATGTTGGTCAAATTGATGTTTTAGCACATCCTCATTTTTCCTATAATTTATTTAGTCACCCTACTAGATATCCATCATTTAGATTGGAGCAAAATTGTCATTTGTTAGTTTGCAGGTAACTTTGATAAAGATGGTTTGTGTGTAATCCATCCCAATTTCACCATATCATTTGATGATCCCCATCTTTCTCAAGCATTTGTAGTTTGTGTGCAAATAAAAGATATAGAAATGTTGCCATAATCATTATATGTTGCCATTGCATCTAGATGTATTTTTCATTTAATAAATTCTATAGTCTCTCATTTTCGTCGACCTTATGGAGTTCATTTACCATGAATACTTAACAAAAATATTGCACATGTAGAACCTACTTTAGAAGTTCATGGGTTTGTACAAGGCTATCCGGTCATTGAGTAATTTATTTCTAATATTAATTTTCTTGAGAAAAAAAATAAAAAAGTGATGGATGTCGAGATTTCAGACCTACACACTCTTCACTATTTTACCATTCACCTACTTCCGACTCCCAAGTCAACAGTACCCACCTTCACTTATGCCTCCACCTTTGAGTTACCTCCTATTCTACTGTCCATCCACGACTCCCATCCATCCTCAGTCACTAACTCTCTAAACAAAGATGTCGCGGCTATCAGGATCCTTCAATCCACTCTTGGAGGATCTCTCAGTCTCAAGTCAAGTTATATATTTCTCACGAAAGGAGAGTGGCCCCCAAAGGTGGCCTCTTGTCAGGTGCGTCTACGCAGTTCTGAACTGCTTGTACTTGATAACTTCAATGGCTTTAGAATGGCTGTGAGCGTCGACGTTGAGGGTATTCTGCGTCGACGCCTTGCTCTCCATAGAGGTTGTAGTCATTCCTGCGTCTACGCATTGACTCTATAGGGTCGACTCTTTTCTCTTGCAAGTCTTATCTCCTTTCAAGAGTCTCCCATGCATTTTCATCTCACCTCTATTCTATTCACCCTTCTATTTCTGAGTATCATTTCTGATCTTTCCCTCTATTCTCAGAATAAGGGAGTTATCTCTTGTGTTAGGGTGACAAGTTAATGCCTTAAATTCAGGGGGAGCTAAGAGGCTAATTCCTATTGAAAACAGGTTTTCTTAGAATAACTTTACACTATTTGATGATATAAAAAATGTGGATGGAGATGTTGGAAATGGGGTAGGCGATGGCCTAGGTAGGGAAGCGGGTAAGGGAGTAGATGACAGGGTAGATGATAGAGTGGGCACCGCGATAGATGCATAGTCACAAGGATGCCCTGGTCCTATAGGAATGGAGACGCCTGCCTGGGCGGTGCTTGCTGATGCTGCTTGCTACGAAGATGTAGAACAAATTTATGAATGGCGGCCCAATCGATCCTCTTGTAATCTTCCAAACTATGAACATACTCTCGGAACTCGGGGCAATCCTCGATCAAATGCCCCTGCTGACGATGAAAATCATGAAGTTGAAGCATATTCCTCACTGGGGGTCGGCAAGGCACAACCGGAGGGAGCGGCAACACGTGGGTGGCCATCAAAGCCTTGAAGATATTTGTAAAGCATTTCGGTAATGGAGAGCGAGGAGCCCGCTTTGGACAAGGCAAATGCTAAGGGGTATGAAATGGAGGAGAGGGTTGTGGCAGTTGCGGAGATGGAAGTGGGGGTTGCAGAGGCAAGGGTAAATGGCAACTAGTGGAGGGATTTGGTGAGGGCATATGTGAGGCAGAGCGGGTAGGTATGTAGATGACATCCACTTGCTCGTGATGTGGTGTTCCCTTGACCGGGGGTGAAGACACAGTCGGAGACACATGTGCGAATGAGGAGGTAGAGGGTTGACTTATGGAGGGTTGATACGTGGAGGTGCATGTGGTGTAAGGCTGACTCATAGAGGGCTGACTCATGGAGGGTGCATAAGGGGTAGATGTGGAAGGTGAGGTGTATGTGGGTGTGGACGATGGAGAAGACTCGGTGTCAAGGGAATTGCGAAGTTGTTGGTGAACGAAACGGGCTCAGCTATACAATTGTTGCCAAGAGGTAATATAATTAAGTGCTAAGATGAACCAGTACTCGGACGCCGCATTAGAAATAAGCATCTTGATCTGCTCCTACTCTGGAATGTGCCCCGAGACTCGTGTGGCGAGGAGGAGCCACTGGTCAGTAAAGGTGCAGAAATCCTCTTCAGGCTTCATCTTCTCATGGGCTAGATCTAAAACAGAGAACTTGGTCCCAACCTGGTCTTGATACTGCTGAGGAAATTTATCTTGGATGGCTCAAAAATTCACAACTTGCTCTTGTGGAAGAGAAAAGAACCAATGCCGAGTCGGGCCTTCTAATGACAGACCAAACAAATATGCCATCAAGCGTTGGTCATGTCGAAACTGGGCCAACTCATAAAGAAACTCTTTCAAGTGCACATGCGGGTCACTGACTCCACCATAACGACGATATGTGAGAATTTATGAAGGTGGTGGAAGATGGAGATTTCGGAAGGCAAACGGGACACTTAAAGAAGGCTTGGGATCAATTTGGCATTAGAGTTAATCAAGTTGACGTTGGGTTTAAGAAATCATCTTCGGGGTAGGGAGAGATCGAGGGAAATGTGGGCCAGCCTAAGCAAAAGGTTGTGAATTTAGACCAGAATTATGATAATGGGCCGGATTAGAGGAGGAAGGGTCCACTCCAGGAGTGGAAGGGTATACGGGCCTGGAAGAAGCATTAGGATATGGACCCATTGAACCAACAACAACATGGACAGAAGAAGGAGGCCCATTAAGGTGGAATTGGCCATTAGACGGAGAAGACCCATTAAGATGGAATTGGCCATTAGACAAATAAGGCCCATTAATATGGTTTGCAATGAGTTTTTGGGCCTGGGTCGGGTCCATCTGGTGAACAAGGCATGATAGATGGGCCATAAGGTTGGCTTGCCCCTCCAATGGGTCAGGGGCATCACGGGGAGATGGGCCCACATTAGAAGAAGATTCCTCGTGGGAACAGGAGGATTGAGAAGAAAGAGATGGATACGAAGGATGATGGTAATGCTCCAAGAGGGCAAATGAAGACTTACTACAAGGAGGGAAGCGAAGGGTGTAATGGGCTAGAGAAAAGGAGGGGGATTAACCCACTAATGCAAAGACCAATGAAAAAAAAGACCTAGGATAATGGGACTAGATAATGGACACACAAAATGGGATAATCTAAATGGGCCTATCAACAACAGAATATGTGGATGACAAGGGGATGCAACACAAAACACCACAACTAGGCCTAGATAAGCCCACACAACACAAAATAATGTGAAGGGTTTCACCCAAGTCAAACAAGTTAATATGATGAGAATTTTTTTTTATTTGTCAAAGTTTTGGTAGGCCTTTTAATTTTCTAAGTTAATCATAATTCCCTCAAGATAGGAATCCTATGGGAATAGGGTCCAAGCTTTGGGTTGACTAAGGTTGACTCTTTTACAAGAGTAGGGGAAGAAAACTCACTCAAACAAGTAGGGATACTGCTGCCACATCTCATCCTCTCGCTCCCACGACGCTTCTCCACCAGAATGGTGCTGCCAGACCACCTTAATCAGAGGAATAATCTTGTTTCACAAGTGCTACTCACGTCGATCCTCCACCCAGATAGGGTACTCCAGAAGGGACAAATCTGGGATCACCTCAGGCCAAACGGTGTCCTCCAAGACATGAGAATCATCGGGCATATACTTTCGAAGCATCGACACATGGAACACGTCATGCACATCAGCTAGCTCCGGGGGCAACTACAACCGATAAGCAACTTCTCCAATACGCTCGACAATGGGAAATGGATCGATGTAGCGGGAACTCAGCTTCCCACGCTTGCCAAAATGCATTACACCCTTCATGGGAGAGACTCTCAGAAACACCCGATCTCCCACAACAAAACTGAGGGGTTGCCTCCTCCGATCGGCATAACTCTTCTGCTGGCTCTACGTCACCAATATCTTCTGCCAAACGAGATGCGCCACCTCAACACACTGTTGCACCAAATCCGGTCCCATCAGAACACACTCGCCCATCTCAAACTTATCAAGCGGAGTCTGACATGGTCCCCCGTACAACGCCTTATAAGGAGCCATACCAATGCTCGAGTGATAGTTATTGTTGTAGGCGAACTCCACTAACGATAAATGGTGGATCCAACTCCCCTGCCACTCCAGGCAACACGATCTCATCATGTCCTCTAAAGTTTGGATGGTCCTCTTGAATTGACCGTTCGACTGAGGATTGTACACTGAGCTAAAAGCCAATTCCGTGCCTAGAACTCGCTGGAAGCTCCTCCAGAATCCCGAAGTGAAGCGAGGATCACGATCGAACACAATGAAGATGGGGACTCCATGCAACGAGATGATCCACTCCACATAGAATCGGCACAACTTTTGCACACTCCAACTGACTTTGGTCGGCAGCAACCGAGCCATCTTCGTCAGTCTATCTACCAATAACCAAATATTATCATGCCCACTGGATGTCCTCAGTAATCCAACAACAAAATCGGTGGTCACGTGGTCCCATTTCCACGCAGGAATCTCTAGGGGCTGAAGTGTATCTCTTGGCCGCTGGTGCTCACCTTTCACCTGCTGACAGGTCAAACACCTGGCCACGAACTCTACTACATCTCTCTTCATGCCAGGCCACCAAAACTGCCTCTTCAGATTTTGGTACATCTTGGCTGAACCGGGGTTTACAGCATATCGGCTTCCATGAGCCTCACGCAACACCGTACTCCTCACCTGCTCCTCGACTGGGACGTACAACCTACCTCTGAACCTCACGGCTCCATCCTCACCAAACTCCACCTCGACCATCGATAAAATACGAGGTAGCTCGGGGTCTACTCGCTGAGCCTCAGCCACCTGTCGACGAACAGCTGGCATGACAGTCAGACTGGCAAGGACAGCCAAACCCTGATCTTGTGGGATCTTGACCCTAAAAGTCATGACCGGAACCTATTCCCAAAGCCTCCACTTCCTCAACAACATCTGACTTACCACTACTCTCCTACTCAGAGCATCAGCTACGACATTCATCCTGCCAGGCTGATACGACAGAGTGAAATCATAATCCTTCATGTACTCCATCCACCTCCTCCACCTGAGGTTAAGATCCTTCTGAGTGAACACATACCTCAAACTCTGATGGTCAGTGAAAAGCTCAAACTTCTCACCGTACAGATAATGCCTCCAGATCTTTAGGGCGAAAATCACCGCCGCCAACTCAAGATCATGAACAGGGTAGTTCACCTCATGTGGCTTCAACTGTCGAGATGCATACGCCACAACTCTCCCATGCTACATCAGCACAACACCGAGACCTACCCCAGCAGCATCCGTACACACCACGAAACCTCTCGATCCAGATGGCAACACCAACATCGAAGCAGTAGTGAGCAATCTCTTCAGCTCCATGAAGCTCTGCTCACCCTCTCCCATCTAGACGAATGGCACATCCTTTTGCGTAAGCCTGGTCATCGGGGCCACAATACGAGTAAAATCTTAGATAAACCATCGATAATAGCCCACAAGCCCCAAGAAACTCTGAATCTCTGTGACCGAACTCGACCTTGGCCACTACACCACTGCCTCGACATTAGTTGGGTCCACGGAAACACCATCATCAGAAATCACGTGCCCCAGAAAGTGCACCTCTTGGAGCCAAAACTCGCACTTGCTGAACTTGGCATACAACTGGTGATCGCGCAGGGTCTGCAACATCACCCTCAAATGATGCACATGCTGCTCAACAGACCGCGAATACACAAGGATGTCATCCACGAACACGACCATGAACTGGTCCAAGTACGGACGGAACTCGATAAGGGGTAGCCGCAGCAGGAGTTGATAGGCAGTGTCCAACAGCTGGTAACTTTGTAGCATCGGAGTTTGGTGAGTGGTGCTCGGGACGGGTGTCCCAGGCGCGGTGGCTCTCATCCAAGCAGGTCGTGTTCAGTGCCTGTGGTTTGCTTCAGGTGTGACCAGCTAGGGCACATGGCACGTGACTGTTTGCAGAGACCGAGTCAGCCGCCCGGGTTTCCGTAGTAGCAGCAGTTCTAGCCCCAGCAGGTGCGAACACAGCTATAGCAGTACCAGCGACAGGAGCAGTTTCCTCAGTTGTCTCGGTCAGCTACTGTAGGGAGGCAGAGATCCCGAGGCAGATTTTAGCCAAAATGTGGTGCCTCAAGTCGGAAAGAAGGGGGTTGATAGGCTCCGTTCCGTGAGGCTAGGGACAATTTTTGAGCTTGGCGAGGGCGGAGTGCCTCAAGCCAAGAAAAGACTTTATGAACCCAGCATAGAGGGACAAAGGGTAATTTTGGGGCTCGACGTGGGTGGAGTGCCTCGGGCCAAAGGAAAAGGGTTTTATGAACCTTGCCCAATGGGAAAACGATTATTTTCGAGATCGGCGAGGGCGGAGCACCTCAGGTCAAGGAAAAGATTTTGTAGACCCATCCCGATGGGACAGAAGATAATTTTCAAGTTCGGCTCGGGCGGAGCACCTCCGGCCAAGGGAAAGCTTTATACAGACAGCCCGGTGAGACTGATGGGTGAATTATTGAGCTCGACAAGGGCAGCGCATCTTATGCCAAGGAAAATGAGATTTTATTGGGCCAACATTGGGCAAGGAATCCGAACCGACAGTAATAGGAGAGTCCCATAGGATGAATATGGCATTGTTGCATCTGAATGCTGAAAGGCCATGAGAGTGCATTAGCTGGGAACATATGTCTCAGATTAATGGTGGAGGGTTAGTCCCGGTGGGACAAGTGGGGAGTACCTCCGTAAGATGGGGAGATGACAAGACACCATGAATTCTGATGGGACGAGGGGTGCTAAAACGAGCCATTAGAAGTCAAAAGGCACTTATTTGTTGGCTTGATGAGGAGAAAGGAGCCGAGGGTGTAGATAACTCGGCAGGACTTGTTCTTTTCGTTCCCCAACAGGGTTTGGACCTGCATTTGAAATGGGAGGCCCAGTGGCCAATGAAGGTTCTTTAGCGTCAGTGGGACCTTTGATTAACATGATCCCCCTGGGAGTATTCCGTGACAGCTATACATCAGATCAACAGCTATTTTCTTTCGTCATTGATTTCTTCAGGAGACGCTCCGAACAGCTTCGGCTCGGGCTTCTGGTGTTAACGCCAAGTGCCCTCCTCTTGACGCTTATTCTTAGACGCTGCAGTTGCAAGGTCTTCCTACCTCACACATGATGTAGTCATTTTATTATCCCTTGGGCATTCACCATGCATTGATACTAGGGAGTCTTCTGCCCTTGGGGAGGATGGGGAGGCCTTGCTGACCTCATAAGTTCCTTCCTTCTTTTCTTTTGCATTCATTCTTCTTCTTTTTTTTTTGAATGGACAACTCAGATGGCACCGACGGTGCAGTGCAGTGCAGAGCCGTCACCCTTCATCCATTTATTTTTAAACAGACAAAGGTGGGTGCATAGGAGAGTGCTCACCGTCTCAGAAAGGGGATGAGTGGTTCGCTCCACCATACCAATCTCACAATGGTAGTTTCTTATTTGGCACGGACCAAGACATAAGGGGAGTGATATCTCCCTTAGTAGATGCAGCCATCAAGGCCTCCTTCATTGTATTTTATGTTTTCTTCCTTTTTTTTGAAGAACTCCACCTCCGAGAGATGGCATCTCAGATTCAGTAGGCAGAGCCTTATGTCTTTTTTTTTTTTTGGTGCCTGCCCCTAGAACAGGCCCTTTCCTTTTCCTTCTTTTTTTTCTTTTTTTTCTTTTGCATATCTCATGGCATTTGCCATTCTTCTTTTGTTGGCAAGCATCCACATTCAAGTTATGTGGGCCCGCTAGACATTGGTTTCAGCCAGACCTGTGAGGAGCAGTCAAGGCGGTGATGCTGCGTGGGGTTGCTCTTTTAAGGATAGGTATTTGATGAGGGCGCGGTGGATCCACCTTATACTCACCCATCTGTAGTTCTTCCCTTTTTATCAGCCCTTCAATAACATCCTTGAATACATAGCAATCCTCAATGGGATGCCCCAACATTTTGTGATAAGGACAGAAGCGTAGATCATCTTTTCTTTCAGCATCGCCTGGTTTCTTAAGCTCCGAAAGTGCCACTTTGATGTATTCACGGGCCCACTTAAAAAGTGCCCTAGTCTTGTCCTTCAGAAAGGAGTACAGTTTCATCATTTTACCCCTTAATGAGGGCCCTTGTTTCGCCGGCTCGGCGGAAGATGTCTCTTTCATTTTCTTCTTTTGTTTCTCGAAGGCTTCAAAATTTGAGGCGCAACTTTCTTCTTGGGTCAAGCATTTGTCGGTCGGCTCATTCTTTTGGTTCGAGGCTATCGAAGCCGAGCAGAGCTTTGCAAGAACTGCTTCGACATTGGCTGCAATGTCGCCCAATCGTTCGAAGGTCGTGACTTCAATGTCAATGACCCATCGTAGAATTTCTATTCTCAAATTTTCTTTACAGATTTGAACAGAGTCTCCATAGCTCGGTGGATGTTTGCACCTCTCACGAAGATTCCTCCATCTTCTTATATAGTCCATGACAGACTCATTATCTTTTTATTTGGCTACTTGTAATTCGGCCTCGGTGACTTCTTCTTCGGTCATCTTCATATTCATTGTTCATTCTGCCCTTATCTCAACCGACTACATGCGCGGCCTCATTGGCACCATCGTCGGAGATGCTTTAGTTGCCCCCTGACTCACCCAAGGGACTATGTGTTGGAATGGTTGGGGGAGAATACCCCCTATATGATCATGTACTATTCGGGGCATGACTGGCCGTGTTGAAGCTTCAGGTGAGCTAACATTACCCTGTATCACTTCATGTATATGTCCTGCTGATTGAGGCATGGATGGACTTACATTTATTTCATTTAGCCACCTTTGTAGCTGTTAACACCTAAAAAATGATTATACAAAAAGAAAGGACGACAAGTCTAAAGCCATGAAATCTTTGCCCGTGCTGTCTAGAGTTCAGAAGACTGCATGAAGAACCAGTCCCAACAATCTCAATACTATTGGATATCGGGAGGAGTTAGCTGCACCACAAAATGTTATCCGACTGTGCCTCATCGGCAAAGTTGCTACCCGGAAAGCCATCATTCGTCAGCAGGATTGTTAAAGCCGAACAAACAACCAAATCATCAAACCATTTGTCAAGTGTCCCCAGGGAACCATCTGCCTGCTTAAAACTCCCCTGTCAACCTCCTAGCCATCTAATAGTCGAGATACAATCAGAGCTGCCTCCGGTAGAACGGCTCTCGAAGGAGAATGTCATGCCAGATAGAGCGAAGAAATTAGTCCAAAAGGGGCCAAGTACTATTAAGATGACCCAAGCATGGACTGAACAAAAGAACAAATGAATTGGAAAGGCTCAAATGGGCTAAATATAGCAAATGGGCCACAGAAATCCTGCATACACCAAGCTAACCAGTGGCCCTTACGCACCCGATGGCACCCAGCCTATCTGGCAGCCAGCATTGCATCACTTCCTGGTCGTCGTCTGCTTCCCCAGCCACCGAATCAAGAGGGAAAAAGCCCTATAAAACTTGCATGTTCGATAAGGAAGATATACAGAGATAGTCAGAGAGATAGCCACATACATACACAGAGAAATAGAGAGGCAGAGAAGAAAAGTGCCACCTACACCGAGAGAAGGCCAAGAGAGGAGAGAAGAGGGAGAGGTCCATGGAAGGTGGGTGGAGCCTCTATGTTATTTAATACAGTCTCCCTCCCCGTGATTTCCTATTTTTCTTCTCTAGCTTTCTCACTCTATAGACTTTGTCACAGTGAATTTCTTTTAAAGAATGTAGTGTTCCCATTATTCCTTAGATGAATAAATATGCTAGGTTATTTACTCGATTAATTGGCTATTGTCTCTCTCTTCCCTCCGTGAGATTGAATGGTGTATTGCATGTTAAGAGTCCCATCAGACCCTCCTTTCCGATTTGCTCTTGCAGTTGCTTTCCGAAGCTTCATTTTCTTCTTTTTCCTTCGGTGAAATAGCTTCCAATAAGGACTAATCCTTAGAGGGATCAGGGACCTATGAAGCTATCACATGGCCCCTGCGTCCCTTGGTTCACTAACTTGAGGAATATCAATGCTCTGTCCCTCTCTGTAGCATGGAGAATTCGGTCAGGAGGCCCATAACCCTTGCAGCCCAGTAATTCTACACCTCTACTTTGTTGGCCTACCTCCAGGACCTCTGTAGCTCACCCCCAGGAACAAGCAGACCACTCCCATGGCTCAGAAAGCCTGAACCCTCTTGGTCTAGCCTCCTCAGCCCATGACATGGTGGCCAGGCACTATAGCTACAGTGCCAGCCACTGGTTGCCTCTCACGTGGCACTATGGCTACAGTGGCCTAGCCGTAGAAGCCCTCTCACAGCTCTCCCACTTTGGCTGCCGATTGGCACCCCCCTAGCCACCGAATCGCGCCCACTAGCCGTCGAGTGAAGCTCTTCTGCTCTGGCCGCCGATTGGCACTCTCCCGGCCGCCGGATCACACCAGCCGCCGTATATAGCCTTTGCTAGCCACTGTCTGAACCTCCTCGGTCACCGTTTGACCTTATTTCCTAGTTGCTGGCCGTCGTTTGGCTCTTCCATTGGCTCCCTGTGCTACACCTAGTCTCCTAATGGCCCGAATCAGAGCCGAATGTGGTACTGTGAGCCACAAGGTTCTCACTCTTATAGTTTAAATATTTTCTCCTAATAATCCTGCCAGGTTAGAAGAGATCCACCACTTGCCATGGTTTGTTCTTCTTCAACCTTATGTAAGGAAAAGGAAATAAAATGCCTCGATGATGGACGACGTCTCACAATTACTACCTGGCATTGACCTATTGTCACCTTTGAATAGTAGCATTGACTTTGACCCATTGACCATCTTGTCATGACTTTGACCTGACCTTTTGCCTTATTCTCAGAGCCTATTCTGTGGAGAATTCAACACACATTTTCTACTTATAATAAGATCTTCTTAAGAGCAATTATGTCAGCAAAATGCAATGTATCACAGCCAAATGCAACAACAATAGTAATGCATTAATGCTAGGCATCATCAAACCATAAAACCATATTAATGCAACATCAACACATATAACATCATGCATCAATGAGTCATAGTGTTTGACATCATCAAAACCATAGGGGTACAACACAGGTCTGGAAGTAAAAGGGTATAATGCAAGTCTTTTCCTACAATATGGCAGGGCGAGCTGATAGATATGGCATCTTGCCCGAAGAATCTGAAGAACTTGCCAAATTAGCCCACAGACCTAGGGCTGTAACAAGAAGAAGTCAGGCCGCCAAGGAGGTGCTTGGAATGGCCGAAAACATGCTAGTCATTGCCAATCTAACTGCCAACGTGGTGACATCAAAAGAGGAAGATGTTCCCCTGCCAATCCTGTCAGAAGGAACTTCAGGCAAAGTGCTTGAAGATGTGCCTATGGCCACCTGGTTGGACCCAGCTATTTTAATGGTGTTACACTACTACCAACAAGAAATTGAATCCCTGAAGAGACAGCTAAGTGAAAGGGCTGAACAGACTCCTATCTCCAAGCACTAGGACGTGCATGCTGAATCGTCTCGTGGGATGTTTAACCCACTGGAGACCACACCACCTACTGCTCCTCAACTGACAGTTCAAGAAAAGGCTCCTTTCCAGCAATTTTTACAACCGCCACTAGCACAACCACCAGCTCCTCAAATGCAGCAGTCACCACCAGTAGCACAATTTATTCCACAAGCTACTGCTATGACAACTCCTTTTACATGCCAGCCTACCCATTTCTACCCAGAGCCGGTAGACCCTACTATGGTGAATAAACTAATGGTAGAAAAAATGATTGAAATGCTCTATAAGAAAGGGCCAATGGTGAGTTCAGCACCTTTGATGCATATTGAGCGCCTTACCCATTATGTTTATTTTGCTCTCGAGATAGATGTATTTTTGATTTCCTGTTTATGAGGAATAATACTAGCTCTCTCGACCCCCATGTATGTTTCTCTTTTACTGTTCTTCTCCTGTAAATGATGCCAGCAGTAAGCTGATGAATACATTGCCGTTGTTAGTGTTATTTTGAGAAGGGTTGAAATGAGAAATGATCGTCCCCCTTCACTGTCTACTTCATATATGTTTGTACATCGTGCTTGGATTAATTGTTCTTCACCGCGTTTTCATCATCGCTCGGTCTGATTGGGGGTTAGAAGGTCGTTTCCAGAGCCGGAGACAGACCATCTCTTGGCTTCTGGAATGACTCATAATTAACAATGCAGCTACTAATAGGTATTCCGGATTCCCTCCCAGCAATAATCCCTGCTTCCAGGGACCATCAAAGTCATCCCTGGGGCCAGAGACATCAATCTCTTGGTTCTCAGGGTGACCGATGATGAAATTAAATCAATCTCCAGGGTTGATGAAACTGTGATGGCTCGAGCCCCTCCTGCATGAATCCCCTAATCCATTCCTTAATCCACTCCCTAATCCACTCTACATTCCAGTGTCCCCGTGTTACCCTATAAAAAAACCACATTACAGTCAAGTTTGGACTCCCAAAATCCTTGAAACAACCAATTCCTTTCATTCAAAATCCCTGAAAATATCAAAAACCAGTCAAAAATAGAGCACCGGATACCCTGGACCTTCTCGGCACCGAATCTTCCCGGCACCGTGAATAGTCCACGGCGCGGGGGTTCGCGCGCCGAGAACTGTCCGCGTCGGGAACCTCCTCCATTTTGCCCACACCAACTTCAACTGCGCCGGGAACCTGGTCGCGCCGAGAGCCTCTTCCCGCCATACCACTCCCGCGCCGACATCCTATATATATATTCCCGCACCGAGAGTCCTCATGTGTCCAAGGCCTCCCGCGCCGAGAACCCTCCACAGGTCTTGTTTAAACCTCCACCAGCCTTGCTAGGCTTATCCGGGGGATGCCTATGAGTCAGCACAGCTATCCCAGGAAATAAATTAACGGGGAATAACCTCCCCTACATTCCATTGTCCCGAATCAGACCCACACGTAACCCCGTAAGTTCAGAGGGCTCTGCCTCTGCATGAGTCCCGTCAGCTTCCAAAGGAGATATCAACATTACTGTAAGGTAATTACATTGTTCAAGAGCCTCAGTGCTCTCCCGTTTCGACCATCATCCCGGCACTCCGTGGGTGATGGCCTATCTCTTCTTAGGCACGACCCAAAATAAGGGGAGATGCTACCGGAACCGCGATTTGATAATGATAACCCCAATAGGTCAAGGGTGTGTCAGCGATGCATACCCCTTTCGGCTCCGTCCCTTGGGGAAAACTAACTAGTTGGGATGTCTCCTCGAAGATGTACATCGAAGGAGAGCACCCTAACCACTGCTCGGATTCCATCTTGCCACTGCGTGGATGGTCTCCTATCCTCACCTGGCATAAATTGAAGCCAAGGGGAGATGCTGTCGGATTTGATCCATGTATTTAAATAAGCTTGTCATTTACACGTCCTTTTATTATTATACGCACATTAATATTTTAAATGCCATCTGAGGCCTCCTACTCTGGTGTTTAATCAAGGGTTGTCCTTCTTAGGAAGGGCATAATTAACGCCATAGCCTTTACGGTATGGAGGACTTCCGGTCCCGACTCGAACTTCATAATCGACTGACCAAGTCAAGTCGAGTGTACAATAAATTTGTCACGTATGTGACTGGCACACTAATAAACAATAAATAAATAGATAAATAATAAATAATAACCTTCAACATGTAAAAAGAAAAATGCGTCCACAGTGAGCACTCTAAGCAACTGTGGCGAGCACTCCAAGCAACTACAGTGAGCACTCCGAGCACATGTAGCTAGCACTCCGAGCACTCCAAGCACCTGTAGCGAGCACTCCAAGCAACTGTAGTGAGCACTCCGTGCACATGTAGAGAGCACTCCGAGCACAAATAGCTAGCACTCCGAGCACCTATAGCTAGCATTCCAAGCAAACGGTAACAAGCTCGAATTCATGAAATCATGCTCGGGAGTTACATCGTGACAACAAAGCTCAAATATATTAAGGCCAAGGTAGAGAAGGAAATCCACAAAGGCGACGACCATTAAGGAATAAGGGTGACAAATAGATGGTTAAGGTAGACAAATGGGCTCTACGGATGAAAAATGCCTCGTAAGGCTGACAAATAGCTCGTAGAAGGAATACATGAAGAAAACAACTACCCTACCTTCTGTAACTTTTGAAGGTCATCTAGGAGATTCAAATATGGACCGTAAACCTTCAAAAACACATATTTTGAGGTCTAGAAGAGGTTCCTAGGATAGGCCAGTGTCCTTGTGATCATGAGGCTACCAGATCAGTCCTTTTGAACCAAAGATTTGGCAGTTCACAAATGTGGAAAAGGTCACCTTTCAAGGGAAACTCCTTTTTGCATCTGACCAATCAAAGGTACCATCTAGAAGATCTTCCAAGACAGAAAGGACATCCTCCAACAGACAGTCAATGGGGAGCAGATCTATTTGGACATAACCAGCAACACGTGACTAGGAGTCACACTAGACCCGACACTAAGAGCTCCTAGGGGCTATACGTCACTCACAGAAATGCTAGCTCACTCGTCGTCCCAAGCGAGGGAAGCGCGGATCGTGCGCGGTTGAGGAACCGGGAGGGTGGCTTACCCAGGTTAGCCCAACCCACCCCTAACCCTAACCTGAGTGGATTAACTCATTCCACCTATTTCCTAGGAATGAGTTAATCCACTTTAACCCTATCTGACCAGGGTTAAGAAAAAAATTATCAAACAAAGAACAACTCACCCGACCCCAGTTAACTCACCCTAAGTCAACTTAACCCGTTACCAAAGTGGCCCTACAGGATAGGATACGAAAGAAGAGGAATCAGAAAGAAAATGGAACATAGGAGCCCTCGAAACTCCTAAAATAGACGCGCACACAGGGAGACCTCATCCATCTCTAAAGATAAGGCTAGTCAATAGGTTAGCTTGATATTCCTCTGAGCCCTGATATTGCTCGACCGCCCTTGTCTCAGCCGTTACTACCCTCGCCTCGAGATCGGCCGTCTCTGTCTCAATCTTGGCCAGTCTCATTTTGGCATCTCTCCTCGCTCTCTCTAAGAGCCGGCCTCCGAGCTCTTCCCACTTGGCTCCCCATTGGCTCGAGATTACTGCGCAGGTCTGGCGCTCCTCCTCCAGGAAGTTACTCTTCAGCTCGGCCCTATATTGAGCCTAAGACAGCTGCTCGGGCAGCAACCGCATCTTCTCCTGGCTCACCCGATTCTGCGATCGGAATGAGGCCACTTCCTGCTGGAGAGCTCCAAGCTCGAAAGACGACTGTCCGATCCTTCGACCGGACTCAGCGCGAGTGCAGGCCTAGGCTACCTCGCCACTCTCCACCTGCGCCAAGTAATCCGTCAGCTCCACCCCAAGTTGGGCCACAAACAATCCCCCCTCCATAACCCTTTCGAGGAGCATCGAAGGGGAGCACCGACTAAACTCGTCCTAAACAGAGGGAGTGATTAGCATTTGGCAGCGATCATAGGGGGCGGCCGGGAGAGCAAACCGTCCCCGTTGGGGAACATGATTTTTCCCTAAGTCGATCGATGCCGGGACCTCTCCCTTTGAAGCTCCTGAGATCGGATCGGCGGCGGCTAGCTCGGAAGGGCGCCCCCGAACCAACGCAAACACTTCATCATCTCGCCCGAGCCCCCACAAGTTAGGACAGTCGCATTAACCGCCCCAAAACCTTGAAACTATGACAGCTCGCAATGACCAAATCCTCAACTGAGCCACAAATATAGTCCGAACATGCTCCACTCCTCGAGCCCGTTCCTTGGCTCAAGAGTAGGAGGCGCAAGTGGAGAGGGATAAATCAGCGGTCTGAAGGACATGTGGCCTGGAGCGGCCCAATTAGGTCCAACCCGACCCAACTAGGCCGAACTCCACGAATGACAGCCCCATTACTGGGCCCACTCGCTAAGAATCCCAACTCGACTCGGATTAGCATCACCTAGGTGCCCTCCGGGCCAGGGAAGTCCAAGCAACGGTCACTCAGGGAAAGCCTAAACGACAGCCAAGCATAACCAAACTAGGGGAGGTAGGGGGTCTTGAGAAAGGGCGCCGAGCGTGGCCAGCATCACCCTCCTAGCTCTAGCTCGGGCCCCCTACGAATGACACCCCCACTACTCAGGGAAAGCCCGAGTGCTCCCTAAAAGGGCGCCCCAAGCTTGGACCTCCGACGTAAGCAGGGGATATCCCTTATAAATTACGAATCAGCTCGCCACCTAGAGTCCTCTTGGCGTTGGGACATATTTCTCGAAATTGGGTGCATATCTGGGCGAATGTTACGTTGGTGCCCAGGAGCAGGAAGCTTAAAAGGATAAGGGAGGGCAAGAGTCCTCAAATGGTGAAGAACCCTCACCAAGGACGTAACGCCCCCCTAAATCCATCAAACTTCATTGACTCCGGAAAGAGAGCGTGCGGCTATATAAACTCAATGAATCCCTCCGGAGAGGTAGGCCGATCTGAGCACTCGAAGTCACTCTCATTGATGGAGAGCGATCTCGTGCCCTTCTCCTACATCCCTTTCCTTTTTCTCTACATAGTGCTCTACCATCTTGCTGCTTCAGGCATCGGAAGGTTTTCCCCGAGGTTATAACCCTGGACTTCTCTGATCCGTTTCTTGCATTACAGTGTTCACGATAATCGGTGACGATCAAAGATCAACGGCCCAGGCTACTGTACGAGATCACGCCTCTTCGATACCTTTGAATCGTAAGAATAATAAAATCAACAAAATAATTTAACAAATATTTAGAAAAAAATAAAAAAAACTCCTTTTGTGCTCCTTGTTCCAACTCTGCATACCCTTTGCAATCCATTCAACAATAATTATACCAACTAACATGCCCTTCCTTGTCTCATTGAAACAACTGCACATACACGCACACTCAGGGAGCATAGTTCAACATTTAATTATTTAGATGTCAACTCCTCTTGTTGGGTTTCACATTTGGCATGGCTAAGCAAGCGAACAAACAAAGTTGTTGGCTGGAAACAAGTTTCTCGATCATGGATTAATTCCCCTTGGAGACAAACATGAGATCGCCTGACAACATCAACGCTGCATGCCGTTGTGGAAGCAGTCCTTCTCACAATCCTCCTTTGTGAACCCGCAATTATCGGGTGATTCCTTATATAAGCAGCAATAGCAGTCTATCGATCGATCGTTGCACCTCCGTGGAACGCAGAAGGAAATCTTGATCTTGCTTACATCTCCAGCAGTCCCCGACATGATCTTACGTGCCTGCAAGCTAATCGGAACACCCATCTCGCTCCCCGGTGATTCTCCACTGCCATCTACAAAACCAGTATGGTGGTGAGCTAGGAATGGTGGGGCCTTGTTTGAGCCATTGAAGTATGGACTCATTTATGGTAAGGGTGCCACATGGAGGGGTGTGTGGCTCTTGAAGATCCAGACTATGAGGGGTGGGAGGAGTTTGAGACTCTTGGGTTTCCTCTATGGTGGGAGGTGGATCCAGATTGGCATCCATCTCTGCTTGGGTGGGTGTGTGGACCACAACCTCCAAGGACAATGGGGTAGGAAGGTCTATGATGGGTGGAGTGGTGATAGTCGGTGCGTGGTGCACCCGGGGTGATAAACATGGATGAGCTTGGGTTGAGTTTGGGAGTGGAGGCAGTGGAGGTCTTGATTGGGGTTGGATTGGGGTTGGAAGTGGAAGGTGGGTTGGGTGAGGAGATTTGGGTTGATTGGTTGTAGGGGGTGTATCCCTTTTAGGGGTTGATGGAGGGGTAGTGGTGGGGACCAAGGGGGCTTGGATAGTGAGGGTTGTGGAAGGGGGTTTTGGTTGGGGTGTGGGGACCCTCATGGAGTTCAGTGGAGAGGTGGAGGCTGGGCTCGTTTGGGTCTTAATAGAGAGGGCTGTGGACGTGTAAACTTGCACGTCCGCGTGTCCCGACCAGTCCAACATCAATAAGCAAATTCAACCGAAGAAACTACAAAGAGGACGGGCCATCCAAACTCTCCGAACGAACAACACACTGTCGTAAAGCCATCCTTGGAGTCACGATAGCGAAGAGAAACCAACCCCCGAGAAGCCCATAATACATGGGCCCCGAAGAAAAATTAAATGAATCACAACTTGTGTACGAAACGGGCTGAAGGACGGTCTTCAGCGCCATGCCCTAACGCCTATTCAATGGCACACCCTAGCGGCTATTCAGCGACACGCCCCAGCGCCTGTTCAACGGCACGCCCAGCTGCTGTTCAACGGCACACCTTAGCGACTGTTCAACGGCACGCTTCTTCCGCCCTTCGATGGCATGCCCATGCGTCCCGTTCACCGGCACACCATAAATGCCTCTCAATGGCATGGTCTACTTCTTCAGCGGCACGCTCTCCCCACGACCCATCCGGCAAGGAGGATCTCACGCCATTCCCTTACGGATTCTTGGCGTGCAGTGGGATGGTTGACGTGGCAACACGAGACTGAGGCACACAAGTTACTCCTCTTGTTGTGCCTCCCCCTAGGCACAAGCATGTGTATTTTGTTTTGATGATAGCAACAAAGAGCAACAAAGTGTACGAGTGCCATTTCTGGTTGTTTCTCATACCTCGTGCACATTGGCATCACAATGTCCTTAGTGCGTGCATGTGTTTGCATTTCAGGCTTCAAGCATTTTCTGCATCCAAGCACATAGCATATAGGTCCAAACATGTCTCATAAACTTCGTGCATGAACAGTGTTCCTTCTTCGTGTAGGTTTTTGGTTTTGAGCATTACATACCTCGTGCACACTGCACAGCTCATGCATGTTCTGTGTATAATAGTTCATACATTCTGTGCACGCAAGCACTTGCATACTTCGTGTAGTTCTGGTTGTCTTTGTGTAGGTTCTTGGTTCTTAGCATTTCACACCTCGTGCAGGTTTCTCTAACGTGATGTTCTTGCATAGTTTGTCAGTAGAAAACTTGCACGCACACATCTTCTGATGTTCTTATTTTGTTCTGCACGCGAATTAAGCAAAATATAGTTCATGCAAGCTTTTCTTCGTGCACATCTTTACTGAAACTTCTGTTGTTAGCTCGTGCAGTGTTGGTTCTTGCCTAGAGCAGGTTTCTAAAAAATGTACCTCGTGTCATTTTCAGAAAACATGCCTCGAGCAGGTTTCTGAAAAACGTACCTCGTGTCATTTTCAGAAAACGTACCTCGAGCACATTTTTGAAAAGGCTCTCTGTGTGCATCTCTTACTTCGTGCAGTTTTTCTTGTTAAAACATACCTCGTGTCGTTCTTCAAAAACGTACCTCGAGCAACTTTCTGAAGAACATACCTCGTGCAGATTTTCAAAAGCGCACCTCGAGCATGTTTTCGAAAAGGCTTTCCTTGTGCATCTTTTACTTCGTGCACTCTCTGAAAAACATACCTCGTGCACGTTTTTGAAAAGCATACCTCGTGCATGTTTTTGAAAAGCATACCTCGTGCATGTTTTTGAAAAATATACTTCGTGCATGTTTTGGAAAATCACACCTCGTGCACCTTTTGAAAAATATACTTCGTGTGACTTTTTCATACCTCGAGTAGATTTTTGTTCCAAGTGTACCCCATTCACACTTTGCGTCTCACAAGGTATACCTCGTGCATACTTTGCACTTACGAGGAGATACCTCGTGCAGCTCTTCTAAGCCAACCTCGTGCAGATTTCTTAGCATACCTCGTGTAGATTTCTTAGTATACCTCGTGTAGGTTTTGGCCTCTGGTTCGATACCTCGTGCAGGTTTTGGCCTCTGGTTGCATACCTCGTGTAGGCTTTGTCTACACAAATGCTTCGAGCAGCCTTTTTCTTCCTCGTACAGGAATATTTTGACAAGACCTGAACTTGTGATTATTCCCCTGTTATTACAGGTGTGTCTTCGAGAAGATGAGGTTGGCACGTGATCCAATGATAGAGGGCATGTCAGAGAAGTGACACATGTGAACAAGCCTCTAAGAGATTGACACGTGGAGAAACCTTCTGGACTGGAAGGTGTGGGAGACACACGCCAGGGTTGCTGCTGCTGCTGATATAAAAAGTTGCCTATTTTGGTGAATTACAGGTGCTGTCTTCGCCAGCCTTACGGGGAGAAAGCCGGACTAGGCGCAATCATCTTCATGGCCTCGAAGATACTACTCCGAGGCACCCACGGCTTTCAGGAATCATGGAGGCCACCATAAAAAGAGAAGAAAGAAAAGATGAAGAGAAGAGAAGAAAGAAGCAAAAAAAGAAGGGAAAGAATTGGCGAGAGCGGGTCACACGGCTACTTCTGTCGAGACCCGTGCTGAATAACGATTACCACAGGTCGCCGGGGTGTTCGCCGACATGGCGGGCAAGGTGACATCGGCCATCAGCCGTTTCGCGGGCGCGGTGAGCGACGCGGTCGAGGCGGTCGTGAACTTCGCTCGGAAGGTTGCCGACAAGATCGGTGACGTCGTCCGCGAGTTCACGCAACTCCCCGGCAAGGTGATCCGGGTCCTGAACAACTTCGCCTCGCAGATGTACCAGATGGGGCGCAACCTCATCGAGGGCATGGTCCAGGGCGTCAGGGACAAGGTCGGCGACCTGATCAACGCGGTGGGTGACACCATCGACAGCGCGATCAACTGGGGAAAGAGCAAGCTCGGCATCAACTCGCCGTCCAAGGTGTTCCACCAGATCGGCGTCTGGACGATGGAGGGCTTCGCTAGGGGCGTCGCGACGACCGGCGGCGTGGTCGACGGCGTCATGGGCTCGGTCATGGACAACCTCCTGAAGCTGACCGACGAGAAGCTGAAGAAGATGGCCGACAAGGTCAAGGAGCGGCTGTCGTCGATCCGCGACGCCTTCAAGTCGCTGCGGGACTCGATCACCTCGGCCTTCACTCCCGACCTGTTCGGCGCCGCGACCCTGGAAGAGTTCCTCGGTCAAGGACACTCAAGCGGCCACGTGCTCAACCAACTGCTCCTGGCGCTGAAGAAGTTGAAGAAGATCCCCGGCATCACGCAGGGGTTCATCGCTTCGCTGTTCTCCTCTGGGAACACGGCGCTGATCCTCGAACTGGCCGACGCTCCCAAGAGCGACGTCCTGGAGGCACAGGGCGTGTTCCAGCAGAACCAGAGCCTCACCAACCAACTCGGCAACCAGGTGGCGACCGAGGTGTTCGGCAAGGGCATCGGTCGGCTGGAGAAGCGACTGGAGAATGTCGAGAAGGCGATCAAGCATGTCGGCAAGGACGTCGCCAAGGCTATGAACGGCGTCGCCTCTGACGGTCACCGACGGCGGGTGGCCGCGACGTGAGCGTCTTTGCGCCCCGCATCGTGATCGGCTACCTCGACGTCACTGACGCGCCTTTCATGGTCGAGTTCGGGTTCAACCTGGGCTCTCCGACGACGCTCTATGAGGCAATCGCCTCTCTGTTCCTCGACGGGTCGTTCCAGTCCTCAACCGGCTCGGAGAACCGCTCCATCCAGATCCCGATCATCGTCGAGTGGCCAGACTCCGGGGTCGGCGCCTTGTTCGCCGAGCAGTTGGAGCTCGAGGTGGCCAAGGCCGTCAACGAGATCACCTTCTATCCCGGTGACGGCAAAGGGAAGCCGACGGTTCTGGAGACATTCGAGGGTCAAGTCACCCACGACTACGACCAGAAGCTCGAGAAGCAGGGGCTCCGGCGCTACCTCTACACCTGTCCGGCGCTGCCGTTCGCACGGGCGAAGAACGCAGTCCAGTTCACCTGGACCGGCCCCGGCCTCGAACTGGACCCGCTGACCTCGCTCACCGGCTGGACGACCTCGCCGACTCCTACCGTGACCACGGTCGAGTCGGCTCCGGCGTTCGAGATGGCCGCGACCACGACCCTCTCCAAGACATTCACGATGAACAACTACCTGTGGCTCCGGCTCGGCTCAGAGACTGCGGTCGCCGCGGGCACCCTGCACGACATCAAGGTCAACGGGGTGGCGATCGACTCCGACACGGTTCGGTTTGCGGGCAGTCAGTACTTCACGGTCCCGGTGGAGCGGTGGCGGGGCCAGACGGTGCCGGTGGAGTTCCAGATCAACGGGTTCGCGCTTTCCAAGTCCTACCTGCGGGAGATCTGGACGGTTGGCTACCCGAACATGGGTGCGGTCGTCTCTTCGGGTACCGCGAAGCCCAAGGGCATCGGCATCGTGAACGTGAAGGGTTCGGCGCGCACCCCGTGCGTGATCTCGTTCACCGCTCCCGCTGGTGGCGCGTTCGTCTACACGGCCCCCGACCCCAACACCTCGATCCGTCGCGGCGCCGGCGAGGTCGTGTTCGGCAAGTTCACCGTCTCCGACGCGGCTGGCGCAGAGGTCACCATCGACGGGAATCTGACCTACTTCCCGGCGGGCGACCATCAGGTGACGATCGGCATGACCGCCGGCCGTCCGGTGGAGGTCTACCCCGACGGGATGTTCCTGACCGTTGGGCTCGCGAGCGCCGATGATCGCCGCGAACTGACGGAGCTTCTGATGATGAAGCGGCCGCCGGCGTGAGGCGGGGGGCTTAGGGAGGGGACGCGGGATGGGAGCGATGCGGCTGCGGAACCCGCTGGTCGCGCCGGGCGATTCAGCGCGGAAGATGGAGAAGGCGCTGGCCAGCGCGGCCGACGCGGTGATCCTCGACCTCGAGGACTCGGTCGCGGAGGAGCGGAAGGCGGCGGCGCGGGCCGAGCCCTCGCCGAAGATCGGGCCGGTGTCGCGCAGCCAGATGTCGCCGAAGCGCCCATCGACCACCTCGACGTTCGCCACCCCGGCGAATTCAACACCCGACCGGGACCACCTCGAGAAGACGAACCCTCACCGGCATCTCCTCTCTGCTGCTGGTCCACCTGCTGTCGCTGCCGAAAAACATAATCGAACATGCCTTGGAAGAAGTCATCCATCCTGGGAGCTCGCGCACCTCCAGCTACACCTTCTGGAACCGTGGCCCTGCTCTGCTCCTCTAGACCACCGCTCAATTCCCCCTACTGGGAACGAGCCCTCCTCCGCGATGCCATAGCACCTGGCATCGAGAAAAATAATCGCAATTCAACAAAACGTGGGGACCCTAGGCCAGTCGCCGACTGTACAGGACATTCACAGACCTTCTAGACCACTACGGTCATTTCAGGTTCTTATACACCTTCACAACCTCACTCTGATACCACCTGTGGCAACCCGGGATCCGAGTACCGGAAAGGGACCGGCGTGACTCAAATCTCGGCGCGCCTCCCACGAGTCCGAAGACTCGGAAGGAAAAAAGGGATGGTGTGAGAGTGTGTAAGAAGCTAAAATAACCACAGAGATAGCACACTAATCAACTAAATAATAATACACAAATTAAATAAATAATTAGACTGCTACAAGGTCCAGTACATGTCATGTCCAAATAAAAGTACAGCCAACCAAAAGAAAGGTACAAGTACGAAGGGAAAGTACAAGTACACGGGACATACCCAGGCTCTGGCAACTGACACTAACCTCGGCTACTAGAACCTCGCTGAAACCTGCCGCGCCTCCTGAAGACCCGGCCTCGCCTGAAACACGGTGAAAACACACAGGGGATGATCCTCATTTCATAGGCTCAGTAGGGATCCCTCGCGCCCCTACCTCGCACGAAAACAAAGCAGGAAGCAAGAAAGCAGGAAAGTACCCTACCTAGCAGGAGTACGGTAGAACCAACAAGAGGGAATAAATAAACGGGAAAGCCGTCTATTCTAACAGTGCCGTACTACTGAATCTCGGTCTGTCAAAACTCGAGTCCACACCTACCGGTAGACAGGAACACCTCTCACTAGAAGAACGACCGGATGCGTCCCCTGACGTCTTACACCGCGTCACAAGTGTCTAGCTACAACGTCCCGGGTGTGAGACTCAGACACGCACAGTAACCAAAGTACCACAAGACAAGGACTAGCTGAGGTCGCGCTCGTCAGGGCGGGTCCGAACCCTCAGCCTTGTGTGCACACTCAGACCATACGCCCTAGGTCTGTCCTCTAGTTGGTAATTCTCCCACCAGCTCGGACTCGGCGGTACGCGGGGGCCCTACGGTAACCAGCCTACTCACCGTCTCTCTCGGGTGCGCCACACCACTACTCCCAGTGGGCTGACACAGGCGTGCCGTGGGAGCTACGACTAGTGGATGGGTCACCGGAAGTACAGACTCTCAAGTCACGGAAAACGACTCCGGAGGTAGACAAGTATAAGGATCACTCATCGTACAACACCGACTCATGGTGACGTAAGCCGAAAACGCCACATCCTGGGACCCCCTACCCCCCACGGCACCCCACACATGGTCCCCACTTGATGCCTAGCATCAGTCAGACCGCGGGTCAACACGTGGATCGAGGTCCGCTCACCCGGGACCCAAATCGGCCAAGAAAGAAACACCGGTTAGACAAACCCTATGGGCGGTCCACCTTGGGCCGCTCAAGAGACACAGGCCAGGAACAAGTTGCTCCAGGGATTGGACGGTCAACGATGGACCGTTCTGCTCCTGGTCCAAACGGAAAACACAACGGCTATTCCCTAGTCGCACAACAGAAGAACAGTTAACCCTTAGCCGCTCGAGGGAGATGGACGGTCCAACCCAGCCGTTCATTGTCCCAACGGTGCAAAACATGGGTGGCTAGATCCTAGCCGCTCGAGGGAAGAGCGGGTAGAACCCCGCTGCTCAAGGCATGAGCGGACCCACCCAGGCCGCTCATCCTTCCAACGGTACAAAGCGACGAACGGCCAGCCCCTGGCCGTTCATTGGGATATGCGGCTAGACTCTAGCCGCTCACCCCGATGCACTGTGCAACGGTAACAAGCCAACGGTCAAAAACCCACGGGATGAACGGTTGGCCTTTGGTCACTCAAGGGTTACACGGTCGCACGACTGGCCGTGTAAGCCCCACTGCGCTCCAAGCCGAAGAGCGGTCAAGACTGGGCCGCGCATGGGGATAAACGGGCCCTGGTTCGGCCGTTTATCCCTCATCGGCGCGAAAACGGCGAACTCGTCGGAATTCGCCATTTCCGGCCCCAAACAAGCCCCATTGAGGGGGAAACAAAAGGAAATCGACCCCCATGCCCCCTAGCATGATTCTACGCCCCTAAAACGCGGAATCGCGGGCTAAAACGATGGATCGGGCGGCCACTCCCCAAAGTATGGTTTTCCCTCCCGGCATGAAAAACCCCATCTCTCAGCCTTGCCTCGGGCTAAAAATCACAGGAAAGGAAGATGATGAGCTAGGGGACGTCACCCTACCTCTGTTCCGCGTCGAGGTGAGCCGGATCGAGCTTAAACCGCAAGGATCACCGTGAGAAATCCTTGTTCTTCACGCTTCCCATGAACACCGCACGCCGCCGTGATCGTCTCACCATCGCCCACGTCGCCGCGTCATCACCCAGCCGCCATCTGCAACCGGAGAGAGGGCCGTCGCGGTCGTCGTCGGTCGAAGAGAGGAAGAGGGGGGGCGGTCACGGTTGGGGAAGAAGAAGAGGAAGGAAGAAGAAGGATTGGCGAGAGAACGGGCATAGCAGCGGCCAAGCGTGACGAGCTTGTGTGCCTTCGCCTCAGTGATGTTCATGCGAAGGGCGATGTCCTTCGTGTCCCATCCGCCCTTGAATTTGGAATAGGCAAAGGCCGCGCGGATGCGATGCACCTCTTCCCACGGTGTTTGGACAGCAGCAGTCATTCCCTGCCCTCCCATGCCTTCAGGAATGCCGTCTGCCCCCGAGGGGCGTTGATGGCTACGACGTTGGTTGGCTGCTGTAGGCGCTGCTGATAGGCGCGCTCCTTCTCGTACCAGTCCATGTACGACTCCTTGTGGAGCCAGGTGGCCGCGAGGGGGATAAACCTACGATCCTCGGCGGGGAGACTGGATAGGTTGCGGAGATAGGCCCGCGCGCCGTCGATGATGTCCTGCGGCTCGTGGCCGAGGAGGAGACACTTGCGGTACCTCTCCCGAGCATCGCCGCGTCCGTCTGTGTGGCGCATGTGAGGGCGCCAGCACTCCCAAAATTCGGAAAAGCCTTCAGGCTCTTGAGTGCGGGCTTTCATACGAGTTGCACCTCCCGCCCGTAAAGCGCGTGGAAGAGCTTGGCCTTGATGATGAAGGCGTCCGTCTTAACGCCCTTCGCGTCCTCGGTGACGCGGCGCTCGCCCTCGTCGTATTGGAAGTCTCCGACGTAGGTGCAGACGTGCTTGCCGGACACGACGAGCGGATAGCGGGGTTGGAGAAGGAGATTGCGGATCTCCCCTGCCCGCTCCAGGAGCTTCAGTTGGGAATAGCGGACTGCCTCCTTCTTCGACGCGAATTTGATGCCATCCACTGTCGTGGGAACGTTGCGATACTTCCTCACCAGCCGGCCTCCGCGAGCTTGCGGTTGGCAAAGTCGTGGTCTTCCTGCTTCCACCGTTTGGATCGCACACCGCGCTCGTGTACCGAGGGTGGGTTGGGCTTGCCGATATACATCATCACCACCACGTCATTGCGGGGGCGCCAGCCTTCCTTGCGGAGCTTTTTGGATTCCTCGTAACTTACAGTCACGGTGTCGCCGATCTGCATCAGAATGACTCCGGCGGCAAATACAGGCAGCGAAGGATCGTCTCGTCGGGGTAAAGACATGCATAGTGCAGGCCGTCCGTTGACCGGCGCGTCTTGCTGTATTGCATCTGGTAAGTATGGGGCTTGGTGACGAGTGGGTGATCGCCGGGCTTCAGCGTGACATGGACGATGCCGCGAACCGGATCGATCTTCACTGCCTCAGGAGGTATCTCCTGGCAGTCCCCGGTGACAGCGTTTCCGCTGCAACACCACCCGTCAAACTTCATGCCTGTTGCAGTCGTATGGCTCCAAGCCGGGTAGCTCCAGGCCAGATACATGCCCGCCGTGATAATCCCGGCTGCAACTGCTATCGGTAGCGGTATGCGACTTTGCATTGCCATTCCCCCTATTGTGGGGTTGCCCGGACTCTATCCGCCGGGAGGGGAACTCTTGGGGGTTACTCAGTCTCGCGAAGCTCCGGTGCGATCAAAAGCGCGAGCCATCGCGCGGAACGCAGTAACGAACGGGCGATAGTCATATCTCGACCTTCTCGATTTTCGGCTTGCCGGCGCCTTCGCCAAGCGCTCGGCAGATGGAGTACTCCGCAGCGGTGACGAAGCTGACGCCTTCATAGATTTGATGCAGGCGGCCTACGTCGATCCCGCTCCATTCCGACGCGGCAGCAAATCCGGATTGCGGGTCCGAAGCCGCCGCGATGTAGGCAAAGAGGCAGTCGGCACTGTCTTCGCTGAACTTGTCCTCAAACCGCATGAGGAGGCTGCTGCGCACTCTGTCCTTTTCGGGTGGTGGCGCGCCCTGGCACATCGCTATAAGAGAAAGCAGTTCGTCGGAGGGCTTGAACCACTCCCCGAAAATCCGGTCCGAAGCGAACTTCCGATGAAAGAACTTCTCTAAGTCTCTGTCGCCCGGCATCGAACCTAGTAGTTCGCCATCCGGATATGCCAAGAGGACTTGCTTGGCCCGAGCGCTCACATCGTCGGAGAAGCCGATCTTGATGCGCCCTTCGGCACTGAGGAAGTAGACGCTCACTCGCCTACCTCCCGTCCAGCTACTGGCGCCGGAACTTCCTTGCCAGCCACAAGATCAGCCAGCCTAACAAGCGCCGAATTCTCATCGTGGCGCGCCCTTTCGTCTTCATACAGTTGGTCAACACGGGCCAAGCCAGAGGCTACCCATGCCTGAAACAAGGGGAGCCATCTATGCGTCAACATCCCGCGAGGTTCGCGGTTCCATCCCTGCATGATGACATCGGCATCGACACCGTACTTCTTCTGTATATTGAAGGCCGTGGTGTCGTAGTTCTCGCCCGCCCGATGGTATTTCGCCATCAAATCGCGCGCCATTTTACGGGCTGATTTGCCCGCGAATAGTGGATCGTTGATATCGGTTACAGACATTTTGTTACTCGCGACAGATTTCTTGTCACCCATGACAGAAGCTCTCCAGTACGTTGCTGTTCATGAGCAACGACACACAGAGGACCTGGACACGTAAGGACGGTGAAGACGCGCGGCGCTTGCTGGCGAGCATGGATCGACGCGCTGATAATTCGAACAGACCAGCCGGGGAGAGCCCGGCAGAAATTCCAGACTCGACGGGAGAGGTCCCTGCTTGCGTACCGTCGAGAAAGGGGCCGGGAGAGCGCGTAGGGGGTGCGCGTCATCCCAACCAAGGGGGGGCAGCCCCCCCCCCCCGATGTCGAGACGTGCCGAACGACGGTGAATACTTCAAGGAGATGAATGAACCCCGCCAGTCACACCACTCTGGTAACGACGACAAACAGATACCCCACCTGATCCTTACGCTCGGGATGGAGAAATAAACCCCTCTCTACGTTAGCACTAAACTCAGTGCAGACGACCATCACAAGAGACAAACAAACCCTGTCGGTCGCGTCACCTCGATAACACCGGCGAATAGACATCTTACCCGGACCTTACGTCCAGAATAAGAGAATAAACCCTTCTTTGCGTCGGCATTGACCCAGTGTCGATGAATATTGTAAGAGACAAACAAACCCTGTCGGTCACGTCACCTCGACGACACCGGTGAATAGACATCTTACCCGGACCTTACGTCCAGAGTAAGAAAATAAACCCTTCTTTGCGTCGGCATTAACCCAGTGTCAACGAATATTCCAAGAGACAAACAAACCCTGTCGGTCGCGTCACCTCGACGACACCGGCAAATAGACATCTTACCCAGACCTTATGTCCAGAGTAAGAGAATAAACCCTTCTTTGCGTCGGCATTGACCCAGTGCCGACGAATATTCCAAGAGACGAACAAACCCTGTCGGTTGAGTCACCTCGACGGCACCGACGAACAGACATCTTACTCGGACCTTACGTCTGGAGTGAGAGAATAAACCCTCCTTTGCGTCAACACTAATCCAGTGCTGACGAATATCCCAAAAGACAAACAAGCCATGTCGGTGTCGTCATCTCGATGACACCGACGAATAGACATCTCACCTGGACCTTACGTCTGGGTGGGGAAATAAACCCCTCTTCGCATCAACACCGCCCCAGTGTTGACGCACGCCCCAAGAGGCGAACAAACTGCATCAGGCTCCGCCACCCCGGTGACACCGATGAGTGAACATCTCGCCCGCAGCCCTTTGACTTGAACCTCCCGTTCGGGTCATTCGAATCAATAAGTCCTTCTCTCCGTCCCTTCGGGTGACGAACAGCCCTTTGACTTGAACCTTCCGTTCGGGTCATTTGAATCAATAAGCTCTTCTCTCCGCCCCTTCGGGTGATGAATATTCCCCCGACTTGGACCTCCCATCCAGGTCATTTCCATCGATGAGTCATTCCCTGTCCCTTTGGGTGACACATACACCCCTTGACCTAGGGTCCTTCGTCTCGGTCAACCCACTTCACGGAACTGCTCGGTGGCGCCACGAGGCTCGCATGGTGGAGTGGTCTCCTCGTCTCTCCCCTGGGGAGGCGAGCACTCTCCTGTGCCCCTCTGCATGCCTGACCGAAGCGTCCCTAGGCCGAGCCGTCGACACGGACTCGCCCCATCAAGGAGCAAAAGAACAAAAAAAGAGAAAAGAAAAGAAAAGGGAAAAAGAGAATAGATTCGTGAGCCAGCACCCGACAGGATGCATACCAATGTTTTTTTTTTCATTCCAGAATAAAGGGGTACATGTGCTACGGGGCATACCCCCTGAGTTACATGTCAAAAGGAGGAGAGGAAGAGGGGAGAGCGGGATACATCGGGAGGCTCGGGGATGGTGGCGTTTAGTCGATCCCCCGGAAGATGTCCTCAAGGGGGAGCATGCCGATACAAGGGAAGCTTGCCATATCATTCAGCCGGCCCCTCTGCCCCTCGAGATGCTCTAGCTCCGCTTCAAGGGAGACCGCCTCAGCCCTAGCAACGGCAAGCTCCTCGCCCGTCCTCTCCACGGTCGCCTCGGCTTCGGCCAGCCCGGATCTAGCGGCATCAAGGTGGCCCTCCAGTTCTTCAACCCTACCTTTAAGGGCGTGAACATCTTGACGACCCCCCGCCAAGGCCTTCTCGAGCCGTTCCCCGCTGATCCAGCGCTCCTCCAAGGCTTGCGAGTATTCCCCCGCCTGGGCTCTGATCGCAGCAAGCTTGTTGGGGACCCGAGTCTCGAGGAACTCACGACGGTTCACGTACTTCAGTAGCAATAATACACGTTGTGACCATTCCTCCAGAGGGCACCCCAGCACTTGCAACGCGCCGGTCAGCTGCATCGCTATCGCATGCGCCCCTCGGTACGTGAGAGTGGGGTCAGCAAATATCATGGAGCGCAGCGCCAGCAGCATCTGTCGGACCGGTGCGTCCGAGGCGGTGTGACCGATGGAAGGCACCTCCGGCGGGCTGAATTCGACCATCCCGTCTACGGCAGCCCACATCTCTGCGTCCACCGCAGCCGATGAGGAAGGAAGCGCCACGGACAGGTCGCTCGGGCCTCCCGCTTCAATTTGCAGTCCCCGGCCAGCCATTGCCAAGGGAGCTGTTGGAGCCACGGCTGCACCACTTGACTCCGTAACCGCGGGAGGTTGCTCCACCTTTCTCTCGGTCGAAGGAAGTATGGGAAGCGGAGCAGACTCTGCTACCGTCACCGAAGGCCCGGCTGCTTCGTCCACCGGTGTTCCCTCTTCGCCGTGAACCGTGAGCTCGGCCAGCATCCTCCCCAGAAGCCTACTTTCCTCGGGCGTCACGAGCGACCGTGTTGGGAGAATTTTATTATTATTATTTTACAGGCGTGCCAGTCACCGAAGTGACAAATTTATTATGCGCTCAACCTGACTTGCGTCGGGTGAAAGTGTGGTTCGATCGGGACCAACAGTCCGCCATACCATTAAGGCTATGACGTTAATTACATCCCTTACGAGAAGGGAAAACCTTTGATTACCCCAAAGCCCTAACCCTAGTCGCCCCCTCACCAGTACCCCACGCCCCTGCTCCCTCTCCCTCTGCAACCCACATTCACCTCCCCTCTGCTTCGTGTGCCCACAGCAGTTCCCGAAGTCGCTCCTCTCCCCGTGGATTAGAGGCTTTGTTCTGCTGCACTCTGCAACAAGCCTGCAGCAGAGACTCAGTTGGCAGGCCTTCTAGCGGCGTCCACAGCAACATTCGGCTCGAGGCGTCTTCAGAAGAGTCATCCACATTCGAGTCGGCCACACTCCTGCAGTGGTCCCGCCTCCATTCGACAACCGCATCAACCGTACAGGCATTTTCGTGCAACTGCGCTCTGACCGTGCCTATTTTTGAGTGCCACTTGCCAATCCCAGCCCACCATATCTTCCCTATTATCCCTCCTAGAGATAAAAAATCCCCTACAGTCTCTCCACCTCTTCCCAAAAGAAAAAAAACTACCTAAACACAATCCCCCCCTCCACATTGGCCGCCCCTCCCATCTCCTTCCCACAACCAGCGTGCCCCTCCTCCACACCAGCCCTAGCCACCCTCTCCAGCACCCCACGCCCCTACCCTCTTTCCCTCTATAACCCACGTCTGCCACCCCCTGCTCCGTACATCCACAGCAGTCTTGGAGCCGCTCCGTCGACACTACGTCTCCCCGTGGAGTAAGAAGCCCTGCTCTGCTGCTCTCTGCTACAAGCTTGCAGCAGAGACTCAGTTGGCAGAGCTACTAGCAGTGTCCACAGTGGGATTCGGCTCGAGGCATCTTCAGAAGAGCCATCCACCTTCGAGTCGGACATGCTCTAGAAGTGGTCCCGCCTCCGTTCGTCAACGGCCTCAACCGCTACAGGCATTTCCATGCAACTGCACCTGTACTGTGTCTGTTTCTGTGTGCCACTTGGCAATGCTGACACTGGCTGCCCCTGTGTGAATCGGCCAGAACTCCCTTCACAAGAGTTCTTCTTCTTCAAAGTGCCGATGATCAAGAGGTGGTCCCGCCTTCTTTCGACAATGCCTCTGCCTGGGGCGTCCATTCTCCCTCAGTCACGCCAGACCCAGAGCCCTCTATTCACTCAGGACAGTCTGCTGCCAAGTCGGCCTCAACACTCCCTCCTCCATTCTGTTTCAGGTCGAGCAGTCTTCTGAAAAGTTGTGGATTTCGATGATATGAAACCAACGCAAGTGGTTTCGTTCTGTTCTGACTTTGGCATCAAAAATTCCAGCATGGCCGTCGTCGACCTGTCCTGCTGTTCACCCAGAAACCTCACGCCGACTGTCTGGGCAACCCCAACCTGTGAGATGATTTGATGGCTGCCAGCTTTTGAGGGTTTGTAGTACCCCCTGTCTGCTACGCCCACGAGTTGGTCCCGTCACTTTTGGAGTTCCACAGCGAGTGTGCCGGCCGACGCACCACGACTGCGCCATCCAGTCCTGCGCGGTAGAACTGCACAGGCCTACAGCTACGACCACCGCCTCCTTCCAGCGACATTGGCTTGACGTCGGACCTTCAGGCATCCTTCGGCATCCCTCAGGCTTTGACCAGGCATTGGCAGCACCACGATCGGACGTCCGATCTAGGCGTACAATCATAGTTTGGTTTCCCCTCCCCTCGTTCCCCCCTCCTGCGTGAGGGTAGTGCATGTAACAGTTTCCCATCCCCATGATCCCCTCCCTACGTGGAGTGTAGTAATTGTAGTAGTAGGGAACATCGTCAAGCCTCCTCGACGCAGCTTGTCCGCTGGGTGCGCATGCTCCCTGGCTCGCCCTCATCTCCGACCGGAGCTGGTCCATCGGACGGGCTAGGTATGTGCGGCTGCCACTCCACCTTGCTTGCCTAGTATTAGCTCCAATCGCAGCGCCGTGTGAGGAGTGCCCGATCCATATTTCCACTTTTCCGTGAGTTCTTGCTGTCGGTGAGTGAGTGCACATCTGAATCGATCCCCTCGGTATCGGTCCGCCCGGTTGAATCCGGCGCCCGCGACTTGTTCCCCGGGTGGCTCACCACCTCCCTCCTCGCTACTCGGACCGTGTCCAACCCTCTCGCGAGCCACAGCTCACCGATCCATCACTATGAGCCCCGAGTGGAGTCCGCGACATGCGCGAGTGTTAGCTTTGTCGCTAGACAACCTGTGCTAATTGATTGCTGGCTTAGGGTCCCGTGTCTCGACCGGGTTCGTCTGGCATCAGATTTGGTATCAGAGCAAGTTTTCAACTTGCCCTTGCTTATCGAGTCCTAGGCCTTGACCGTCCGTGCTTCAGTTTCTGTTTCAACCACCACTGACTCCCCTTAATGGCCACCCGTAGTGGTGTCCCCTATCAGCCTCCAGGTCAGTCCACCATGGCTAGTCCAGGCCAACCCATGCATGCTCCTAGTGAGTCCATTCTAGGGCAACTTCCCCATGCCGGCCTAAACCAACCACCTCCACCCCATAGCGAACCCTAGGTAGGACAGCCATCCCGATCCAACCCTCTCCTGAAAGGTGACTCGTCCCTCATGGACACTATTCTCGAGCAATTCCGGCAACTAGGGGGGTGAATGGATGCCATTGCCATGCGGCTAGATAGACAGGAGGCCCGTTTGACTTGTGTCGAACGAGTTCAGCCCGAGGAAAACCCCCGCCAGGCCTTTTACCTGGAGGATGAGATGGAGGATGAATACCCCCAACCAGCTCAACGGGGACGGTATCCCATGGAAGATCGGGATAGGAGACTCGTTTCTGCATTTCTTCCCACGGGATGTAGCTATCGAGTAGGATAGGCCCGGTAGGGTGAAGAGGAATATATTCCTCCAAATTGTCGATGAGTCACTGCAACCTCTGGAGAGGTGTTAGCTCTACTGGGGATTACAAGGTGGCCGCTTGTTCGGCTTGCTTCTTGAGCCACCTCTTAAGATTCTTCCTTCTATTTCTCTCCTGTTTCTTGGCGATGGCCGCCTCTAGGGGAGTAAGAGGAGGAAGCACTGGAACTGGCGCTGGCAAATCCCCGTGGGGATATCATCAAGCCAATGTGATTGTAGGGCAAGGTCAGTGACTCTTCTTTGCCCAGATCTCAATCCAGGCACCTTCCCATTGTTGTAGTTGGAAGGTGGTGTCGATCGCCTATTCAATGACCTCGAGTGGTAGTTCCTGGTAAGCTGGGATGCTGAGGCTGGCGTTCGAGGATGTTGGCGCAGTTTGATGCCTTAACCGCGGTGGCTATGGGCATTTACCATGAGCCGACTGACTTGTACTGGCATCCGAGGACGTGTGCATGGTTTGATGGCTTAGCCTCGGTGGCAAGGGAGACTTTTCCCGTTGAGCAGATGTACTGGGACTAGCGTCTGATGACGTATGTGCGGTTTGATGCCTTAGCCGCGGTGGCTGTGGCTTCTACTGAGGAGTGGCCAGAGGAGCATGACTAGCATCCTGCCTCCTGGCCGGACCTCTGTGGTCTGACTGAGGGCGGGGTCGGCCGACACCCGATGAAGTCTTGGGGCCTGGCTGCCCCTGGTGGCAGTCTTGATATCGCACGCAAGATGGCCTTTGTGATGGTAGACCCGCCTTGTGAACTATTGGGGGGACCTGGTCTGGTCAAGCCGAAACCTCACCCTACTTCTGTTTTCCCTTCCTATCATTGAGCATCGGAGACAGAGGTGGAATAGGGAGAGGGTGAGAAGAGCTTGAGGAGCCCATCATAGCCTCGCCCACCAGGACATCCTCTCGGCTGAGAAGGACTCAGAGGAGCCTGGTAGTGTCTTCTCTGGAAAAGGGTAGAGATTCTAGCTCCTTCTAGGGTCGCCATTGCGCGGCTAGAGTGGCAAGGGCCAGTTGACCGGCCTGCGATGTCGAGGAATCAGGAGAGGCTAGGGGAGCAGCAGGATGAATGACGTTGGCTGAGAAGGTACTTGGCCCCGTCTCTTGGCTGGCATCTTGCTCCCTGCGCCTCCGCAGCCACTCGAGAGCTTCCCGATTATCAGTCTGAAACTCGAGCCATTCTGGAGTGTTCTGGTAAGGCAGCCCATGCCCATTTTCCTGGGGCGGATCAGGCTACTCTGGCGCATTTCTGGCGATGCTTAGAGCTTCTTTGATAGCTTGTCGCAACCGAACAAGTGTCATAGAATTCCCCTCGACATCGATCTACTCCCACTTGATCTGTTCCTGGATGAGGTGCTGGACTTCCTCACAGGACTCGATCGCATGGCAGATTCGTGCATAGAAGGGATAGTACTGGGGGTGTCTGAAGTCCCACTGGGTGTAGTCCACCGATGGATCACGGGGCAAGATTTGCCCTCTCTCGATGAGGACATCGAAAAGCCACCGGGTTCTCTCCCTGGGGAAGGAGAGAGGTCTCCGATCGTGCCAGGGCTGCCACCCTGGGTACCAGATCGACCGCTCTCTTCGACTAGTGTCGGGCTCCTCTGATTCATCATCAGAGAGAGAGAATGTGGCCATCATGTGGATCACATTGACTGGATGGTGTACCACTCGTGCTGCCTTAGCCGGCCTGGACCACGTGTGTGGTTGCGGAGGATCGACGAGACCACTCTTCGTTTGAATAAGGCCGTCTTGGATCATCTTCTATGCATGGGTCTTGAAGACGTAGCAATCTTCAAGGGAGTGACCCAGCATGCGGTGGTATAAGCAGTAGTTGGGATCGTCGATTTTTTGGGCCTCGTCCGACTTGTGGACTTCAGGTAGCTCGACGATCTTCTGGGCCATACAGAGGTCGAAGAGCATCTTCGCATGCTCCCTCATAAAAGAGAAGGGAGTCTTCATATGCTCTGAGAAGGAGAGAGCAGCTGGCTTATCAGCTGGCCTTTTGTCAGAACCCGGCTCCCTTGCTGGCCTTAGCGGCATGGGTGAATTCAATGATGTTCACCTCCTTGCCAATCTGGCGTTCCCGCGCTTGTTTACCCTTCACTGAGGTGTAGCTCAGGTTATCGGCGAAGAACATTTCTATTTTGGTGACTGCTGAGTTGAGTTGATCAAAGCCCTTGACGTTAGTGCCGAGAAGCTTTTCGCTAACCTCGGCTGCCAAGCCTCGGCAACAGATAATGATAGCATCCTCCTGGACTGGCGGATTGACACACCCCATGCTGAGGACTCACCATTTCTTGATGAAGTCGAGAGCACTCTTGCCTTTTTTCTGTCGGAGAGAGCAGAGCTCGGCTATGGAGACCTTTCACTCAGCCATTTGAAAACGGTCGAGGAACTTCTTCTAGAGATCTGCCCAATCAATGACTGAGTTGGGCTTCAGGCGGGAATACCATTAGAAGGCCGTTCCTATAAGTGAGGTGGCGAAATAGCAGAGGAGGTAAGACTCATCCAATGCGAGCTCACCCATGGCCATAATGTAGTAGGCCAAGTGTTCGTGCGGAGATCCCTAACCATCAAATTTCTGTAGCTTCAGTGGCTTAGCATACTCCAGAGGAAGCTTCTTGAGCTGGTGATGCAAGTTAAGTTTAGTTCATAAACACAAAGTTTAGTCTATTTATGCAATGATCTGAGAGCATTATAGATCCAAGAGTTTAAGTCCAGTTCAGCAAATATAAACACAATCCAATTACGCCAAGTTCAGTCAATGGAGGCTGAACTCAATCGAATCACACAGATATCGAAAGTGCAGTCCAAGCCAGTGAACACAAATCATTCAAGACCATTTAAAATAGCATGAAGAATCATATCATCAAGATCCACAAGCATTACAAATTCAGTCCAGTGCAAACTGAACCTTCACAACCATGGACAGTAAAATGTCGAGCATTTATGTCAGTTCATTAAAAAACCCCATATAGGATATGCATGAAAGCACCAATAATATAGAGCTACCAAAACACAATATTTTCACAAGTTAGTTCCAAAGTCTCATGCACAGCACGCATGAGGCAACATCAGAATTGTATTCGTGAAGGACCATAAAATTTCAACCTGCAAAGTAAGATATCATCATGTTAGCTTGTTTATCATCAAGATGTCATTAAACATAAAACACACAATATTTTCACTTTAGAGCAAACGTAAAATACACAATATATTGGAATCATCAAAACCATTGTCAAAGACAAGGAGGGGCGCACAGAACCCAACAACTTGGGCTAGGTTGAACCATTCACCATAGCCCGCCTAAACCCTTCCCTGACCTTCCAAATTCCCTATAACACCCCCTTAGAAGCTCAAGGGGTGGATACACGCATGCATCAATGCAGGCGTCCAGTGATCTCCAAGCTTCAAGCTCCACAGCAATAGCAAGGCAACGAGCAAGGAGAATTGTGTGTGGATGACTTGGTCATCGGCTAAGGACGCCGAGGGTATGTCGCTTGTACTTCCCTCATGCGGTGTTTCACCATGACGCACAAGTCTATCCCCACCACGGGTGAGACGTTATGACAAGGGTGAATGCCCCACCATGTTGGGATTCCCCCTCGCGTGCCCGTCAACCGCAACCATGCACGGACCATGATGACATGCTTCCCCGCAGTCATGAGGCCATGTCCGATCGCTTGACCTGAGCCGTGATCTACCCTCGCCCAGACACCAGTCTGACGCTTTCTCCAGTTGCCCAGTTACAAGCCCCTTGTTCGGCGGAGCAAACACGGCCCACGTCATGAGAGGAGTCTCCTGTAAAACACGCGGATACCCGGGACTGACCACCGTGTTGAAACTGTCCTGCGGCTTGCGCCTGCTGTACCTCGGCCACTATGGTCTACCTGTAAAGCCATATAGCTCTCAAAAATTATACTGCCATTTGAACGAATGCGCTCGCATCCACGTTCGGGCCCTCAGTCCCCCTTTTGCGTGCCACCTAGCATGAATCCCCAGCACCTCTGACCCCAACCAACATCGTCATGTCTAGTGCGAACCCACAGCTGCGAAGTGCTCCCTGCTCTCCACCTAGGACTTCAGGCATATACAGACCTCTCTTCAGCATGGAACGAAGGTGTTCAGATTCAATCCGATGTAAATAAACACCGACTGCTTGTGGTCAGTGGGAAAAGACGTCCTATACACGACTCGCCACAGTCGCCTACACACTTGCACCTATGGAACCGACCTTCCCTCCACGTGTCTCCCACCTCTCGTGATGTGGGACGACTACGAGGACTCGACACAGACGGGTTGTGACCTTAGACTCTATAGGACGATGCGATTAAATAGACGATGTGACTAGCAATAACACTTCAACGCGCGGCACCTAAGGAGTTCCTGAAGAGGCGATATGCCCCAAACAAGAAGCGCTAACTCACGGTCATCCCCGGCGAGGGAAACCTGACGATCTGCATGGTTGAGCAACCGGCTTTGAGTCTCAGGTGGTCGGGCTCACTCTCGCGCTCGGAACGAGTCGCGGGACAGGTCTTGCACTCACAACTCATAGCGGTGATTAACTTTAACTAGCTAGGAATTAACTACTCACATGCAGCGGCAGTAGAATCTATACTATCTAAGCAAGTAAAACTGGGTGGTGGCAAGTGTACCTCCACGCTCGGGGCGTGGGGATGACTTCCCGACCGAGAACAGTCACTCCTGGTACAATAATTAAGTTAATTACAGCATGTAAAAGGCGGCCCACTCCACGCAGGGAGGTAAAAGGCCACAACAGTGGTCCGGGAGCACCGTTCAAGGGTTGACGGGTAACACAGCGACGGCCTCTGGGCGGCAGCGAGCAGCGGTTCTGAGTCTACAATTTCTGGCCGGCTGGACAGCACGCACGGGCATCCAATGGGACGTCAGTCTATTGGAGGTTTCTGGACACGGTGGATCACCGGGCTATTGGCAGAGGGGTCCCGGATGACCCCTGGGAGTGGCGGTCACCGATTCTTCTCTGGCATATTTTTTTCTGGATTTTACTGTTGACCCCTCTTCTGCAGGCCAGCCTCGGGACAGATTGGGTAGTCCTGCGCACTCCAGCGAGATCAGTCGCCACGCCCAACCCTGATGTCGGATCGAAGTAAGACTAGTGCCATTGCGAAGAGGACTCGAAGATCTTCGACCTATGGGATTTCCAGATCCGTCCAAGGGTGGGGATGGAAATGACAACTTCTGCAAACCGCTAGTGGTTTCTGGCTTGGGACACAGGGCAGACAGAGCAGAACTGGACCTATCTGTTAAGGGGGTTTGACCGAAACTCAAATGAGGGTTTTAGGGAGTGGAAATTTTTGTAGAGGTAGGGGGTAGAGACCTACAGTTCTCAGTTCCCTGGCAGCAGAGAAGGCACGAGTTGCAGAGCCTGCCCTGGCATCTTCGGGCATCTTCAGGTAGTGTGCCATACATCGTCGGAAAGCTCGTCAAGGCAGCTTCGCAGCTGTGGTGGTCCTGCCAGCATTCAACATTCCTACTGCCCAGAGGACCCGTTCTCCCCCGACTGCGCAGATCAGGCCCGGCCAGTGACCTAAGGCGACTTCCTGGAGCACCCACGTCCACATCCCATGGCTTCTGGAGGCGCCGCTTGGCCGAGAGCTTCTACCACCAGTCAACATCCATCAACAGAAAGTGGCATCCCGTTCGGCATCCGGAGGAGCATTTTCTGAATTTTCTCCCTCAGGTGCTCCATTCTATCTGTTCCTGAACTAAACAGACACCCATTCACCTCTCAGACTGCCCCAGACTGCTCTGACCACCACCAAAGTCCTCGTAGGTGCCGTTTCGAAGAAGACTCTCAACAGTTCCAACGACTCCAGCTACGCTCGATTCAGAGGTCAGGAGCACTCGTGGTGACCATACCTTCCTGCTGCTGAAGTACTCCTGCGGACTGAACCAGAAACCCAGGGCCCTGCTTGCGACCAGCCCCCGACTGGATCCGGTGACAGAAGAATTCTGCAAAAAATAGGCGTCATCCTGACCCAATTATGAAAACCCTCCCACTAGTTTCATCTCAAGAAAAATTCAGGAGTGGCCGCAGCTGCTACATCTCCGATAGCCTATCCCCCATTCCAAAAGGCGGGTAGAACCGACATCGCTCACCGGTTTGGTTTCATTTAAGCTCCCCCCTTCCCTGCCTGGCCGGCTTAGTGCCCCTCCCTGCGTGGAGGTAGTTTTGGCTGTAATTCAAGTGAATCCCCACCCTGAGATCCCCCTCCTGCGTGAGGTGTAGTGAGTGTATTAGCAGGTCGCCATCCGAAGCTTCGTCGATGCAGCGTGTGGGAAATACCCACGCTTCCCGCTCGCCCCGTCTCCGACCGGGATCAGCGTCTTCACGCCGATCAGGTGAGCTCCTAATCACTTGTCTTTGCTGGTTTCCTTTGCTTAATTAGTATTGCATCTTAGTGCCGTCGGCGGTAAGAGAGAGCCCGAACCTGAATTTGTCGATATTTGAGTGATTACCGCAGGCGAGTTGCGAGAGAGCCATTACATCCCACGCCCTCGACGTGCTGGCCGCCTACGAAAGTGGGCATCCCTGGATCCTTGGGGGTTCAATCCTAAGCTAGCCAAGCCCTTGGAACCTCAAGGGCCAACCTTGGACCCTCATCCTCATCACTGGTCCACCTACGGACCCGGGTGCGTGAGACGCGGGTGAACCCTCTTGAGTGAGTCTGCCATTCGGTTCGTGCTTGCTTCCTAGGTCCAAGGAGTAGTGTCACATCATTGAGTCTTATCTTGCATCTTAGTGTCACATCACATGGGAGGAAGAGACCCAAACTGAGCCATCCGGTGGGCCCCGAGGAGAGGGAATATTAGGGGGGATTCCCCGATCCCGGCTATCCCAGAGAGGACCGTCCCTCCCGTGGTGGGTGCCTTTGCCGTCTGAGCCTCCTTGTACTACAGGTGCCGCTCTGTGACCTCGAACGCAGTTTGGGGAGGTCTTGGGCATAGCTCCCCTTCCCTACTTCTCGAATGAGTCATGGAAGGCGGCTTGATCATGGCCCAACTGGGGGCCGAAATGAACGATCTGTTTGCTCGGGTAAACTCAGAGAGGGAGTCCCTGGCCTGGGCCTACGACGTGTCTGACCAAAAGATCGAACGCTTAACTCTCGACCTTCAAGACCTTCAGCGGGAGGTGGCTTCACTCAAGGCGCAAGCAGAGTCGAGCCAGAAAGAGGCTCGAGAATTGATCGAGCAGCTAGTTCAAGCCCGTTACATGGTTGGGCTGAAGGATAGGCTCCTGGACGCCGAGCGTAAGGTGCAGGCCGAGCGTGATGAGCAGTGGAAGGCCGAGTGTGATGAGCTTGAGGGCCGGGTCTGGGAGGCCGATCGACAACGGGCAGAGGTCGAAGGCACTTGAGCCGAAGTCGAGAAAAGGCAATCCGAGGTAGAGCGGAGGGCGGCCGAGCTTGAGGAAAAGGCAAAGCAGGCCGGGGTGGAGGCGCTCGAGCAGTACAAACGCTTAGGGGGTTATCAGACGGTGCTCCAGAAGGTTGCCTTTGCCTACTACGAGCCAGGCTACCATCGGGGTCTGCGGAAGGGGTTCTCTCAAGGCTACCATCGAGTGATTTCTCTAGCCTACGAGCAGGCACGCGAAGGGCTCAAATTTCCTTCCGGGCAATGCTATGACTCAGACGAGGATGCTACGGATTCTTCCTTCTCGACGATGAGTGACGGGGGAAGTTAGGGTGCCACCATTTCGTCTGAGCGGTCGTCGACTCCGGTAGCCTCAGGAGGGCGCGCGATCGAGATAGTTCCCATGCCGGTGGGGTCAGTGTTTGGACCGGTCATCACCGAGGGTGTATGGTGAGGACACGAGAGCCAGTCGCAGATATCGGACACGCAGCACTACTCGAGCGACTCCGGCCTCTCTATAGTTGGGCGACGACATGGAATCCCTGCCCGAGCCTTGAGATTTATATGTGGGACATTAGTATTTTATTTTTGTCTTTATGTCTTTTGATTTGTATTTATGTCCTTGTGTAATTGGGTGTGCAATTATAAGGCTTTGTAAGCCAAGTTGTCAGTCTGTAGAAGTCTATTTTTTTGCCGCTAGGTCGAGCAATTCCCCGTGGGCTCTAGCACCGAAGACCCCGGTGCAATCACGCATCCCGACACCCTTCTCTATGAGGGTAATGGCTTCCAGACGGCCCGCATACCCCGACGTCAGTTCCTCAGGCGGCAGGAAGCAAACGGCGAGAGGATCCTCCAGAGGCAGAAGGCGGGCAACGATGTCTAAACAAGGAACCTTGCCCTTATCCAGAGCGCTCCCTGCAGAGACCGGAGCAGGTGGAGCAGGCTCCTCGACTGGCAACAGTGCTAGCAGAACCGCAGGCTGAGGGGGAGAAGGCACCTTACTGCTTGCTCCGATGGCCAACCTCTTCCTCTTTGGCGACACTGGCTATCCAGTGCCGCCACCTCATCCAGGTTCACATGGATGCGTCGGCTGCCCGACATAGCAGAATCCACCTCGGGTATGCTCGTCGACCCTTCGGAGGCGTCCCGATGAACACTTGACCTGACGCTGACCAGGGGCACGACAAACGAGCCCTCCACCAGGAGCATCGCAGGGAGCAGATATGGCAGGCGTCCCGACGCCAAGGCAATGGCCTCCTGAGGAGCGGCAACGGTCACTGGTCGGTGCCCAGTTCGATGTGGTCAATAGGGCGAGGGGCAAATTGCGGCAACTCGATTGTCTCGTATTGCAACTCTGACGACTCCCGTGCTCTTACAAGACAGCACAGAGAAAATTATTTCAATAAGCACCTAACAAGACATGGTGAGAGACGAAGTTAGTACCTTGGGGCAATGGGGGGCTCAACCCCAGCTCTCGAAGCACTGCCGGTGCTTCGGGGTCAGCTTGATGTCAGCGTCAAGGAGGGGGAAGCAAAGGAGGGCTTTGATCGCCCTGTGTTCCTCAATGGTGGGCTTAGGCAGCCTATCAACCCTAAGAGGACGGGAGCCTGCAGCAAAGCTCCAGTCACTTGGGTGGCCGCTACCCCCAGCTTTGGTAATGAAGACGAAGCACTCAGACCAACACTTAAGGTTGGACACCATGGAAGTGACGCGAACAAGGGTCCGGTCATTCCAAGTCTAAAAATAAAAAGATGACGTGTCGACAGGATAGCACTGGAGGTTGTAGAACTGTTAGAAGAGGAAGACATTCGGAGCAACCGAGGCTCGATTGCAGACAAAGATAAAATCGTAAAGGATACGCTAGGAATTGGGGGAAAGTTTCCCTAGATATCGACCGTAGTAGTAGAGGATAGACTCAAAGAAGGGGTGCACGGGGAGGTGGAAGCCAGCTCTAAAGGACTGTATGGGTACCCTAAGACGACCCCGAGGGTGACTCCATAGGTCATCATCGACGGTCGGGAAGACAATATCAAAATCAAAAGGGATCTGGAAGGCCTCCCACAACCCATGGACCACCTGGTAAGCGACCAACGGCGGGGAGCGAGGACGACTAGGACCAGCGCCTGAAGTATTTGGGGCACCACCACAGCCGACTTCTGTCTCTTCAACAAAAGACGTAGGGCCGACACGGAGGACCCTCCTGTAATGCGCCATAACTTAGGAAGTTAGAAGAAAAGGGCAACCCACACCAAGACGGAGGAGGAAGAGCGACTAACCAACTGCAGCAAACACTGGAAGAGCAGGTGGGGGTTCTCTAAAGGGCCCTGCGTGGGTTCTTATAACTTCTAGAGGCGAAGCAACCACTTCAAAATCACACGGAAGGGGAAAAAGCACATGTCACCATCCGTGTACGATCACTGAATTCAAGTGACTATTTGCGCCTGCACTCCCAGACAAAAGCAGCCCACATCATGATTACAGAGACGCCGCCTACCACCGCCAGGTACACCTTGCGCGCCAAGCATATGGTGGGGACCATCGGCCTGAACAAAATTAGGAAACCATCCTCGGAACTATCCTTCGACTAACCCTCTCGAACTTGACTCTCAATTCTCGAAACAGTGCTTGGCAACTGAGAGTAGGGGGGCTAGTGAGAATAGTAAAATCGACTCAGCCCATGAAAAGCTCACTTCTGCCAGGCCCAGTCAAGCCCACAATCTGCAACATGCCTGTCAAGCCTCGACAGACGTCGCCCATCACGGACGGCCCAGGACAGATTGCCCTTAGATCTGCCAGAGCATGAAGGGCTTCGACCCAGGTGCAACGGCCGTCAAATGGCCCTCCAGCGATCGAACGTTGCCTCCCACGACCTCGACCTCAACTCCACTAAGAGCGAGCACACCCCCTTGGCGCCGTGAGACTCACCAGAGAATCGTCCGACTCCGAAGGAACGGACCCTCAACGAAAAACTCCCAATGATCGCGGGAGACGTTACTCCACGACTTACGTCATTCTCTGCTAAAGGATTGACCCTCGCTACCAGGATAACCCCTTATAAATGGGACTTCGACGGACAGGCAGGGACACTGTTATTTCCATCAAGAAATGCACGCTCAGCTTCAAACAAGGGAAAAGAGAAGCCAACTTACTGTTAAGAGAGGAAGCCTCCGCCAGGCTTTGACTGACCTCCGAGAACTCTTATCGCCCAGCGAGCACTCTCCGAGCACCCACTGACTACGGCGAGGATCTCTCCGAAAAGCAGTTCGTCTCTTTAGGCTTACTTCATCGCCCGTCAACTCTCTCTCTCTCATACTCTCCTTCCTACTTCTCTATCTCTCGAGTGCTGACTTAAGCATCGGAGAGTTATCCCTTGGGGTAACGCCTGGGACTCCCTTTGACGCCCTTCTCGTAGTCACTAGATTCGCATTTTATTTATCAAGGAGTATTTGGCTGTTTACTTGCATGGGGAATCTCTTCTATTTTTCCTCACGACAGGGGCACACACTCGCCTTTTACGGAAGGTCGAGATTGATTTGGCACTAGGGGATTCCGGGGGTATTAAAAAGAGGGTAAAAAGAATGATAGGAACACACAAGAAGGAATGGCGCATGGTTAATCATTCTGGAAGACTGAGATAGGGATGGCTGGATAGAATGCGGGCGTGCCAATCGATCTCTCGACAATCACCTGCGGAACCAAGTGTTTGACTAGCCACCAGGGCACGGCACATGGACGTGAAATGTCATGTGCCACGCGGAGAGAAGGAGGTTCGGCTGGTACGAGTGTAGACGATTGTGGGAGCTCATGTACTGGACGTCATCCCCACCGACCGCAAGCAATCAGTGTTTATTTTACATCAGGAGGAGCCTGAACACATTTGTTTCTACTGCTGAAGAGAGAGTCAGGGACCTTGGGAGCCGCGACGTCAGGAGGGCTTAGTCCGTGCCACAGTGACAGGGCAACAACAACACATCAAGGATAACTAGGGACAGAGAGACTGGTTCCAGCGAGGATGGGGATCTGTTCCCTGACTGGGCTACATAACTATATGTCATGAAAGGCATTTATATGGGGAGAGCCCGATTACAAATGCTTGCAAGCCACGGGACAATTCTGACACTTACGACGGTCCTCGGGTCATTGCATTATTGTGCGGGTAGTTCCGCATTCGTACATAGTGTCCGTCAAAGGACTTGTGACTCAGTAGGATGCCGCCCGAGGGGCGTCACAATGTATTCTCAATATGAGACAGTGTCGAGATCGGGGAAGTAGGGGTGCCGTGGGCACCATTGTGTTGGAGCAGTTGGGCGTCGCTAAGGCCGAGGCGACCGAATGGCGCAGGCACCACTTGTGACTGGAGTGGCCGTGTGCTGTTGAGATAGAGGCGACCGAGTGCTGTTGAGATTGGAGCAGTCGGACGGTGTGAGTATCACCCTGATTGGAGTGACCAAAAGCCATTGAGCTTGGAATTGCCGGATGCCGTGGGCATTGTAGTGACTGAAGTTGTTGAGCACCGTAGGCATCACTTTGACTGGAGTAGTTGGGTGCCGTCGACATGGTAGTGACTGGAGCAGTCGGGTGCCCTAAGCCCCGCTGCGATTGGGGCAACCATGCGCTGGTGGAACTGGGAGAGTTAGGTGCCCTAGACATCATTGCTAGAATGGTCAGGTGCCATGAACACCGCTGAGACTAGAGAGCCTGAGCGCCATTGGGGCTGAAGTAGCCGGGCATCGTCAGGACTGGGCAGTCGAGTGCCGTGGGCACCGTTGTAGCTGGACACTCAAGTGTCGTAGGCACAGTAGTGCCAGAGTAGCTGGGCAGTCGGGTGCCGCGAGGCACCGTTGAGACTGGAATAGCTGGGCAATCAGGTGCCAAGGGCACCATTGTGACTGAGGTAGTTGGGCAGTCGGGTGCCGGGGGCACCGATGAGACTAGAGTTGTTGACCGTAGTTGGGGCTAGAGTAGCCTGATGCCGTTTGGACCTGACAGTGGGGTGCTGGGGGTACCGTTGTGAGTCAAGTGGCTGAGCGGTCGGGTGCTGAGGGCCCCGATGTGACTGGAGTAGCTAGGCAGTCGGGTGCCGGGGGCACCGTTGTGACTGAGGTAGATGGGCAGCCAGGTGCCAGGGGCACCATTGTGACTGAAGTTGTTGAGCACCATTGGGACTAGAGTAGCCCAGCCCCGTCTGGACTTGACAGTCAGGTGCCGGGGGCATCATTGTGACTCAAGTAGCTGAGCGATCGGGTGTCGCGGTCCCCGATGTGACTGGAGTAGCTGGGCAGTCAGGCGCCGGGGCACCATTGTGACTAAAGGAGATGGACGCGATGAGACCTCGATGGTCATGCTCGGGGAGGGTTTGAGACTGGCAGTTGGGTGCCGGAGGCACCGTTGTGACTGAAGGAGATGGGCGCCATGAGACTCGGGTGGTCGGGCGCATCTGAGACAGGTAGATGGGTGTTGTGGGCACCGTTGTGACTGAAGAAGCAAGGCACCGTGAGGCCCTGGTGCTCGCTCTCGGGGTGCATCATAGAGGCAGGGGCTTGACACTTCACCTTGCGTCAAGACTTGTGAAGTATACTCATTGTTCAGGTATCCGCCCTACGAGCACACTTATCGAGGTGACACCTGGGCGACGTACGATCGTCAAGGTAGGAACTAGGTAGGGTGCTTTCATTGAGCAACATCTGGTGGTGCACGGTCATCGAGGAAGGGATCGGGTATAGTACTCTCATCAAGTAATATCCAATAGTGTACGCTTATCGAGGTAGGGATCGAGCGGGATACTTTCGTCAACTAGCCTCTAGTGACGCACACTTACTGAGGCAGGGACCGGGCGGGGTGCTCTCATCAAGCAGCCTCCGGGTCATGCACGAGCATCGAGATAGGGCTCGGACATGGTGCTTTCATCAAGCAACATTTGGGCAATGCAAGACTATCAAGGTAGAATCTGGGCAGTGTGCTTTCATCCAACGACATCAGGTCATGCACGAACATCGAGATAGGTCCCAGGCAAGATGCTTTCATCAAGCGGCATCAGAGATGTGTATGACTATCTGATGGAGGCATCACCACCACCTCCCTCTGGCTCGGGTCGTCCACACACCCGAGATTGGATTGAGCTCGAGCAGGGGTGCTCGAACCTCAGGGTTGGACCTCCGAGATCGTCAAATTGCCATGGAATGTTCCTCGCCCCGTTGATCACGTGATCCCGGGGACTGGCCAGGTGTCGGTTGTTCCCCCCCCCCCCAGTCGAGGTGGTGTTTACTCCGGGAAGGTTTCAGCTTCCGGTTCCTACCGAAGTTCCCTTAGTGCGCTCGCCGATCGTGTCTGCTATGGGCGGGGGCGGCTCCGTGGCGAGCGAAGGTCTTAGCCCTCCAAGGGACTCTGTTGAAGAAGTCAGTGGTGCTATTGGCGAGGGCTCCGACATGGCTGGCGGCTGTCGTGTAGCCCTGACTGACGATGAACTGGCAGTTATGGATGCTCGTCGCCGGCCGAGGAAGCGTCCGAGGACTTCTCCCCCTGCTCGGCGCAGCGCTCCGCCCGCTTCGGTGTCTGGGCCGCCCTCTTTCGGGGGTCCGCCACCTCTGGTGGCTAGTGAATCGGTGGTTGTCCCCCCTACTCCGGTACCTTCGGTGAGAGGGCGTGACAAGGGCAAGGCTCCTGCGGTCGGCGCGGAGGCGTCTCCGCAATGCAACCCGCCGTCGCGTCCTTAGGATCTGTCGTCTGAGTTGTCCGAGATCTGCATCGCTATCGACCTTATGGGAAGGAGCGCCGGCTGGCATAAGCCTTTGGGCGAGTCTAGCCCTGAGGTCGAGGATGAATTGGCGGCGACAGCTGCCAAGAGTGTCTGCCTGGTCGTGGGCACCTTCGGGCTGTGGAGGCATCATTTCCGGGGTCTCGCTCGGAAGCTGGAGTCCAGTCGGGCTTCTCAGGCGGAGTCAGAGAAATGCTTGAGGGAGGCTGAGTTGGCCCTGAACGAGCTCCGTGAGCAGTTCTTCCAGCAAGGTTTGGCCCTCTCCGGCATGGAGCGTGACCGAGACGCCTTTCGCGAGCGGGCGGATGTTGCCGAGGGGCGAGCAGGTGCTGCCGAGAAACGAGCGACCGAGCTGGGGGAGCAGGCCCAGGCTACTGAGGCTCATGCTCGGGAGATCGAGGCCGAGCTGGCCAGGTTACGCTTCTCGTTGTCGATGGCGGGTGAGGAAGCGGTGGAATGCTTCCGCTCTTCTGCGGCCTACCGGGAGGAGCTGACGGAGGTTGTCCTGGAGTTCTACAGGCCAGCTCGTGACTGAGGCTTCCGGGAGGGTTGGAGTGCCGTCGTGATGGCTACCAGGGCAAGTCTGGGGTGTAAGGCCTCGGTCCTACCTCCCCCCTCGCCGCCCTACGACCCGGAGGCTGCTGCGGACGAGGAGGAGGCTGCTGAAGCTGAAGCTGGGGCACAGGCGTCGGTGTCAGGCATGAGAGAGCACGCTCCTGCGAACACCTCGGCGGCAGAAGCCCAGGTAGTGGAGCTGGATGGGGACTCTCCTCCTGTCGGTGCCGTTGACGCGCGTGACCCCAGTGTGCTCAGGACACGTAACCATGTATCTGGGGCCGATCCTTAGAAGGACGTCCGTACTTGCTTGTGTTTTCTTTTCATTTTCCTCCGTTTCTACCCAGGGGCAGTCTTCTCTGCGTAACGCTCCATCTTGAAAATAGAAAGTCTTCTTTTTCTTAATGAAATCTTGACAAAAATCTCTTGTGTGTATCTTCCCGCCTCTTGAATGGTTACGAGATCCTTCTGGGGATACGAATCGGCGTCCTTTAGGTAACTCTAAGAAGGCGCGACTTTCGGGATTCGCCATTTCGGTTTCCTCGGATATGCATGAGGCGATGGGGAGTCTTTACTTCTAGGGACTCCGATCCCCTATAAGTAGCAGCCTTTGAACCGCATCCGTGGTCATCTCCGCGGCGGTGGGTAAGGCGGCAATCCTGTTCCCAAATATCTTGTGTGTCGTCCGATCAAGCAGCTAGTGCCATACTGTCCTTCTCTTGTCTTTTCATGCAGGGCACATCTTGTCATTTTGTCCGTCTCATCAAGGGGGCCTTTGAAAATGTCAGAGTGCCTGTCCCTTAATGCTTCTTGGGCGGACGAGACTTAATTGAAGTTGGGGTCCCCTCTCCGGCCTATAAAAAGGTCCCGAGGGGTATTTTTTCCGTTCATAGCTGACTCCTTCCTTCCCCCTTCTTGCAAGGCGCCTGGCCGTGCCGTCTATTCCTGAGAGTGGCATGGAGGGCGACTCAAAGGACGAGGATGTAGTCAATCGCCAGGATGTTTAGCGATTCCGGTGCGGGGGAATGTTCAGCAGTCAGAGGTCGGTGTGCGGGAACGTTCAGCACGCAGTAGCATGCTATTTCCCTGCCTTGGACCACCGACCCTTACTTCGGAGGGAGGTAGAAGTGAAGGAAGGCAAGAGGATGGAAGGGTACATCAGGTCTCACGACCTGGCTCAGTTGCTTCCCTATTTTCCCCGCCTTGTTCCTCCTTTCCTTCCGCCGCCCTTCCCTTCTTCGAGGGGTAGCTTTTCAGGTTTTCCCCCTCTTCTGTCCGTCAACTGGCGGCTTCCTGGTGGAGGCCACTTCGTCGCGGCGGATTCCGCTGTCTTGTCTACAACGTATTTGGCGCGCGACGAGGTGGTCTGCTTCTAGGGTCACCGGAGGCTTTCGACAGACAGACCAGCAGCAGTGGTGGCCAGCAACCGTGCATCGATGCAGCTTTTACTTTTCGCATTTTTATGTAACGACCCATAGGGTCTTCGGCACCTTGTATTTTAACTAAAGAAATGAAATTCTTCATTTGTGCAAAGACTAGTGGGTGCGACTCCCACTCTTCCCCTCCCATCTCCTCTTCCTAGGGTGTGAGGCCCTAGACCTTCAACTTGGAGCTGCTGTTGCTGGTACGGAGTGGAGGCGACTTCCTCGGCATCCTACGAAGCTCGGCGTCCCTCAAAGTGGCTGTGCTATGGCGTGGAGGAAGCTTGATCCCCCTTGCTGCTGGGCACTGTTTGTGCATCTACTGGCAGGAATCTGGGTCGATAAGATCAGGCTGGTACCACCTCCATCCCGTCCTCAAATCCACTTGGCCTCTTCACGACTTTTCTTCTTCATCACGTCCTCGAACCGTGACAGAAAACCTCACCCCCAAATTCGTCCGGGAGCAAAAGTTCCATTTTGTATCCCTTTTTGTTGCGTAGACTGCATCCTGGAAGTCTGCCTGCAGACTAGAGCCACAAAGATCCCCTTGGACCACTGCCTTCCCGTCCTCTGGCCACCGTGATCCCTTCTTAACATTTCTTCCCCTCCCTGTTCCCAAACCAATCGCATAGGTCTCGTCCATAGATCCACTCAGGGTGAAAAGTTCCCTTTGTAACTACTTTCAACGCGCAGACTATTGATACAGTGCATGCTCGGGATAGAACCACAACCCCTCCAAAGAGACGTCCCTGAGACTACTGTGTTTTGACCTGGGTTTTTGAGCATAGCTTAGACACACCCCATGGAATCCCTGATAATTTTTGAGCATCCTTGAGAACCCATTTCCCTGGCATACCACACCCCGCCTCCCCGCACTCAGTTCTGACTACACTGAAGTGTAGAACTGAGCCCCTGCTTCTTGCACCTCCCACGCCCAAACTCCCCACTGCGGGCCACCCCGCCACAGCTACTCCATCACCCCACGCTCTCCACCTATCCACCGGAGAAACCCCCACTCCAAAAGCCACCCGGACGCCACGGTTCCAGCCGCATCTTTCCCTACCTGTCCTGCTGCCAACTGAACACGCAGATTGTGCACGCGTCGCAACAGAAATCGCCAAGGCTCCGACAGAGCTCTGCTTTCACCGCTGCTCCTCTGGCGTCCCTGGGACATCCCCAACAGCATCCACGCCGACTCCCGTGACCAGCGGATGCTCTGAAGGTGGCACCCCGAGTGCTACTTGCTGCTGCTGCGTACCACCGGATAGTCTGGCCAGCAGACTGCCCGCCCTTCCAAGGCCGCACGGGAGCTTCCCTCCCGTGTTGACGACATCCGGCGCCATCCCACATGGCCATCACCCGTTGCTACGTACTTGTAGGGATCGGACTCCTGCATCGGAGCCCGAGGCTCGCCGTCCTTGTCACTGGTTTGCCCTAGTTTGGAGTGCCGCACGGTTCGTGGCTACACGTGGATATCGAGCTTCACCGGACCGGCATCCGTCACCCCAAGTCGCATGACCCCGGATATCTCGGTGTAGCCTGTTACCTCCTTGCGAGGAGTGGGCGTGATTGGATGTATAACTTTTAGCTCTATACCGGGTGTTTGTGTGTCTTTGGCCGGGTCTCTTCCCCACGCCCCGAGCATGGAGGTACGCGCTTACTCCTTTACTTGGCGTTGTTTGCTCATTTAGTATACTCTTTGGACGCCGTTGCTAGTGAGATTGTAGGAACCTAGCTCGATATTATATTATGTCACTGCCACGGTGAGAGAGTGTGACCGTCCCGTGGCTCATCCGAGTCACGAGTGTGAAGTTGACCACCCTAGTTCCGACCGGTTTTCACAACCGTGCGGATCGGCGCGCCTCCCTCTTAGGGACGCCTGTGAGCGTGTAGTTCCTTGCTTGTTGGCATAATCCCCACCGGGGAACTTGGTGTTGAGTCCCGCTAGTCACCTTTGATCGCGAGTTCACTAGTCTCACTTGTCTGATTGGCGACATTTTCATTTAGAGTTCTAGGCCGCCTAGTTGTCCCGCATCACTAAACCACGTCGAAAACTGCCAGGAACGCGAATGGCGCCTTCTCGGAATCCACTGAGGTATCGCGCCCACCACGCTCCAATCGCTGCTCCTTCCGGTAAACCGATCACCCAACAACGTCCACGCCTTGGCCAGCTCCGCAACAGTGTGCACCCCGTGCCAAACGGACCAGAGATGGGAGAGAACAGTGTGAGAGAACGGGAAGTTGAAAATGAGCAGGAGAGATAGTGTGGTTGGTTTAAATATAAGAAAATTAAGAATTTTCCTATTTTTTTGAAAATCAAATTTTTGTGCCAAAAATATACTAATTCAAAAAAATATGTAAAAATAGTCAAAATGATCCTCGCGAAGAGTACATCGCAGCTGTCATGTCCACGAGTCGATGAATTGAGAAATAAACTCACCACAGGGTTTCGTAACTTGTACGAGATAAAAATCCACACGGATCATAAAACTCAACTCGGGAGCCAGAAAAGTAATCTGAAACTCTCCAAAAAGGATCCGAAAGACCTAATAAAGATCCGAGAAGACCTAATAAGGATCCAGGGTATTACACCTTAGCCCTAAAGTTGCTCAACATATATTGGCTAATGACCCCAAAACCGATCCGGTGAAGCAATCACCTCGGCAGATGAGGCCAAAACTGATAAGCCAGATTTGCAAAGAGGTTGACAAGCTCATAGATGTCAACTACATAGCGAAAAATCACTACATTGCCTGGCTGGCCAATATTATGCCCATCAAGAAGAAGAATGCTCATATCAGAATATGTATGGACTTTCGAGACCTAAATAAGGCATGCCCAAAAGATGATTTTTCAGTTCCCATTGCTAAAGTTATGATAAATGCTACTATTGGCCACAAAGCTCTATTTTTCATGGACAGGTCATCTGGGTACAACCAGATATGGATAGTCGAGTGTGACAAAATTCATATAGCTTTTCGATCACCCAAGGGGATATTCCATTATAAAAGGATGCATTTCGACCTCAAAAATGCCGGTGCCACTTATCAAAGGGCGATGGCGAAGATATTTGATGAACCACTTAACTCAACACCCATGGCCTTTCGGGGTCTTAGCCGAGGGGTACGACCTAGACCATCCATCTAAGTCAGAGAAATCTGAACTCCTTACATCGGTGCAATCTCAGCATCGATGAACCTCTTAACTCGGCACCCATGGCCTTCCAGGGTCTTAGTCGAGGGATATGACCTAAACCTTTTGTCTGAGTCGGAGAAACCAAAACTCCTTGCATCGGTACAATCCCAGCACTGATGAACCACTTAACTTGGCACCCATGGCCTTTCGGGGTCTTAGCCGAGGGGTACGATCTAGACCTTCTGCCTAAGTCAGAGAAACCCAAACTCCTTGCGTTGCTGCAATCCTAGCACTGATGAACTACTTAACTCAGCACCCATGACCTTTCGGGGTCTTAGCCGAGAGGTATCACCTAGACCTTCCGTCTAAGTTGGAGAAACCCAAACTCCTTGCGTCAGTACAATCCTAGCACCGATGAACCACTTAACTCGACACCCATGGCCTTCGGGATCTTAGACGAGGGGTACGAGCTAGACCTTCTATCTAAGTCAGAGAAACCCAAACTCCTTGCATCAGTGCAATCCCCGCATCGATGAATCACTTAACTCGGCACCCATGGCCTTCCAGGGTCTTAACTGAGGGGTATGACCTAGACCTTCTATTTAAGTCAGAGAAACCCAAATTCCTTGTATCGGTGTAATCCCAGCATCGATGAACCACTTAACTTGGCACCCATGGCCTTTTGGGGTGTTAGCCGGGGGATATGACTTAGACCTTCCATCTAAGTCGGAGAAACCTAAACTCCTTGTGTTGGTGTAAGCCTAGCATCGATGAACCACTTAACACGGCACCCATGGCCTTTCGCGGTCTTAGTCAAGAGGTACGACCTAGACCTTTCATCAAAGTCAGAGAAACCTGAACGCCTTGCGTTAGTGCAATCCCAGCACCGCTGAACCACTTAACTCGGCACCATGGCCTTCCGGGGTCTTAGCCAAGGGATACGACTTAGACCTTCCGTCTAAGTCGGAGAAACCCAAACTCCTTGCTTCAGTGTAATCCCAACATCGATGAACCACTTAACTCAGCACCCATGGCCTTCTGGGGTCTTAGCCAAGGGGTACGACCTAGACCATTCATCTGAGTTAGAGAAACCTGAACTCCTTGCGTCGATACAATCCCAGTACCGATGAACCACTCAACTTAGCACCCATGGCCTTCTGGGGTCTTAGCTGAGGGATACGACCTAGACCTTTCACCTGAGTCAGAGAAACCTGAACTCCTTCCATCGATACAATCCCAGTACCGATGAACCACTCAACTCGGTGCCCATGGCCTTTCGAGGTCTTAGGTGAGGGGCATGGCCTGGACCTGTCGTCTAAGTTAGATGAACCTAATTCTTTCCGTCAGCATAAACCTGATGTTAATGACACCACCCCGATTGGTGATGGGCTCCCCGTAAAGGCCAATCTATTACCCAACCATAATAAGTGATATAACTCGATGGCTTAGGCTTTTCATCTAAGCCAAATATGCCCAATTCTTTGTGTTGGCATTAACCCAATGCTGACGATACCACTCCGATTAGCACCTGTCTCTAGGATAGGACCAACCCATCTGTCCCACCGCGATGATCAATACAACCCAATGACTCAGACCTTCTGTCTAAGACCAGATAATCCAGATATCCTTGCATCATTATAGACCTAATATCAACGATATCATCTTGATGGGCACCTGACTCTCGATCGAGACTAGTCGATATAGTCCGCGGCCAAGATTGTTCGGGTGAAGCCAAAGATGTTCTACCCCAATATCAACTACCTGCCAGGCAAGAAGCTACACATGCAGGCCCCGCTCCTGCATCCCTCATTCACTACACCCGCAGGTGGGGGGCATTTGTTGACACTGAAAAAAAAAAATAGAAGAAGAGAAGGGTGAATGGGCCAATTTCAAATGGGCCAAACCCAATACAAAAAGGAAAAGGGTGCAAAGGGGCAGATGCACAAATGGGAGAAAGGAGGGGGCAAAGGATAAAAGGAGAAGGAATTTCAAAAAAAAGAGAAATAGAAGGAAAAGAATTGCAAGTCTCCTATGTCTATGTCTCTCCCCCCATCATCCCATTTCTTCTTCTCCCACGTGGAGCATTCAATGCTCGTTGACACTCTCCATGTGCCTGCGCGATCGACGCCTCCATGCACGCGAGCATGGCAAGCCTCGAATGGCCACCTCTCTGGCTTGGCCAATCGCACGGGTGCCAGCACCTTCAACCGGTGAAAGCCACCACATCTATAGCGGTGTGCCCTTGCCCCTACTCTACCGTGACCATGAGAAGAAGCCATGCAGCAGCAGTAGCAACAACAACGGGAGCAGGGTAGCAGCAGAGCAACGTGGAAGAAGCAACAAACAAAAGAAAAGGGGAGAAAGAGGCACAGGGGTTTTCCCTCCGAACAGGGGACTCCAGCGCCCCTATAAGAAGACCACCCTGGTGGTGAAAAGTCTCCTTCGGACTCATTCTTGAAGCCCGTCTGCAACTCCTCCACAAGGCACAACTGTAGAGGAGAAAGGAGGGAGAAGAGAGCCCGAAAACAAGAAAGAAGGGTGTGAGAGGGAGTGTGAGAAATGCCTGTAGCAAGGGTGGGTCCTGTATTTCATCTCCTCATCCTTCTATATTCTACCAAACTAGGCTTAGCCTCAATGCAACTTTTTTTTATTCAAGAAAGAATAAGATTTAGAGCCTTCGGCCCTAATTTTCTTTTATGCTATGGTGGTTTTCCCCCGATATGTGGCTTTTACAGAAATACACGAAAGGAGAAATTCTTTTTCAAGCGAAAATACATATACAAGAGGAGAAGGAAGAGGCAGATACATCAGGCCACGGGCCCATTCTATGGATCGGGGGATGAAGACTCCTCAGCACCAGGCGATTTGCCCCTAGCACCCTCAGTGACAACCGACCCAGGCATTGACCCCACTGGCGTGGGAACTTCCTCGGTCGTACGCCCTCCCGAGGCAGCCAGAGTTGGCTATCCCTCGGACAGAGAAGAACCCCTTTGACTAGCACTCTCGCTCGGTGCCGAGCTAGGAGAGTCAGAGGATGCCGCATCCGAGTCATAGCGCTGCCCCAATAGAAAAGTGATCACCCCTGGTGCCTGCCCCTCAGCCCAAAAGATGGCTCAGTCATAGCCCTGGGTGAATCCCTTCCGGATGCCTCGGCAAAAGCCCGACTCGTAATAGGGGAGAGCAGCCTTTTGGAGGTCAGCCTGATAGGCCTCTGAGTGCTTGTACTACTCGAGTGCCTCCACTTTTGCCAACTCCACCCTACTCACGAGCTCAGTAGATTTTCGCTCTACCTTGGCCAACCTCTGCTCCACCTCGACCAACCACTTCTCCGCCTCGGCCCGCGCAGCCTCAGCTTCGGTTCGAAGTCGCTCAACCTCCTCGGCTCAGCCCCCGAGCTCCGCAGGCTCGGTCTCCCACTGACCATCGCACTCGATTTGAGCCACGCGCTCCTGCTCCAGAAGCTTGCTCTTTAGCTTGAGAGAGGCACGGACCTGAGCCAGCTCCTCAGTGGATGCCCGAGCCTCTGCCTGGCTCGACTTTGTCGGTTCCCGAAGTAGGGTGACCTCCCGTCGAAGCTCCTCGAGATCGACAGTGAGCCGAGAAATCTTCCTGTCGAACGCACCGACGGCCCAAGCAAAGGTCGACCGCTCTGTCTCTACCCGAGTATAGGCATCGGCTATGTCGGCCCCCATCTGGGCCATAAATAAACCACCCTCCATAATCATCTTAAGGACCGCGGATGGAGGACGCTGCCTATATCCTCCTTGCACTACCCCCGAGGCTATGTTATGACACCTCTGATACTAGGGGACCCCAGATGCCGGGAAGAGAGCCAATCCCCTCCGGAGCGGTCGGAATGTGGGCTCCCCCTCCGAGCGATACTCCCTCGGGAGCCCCACCGATCGGGTAGGACTGGGCCGCCTCGTCCCATGCCGCTCCTGCCTCGGACGGTCGGGGTTGGGTCGCGTCTCCTCGCGGCCCACCGACCTCAACCGGCTCAGCTCCGATGCCTCCCCTCTGCACCCCTCCGGCTTCGATCGACGCTCCAATATCGGCCACCACTACCCGAGAGTCGCCCATCCCCGCTGCGACCTTCACAACCTCATCGGCCCCCTCTCGCTCGATGGAAGGGGGAGCCGGCCGAACAGGCTTGGCCCCTTCTAGCTCGATGGTGGGGAGAGCCGAGTGAGCGTCATCCTCGACTGAGCGAGCGGCCCCGGCCCTCTTCGCACCCTTCTTCTCTGCGGACTGAGCCTTCATAGAATCCCGTAGCATCTTCTCCATGGGATCCTTGCGTTTGGTCCCCCGTCGCTCAGGAGCCCCTTCCCGGGCCACCCGCTTGCCTTTGTCCCAGGCTCGGGAAGAGCCCTCGGGAGCCCGTGACTCAATGGCGGCCGGTGAGTCATCCACCACAATTACCTTCGGCTCGGTCGAGATTGTCTCCTCCTCAACCGACCGCCTGGCGTCTGCGTAAAAAAGACAGGGTCAATAAAAGAAGAGCGTTCCCTCAGATAAGGGGAGAATTTGATTCCTGATGCTCTTACCCGTCGACAGCAACCACTCGAGAAGACACCGTTCGATATTGGCCAGAGTCACCAGCTTGTCCGTTGACCGGCGATGCTCCAGGAGGATCGCAGCCTCTCGTTCCACCTCCGGCGATATCTCGGCTGGCTTCGAAGGGATATTCGGGTGAAAGTTGGGCACCACCGGGAAATTCCAGTGTGCTTCCACTAATGAGGTGCCCACCCAGAAGTACTGCCTCTTCCACCCCTTGTGGGAAGAGTCCTTCTGGGATAGTGACACACAACTCCTATTCTGCCTCGTCTGAACAAAATAGAAGCCCTTGCCTGTCGAGAGATGCTCCTTCAGCTCAAAAAAGTAATGGAAGAGATCTAGTGAAGGAATGATCCCACACTGGTGACAAAGGAAGCGGAAGAAATAGAGGAAGAGATAAGAATTTGCAACCAACTAGATGGGAGCCAATGAGAAGAAGTTAAGGAGGTCAATGATAAAGGGGTGGAGGGGAAGGCGGAATCCGCTCTTCTACGACAAAAGAAAGAAACAAAAGTACTCGGAACGAGAATCCAGACTTGTTTCGTAAGGAGTTGGAGCGGCAAAATGGTATTTCCAGGGCAAGCGGTACTGGCACTCCAGCCGCTTTACCTCCACCTCCCCCAACTTACTACACTTCAGAGCTCGCAGTACCACTATAGCCCTTGCGGCGTGCCCACCTTCCGATTCTTCAACCTCTAGACGCTGGTCCGCCATGGAGATAGAAGGGGAACCTGAAGAAGGTGACTCCGAAGACTTTGGGGGGAGGGGGTGCTACTGAATTGCTGTCGCGGTAACCTCTGCCAGCGCTGCAAATGCCACCGTGAGTCTCTGCTCCACCATCGTACTCTCACGGTACATGAAAAACCCCCAAACACGAGAACGATGGAGAGTGGCTCTCAGTTCATAGTGGTGGTAATTCGACACTGAGTGACGAATTATTGGCATTATGTACTCTGGGACGTTACACTGCAACTACAAAATAAATGGGTGAATGACTAATCAACGGTCGAATATTACACCCACAGGCCCCATGTCACTTGTCCCTCGCTTACGTCGCCTAAGGGTGGGGGGCATTTGTTGATAACTAAAAAATTATTATACAGAAAAAAGGATGACAAGTCTGAAGCTCATGAGATCCTTTCCCCTTGTTGCCCAGAGTTCAAAAAGGATTTTATGAAGATCCAGTTCCGTCAATCTCGATAGTATTGTACATCGGGAGGAGCTAGCCACATCACAATATGTCACACCCGACTGCATCTCCTCGGTAAAGCTACTACCCAGCAAACCATCGTCCATCATCAGGGCGACTGAAGTCGAACAAGTCATTAAATCATCCATCATAAATCCCGGGCAACCATCTGCCTACTTTAGCTCCCCATCAGCCTCCTGATTATCTAAATAGCCGAGATACGGTTGGAACTACCTCCGAGAGGATGGCTCTAGAAGGAGAACATCACTCCGGACAGTGTGAATGAATTGCTCCAAAAGTGACGAAGTGCTACTAAGACAAGCAAAGCATGGACAGAACAAATGATTAAACAAGATGGAGATGCTCGAATGGGCTAAAAGGAGTAAATGGGCCAAAGCATATCTCCGCATACAAAGGATCCAGTGGGCTAAATCCATCCGACAGTCAAGCTCGGTCCAGCGGCCAAAATAGCGCCGCTCCTCCTAGCTGTCGTATCCCTCCTAGCCGCCACATCAAAAGAGTTACAACGACTATAAAATCTCCAATTTCATAAACAAGAGAGAAGAAGAAGAAGAACAAAGCAGAGAAGAATAGTGGGAGAGAAAGTTAGAAGAAAAAGAGAGGGAAGCACAAGAAGAAAAAGAGAGAAGAGAGAGAGGCTTTGGGAAGGTGGGTTTGGTCTCTATGTAGCATCTTGCAGTCTCCCTTCCCCTTATCCCTCATTCTCTTCTCTAGTTGTTGTATCTTCTATTCTTTGTTGCACTTGATTTCTTTTAAAGAATGTAGCATTTGCAGTCTTCTACGGATGAATAAACATGGTGGGTTGTTTAATTGGCTAATTAATTGATGTATTTCTCTCTCTCTCTCTCCCCCCCTCTGTGAGATTGAATGATAGATTGAATATTTGGAGTCCCATGCGAATTATCTCCTAGATTTATCCTATGCAATTTCTTTCTGGAGTTTTTCCGCATAAACCCAAAGGCCACCAAAGGTTCATCCTCACTCAAATGCAGCCTCTGTGTGTTCCCGGGAGTGGGTACAAATGAGTTTGATTCTCATCTCGTGAAGTGGTCTTCAGTAGGTGATGAATCCTCAGAGGGATGTCAGGGACCTGTGAGATGATTGCATGGCCTCTGGTATCTCCTTGGTGAATGAGGAATAGTTCACAGTCCCCTCTATTGTTACTCAGTTTGTCATTCATCTGTTTGTTTCCTAAAACTACCAGGTTCGCCTAGCACCAACACAATACTCCCCTCAGGAGGGACTCGGGGACATGTGAAGTCATCATATGGCCCCTGGATCTCTTGCTCACCAGTCTAAGGGATAGTGAAGCTCTGTGTCCCTTTCGTGGTTTAGCATACTCTGTTCGTGGAATCAGTGGGATCCCTAACCCCTGCAACCTAACAATCTGATCTGTTCATATGTTTTCCTACTCCTTGGCCCTTGTATCCTGCCTCCAAGAACAATTAGACCATCCCCTTGGCTGAAAAACCCCTGAATTCCATCTTCTCTAGCCCCTTCCGGTGTATAAAACCCCTGATACGGCGGCCAGGCACTGTAGCTACAGTGCCAGCCACCAGCTCCCTCTCATGGGGCACTGTAGCCACAGTGCCTTAGCCATCGCAACCCTCTCATAGACCACACCCCTATAGGTGTCGAGTGGCACCCCTCTAGATGCCAGATCACGCGTTAGCCGCCACCCCAGTTCCTCTAGCCGCCGGATAAAGCCCTTCATCCCTGGCTGCCGCTTGGCCCTCTGTTTGTTGCTCCAGCTGCCAGATCAAGCCCATGTCGCCATGTTGAGCATCCAGCCGCCGTATTCACCCTCTCACACTAACTCTCCCCAGCCTTTGACCCCTCCTCTGGTCATCATGTTCTCCCTATGATCCCCTGGGAAAGTAAGGAAGAGTCAATCATGGTGCATAGAGCTACATTAACGGGAATTATATCCCTACATTTCAAACACCTGTCCAACTTACCCCTGTCAAGTCAAAGGGGATCCGCTGCTTACCATAGCATGTTCTCCACTGACTTTACATAAGGGGAAAAAGAAATAAATTGCCTCAATGATGGATGATGTTCCGAAGTTGGCTCTCGGGCCTTTATACACCTGCTTCTTAAGGACTCTGTCTCGGCACTCCGTGGATGGATATCCTATATGCCTCTTGGCATGCTCTAAGATAAGGGGAGATGCTACCGAAATTCATCCAAGAGGCTAGTCTATCATATTGAGCCTTGTTGTGTCCCTGTGATTTTGATGATAGTAACATTATAAGTCACCACATGAGTCTCTGCATGTATGACGGATTGCATCTGATATTTTCAAGATGTTTGTTTTGATAATGCCTTGATGTGTTTTGATGATAGCAACATGACATTTGCCTGCATGACTGAATGATATGATTGAACCTGTTAACTCATGAGGCCCATAGCACGATGGTACAGGCAATAACCATGCCGATGCCCTATACCATGGACTGGATCATTATCAGGTGTGGGGAACTGTATCAATCCCTTTTTCCGGCACATGTGGAATATCTCCAAAGTTTTATACCAATGGAAAGAATACAACTTTTGAGGGGCCGGATTGGTGGATAAGTCTGCTACGTCCTCGGACAACCACCCTCCAGATCTTGGCACTCTTTGAGCTTCCACCGTGTTTTCAGAGCTCCAGGTAGAAGCTGGAATTGATGGTTTAACTGAAGGTGCTAGGGTAAATGTTGACAACCGATCATCAATGCGTTCCATCAGCCGTAGCAAATCTTGCTGGTTGCACTGTAGTTGTCTATCCTCTTTTTTAATTTTTCGCACCATTTTTTGAATAGCTAAGCACTCAGACATTAGGAGAGGTATGCCCCTTTATGGAGCCTCTTGCGGCTCATCTCGGCGGGCTGACCGGTATTCCTCGGCCATCAACCTTGCCAGGTTCCTTCTCGAGGCTTTATGAATGACATTTACTGAAAAATGTAGTCCTCCTTGGGTGCAAGGTTGAGGCGAACTTCCCATGTTATCACTTTGATTTGATATTTGCTCAGGAGCTTCTCAAAGGTTTTTCCTTGCTATGTCCTTGGATATCAACCTCACCCCTCTGAATGAGGATCTCAATACAATCTTGTACCGCCTTGCATTCCCCAGTGGGGTGAGATATTACGGCATGACATTCACAATACCGGGGATGTCTCTTCTCAACCTCGGTGTAATTTGCCGGGGGATCATGCACCATGATCCGACCATCCTCAAGTAATCAAATATCTTCTTGGTATTCTCCTTTGGAAAGGAGCATTGATAGGATGGCCTTCAACTTGGATACCACATAGTGGGTTTGGTTCGGATGGGGCCAACTTCTTCTACTTCCGGCTCAGGGAATGTGAAGGCTGCTGCCCTGTAATTCCCCGTTGACTGAATGGTGGATTACATTGGCTGACCGAATTGGCCGGTCCCAAGCATGGGGTTGTGGAGGATCCACCAAATTACTCTTTATCGTGATGAATCGGTTTTGGATCATCTTCTTCGCCTTGTCTTTGAAAACGTAGCAATTTTCATTGGTATGACCCAATATGCGATGATATACACAATAATTGGGGTCGTTAGACTTGTTAACGTCCTCTAGCTTCTTAGGGTCTGGCAGGGATATCAACTTGTTTTTCAAACAAAGATTAAAGAGTCTTTTGGCATGCTCCTTCTTAAAGGAATAAGGAGTCTTCATACGCTCGGACAATCTTGCTGACGCCTTCCCTTCGGCCATTTTGTTGGAGGGGCTTGGGGTGCTAACTTCCTCGGGCCCATTGGTGGGAGAGAAATCAACGACATTGGTCTCCTTCCCGATAGCACTCCACTCTTTAGGGGATTTTCCTTTTGAGGGTGTGAATGTTGGGTTGTCCGCGAAAAACATCTCTATTTCCGCGACGACCGAATTCAATTGATCAAAGCCTTTGATATTTGCTCCCAGGAGCTTCTCGCTGACTTCTGCCGATAGACCCCTTCGGCATATTGTTATTGCGTCATCTTGAGAGGGAGGGTTATCACACCTCATGCTGAAATCCCTCCAGCGCTTGATGAAATCAAGCGCAGTTTCTCCCCTTTTTTGCTTGAGTGAGCATAGCTCTGCAAGGGAAACCTTCCTCTCAGCTGCCTGGAAACGATCAATAAATTTCTTTTGTAGATCGGCCCAATCAGCCACTGAATTGGGCTTCAGTCTTGAATACCATTGGAAGGCACTGCCCGTGAGAGAAGTTGCAAAATAGCGGAGGAGATATGACTCCTCAAGTGCTAATTCACCCATGGCCGTTATGTAGTAGGCCAAGTGTTCATGCGGGGATCCTTGGCCGTTGAATTTTTGTAACTTCGGTAACTTTGGCCAATCTGGTGGAAACTTTTTGAATTGGTGATGGATGGGGCAAGGCACACTGTATAGATCAATAGTGGCGATACCTTCACCACGCTGGGCAAACTTATCTTCCACGATCTTTTCGATCAAACGCCGATGAGCAACTGCATCTTCGGCCACAAGAATTTGAGAAGATTGGACATTAGGTGGTGGACGGATTGGTTTTGTTTCTGCTTCAACAACGACATTGTGAGGTGTAACTGCCCACCGGTTGACCATAATGGGGTCGACAGGCCGTTGGTCTCGTCGGGGATTTTGATTATGCCCCAGTGTCAAAGGCCTTTGGGCATTCAGATTCATGTGTCGCTTCATCTCAAGCATAAGATTGGTCGTCTCTATGTGCCAACGCTGCATGGTTTCAAGCTGAGCATCGTCGGACATTACTTGGAAGCCGGCTCTTGTGGGCGGTTGAGACACTAGGTTAACATATCCACCCAAGGGTTGGGCCCCTCCTTCCCCATGGGCGCTAAGAATTTCGTCAGGATTATTTTCTTCTTGGTGCAAATCTTCTTCTTGGAGCAAGACCTGCTCTTGGACTGGACCTTGATATTGACCTTAGCTGGAGGTCCCCACTTGGCCACTAAATTGGCCTTGGAGGCTTCTTCTGGCGACATTTCGGGTGTTAAGATACACTGCATCAGCTGTAGGATTCTCAACTGGGTCATTGGGGTTAATTGGGGCGCCAGCAGCCCCGATCTGCTCCCGACCAGAGACATAGTAGGTATGCACCTTCAGGCTGCCCCCAGCTTCAGACATTCTCTTCTGTCCTGATCTGCCTTTGGTCTCTTTCAGCTTTATTCATATTTTGTATGTCAACAATGACTCTCGACATGGGTATCAAATGCCTTAAAGCCTATAGGAACTCTCAGCTAATAGTCTGACAAGTCCTCGGCATCTATGACATGTAGAACCAAGAGTTTGTTCCATACCACGCCGCTGTCACCAGACTAATCCAGAAGTTCTATTTTTTTGAAATAGATCATGTCCCCAAGAGTAGCAATGCCCAGGCAGATGCCCTGGCAAAATTGGCTGTGGCTATTAAGCTTCCGTTCGAGGGTGAGGTCGACATCACTGTAAAGCACAGAAGGCTGATGCCAAGTTCACTCGAAGGCAACTCTAGTCTCACCATCTACGAGATCCACGACCTCGACCAGAACACTCCTCCAGAAGAGGAAGGTTGGCGTGAGCCTATCGTCAAATTCAAAAAAGAGTGGCTCCCTCCTGACCGAGCTCAAAAGGTCTAGTTACTCCACCGGGCAACGTCATATGAGTTGATTGATGACTCTTTATACTTACTGATCTATGAAAAGGACAAGTTAATTCTCCTAAGATGTGTCTCACCAGCTGAGGCTCGAGCTATCATGCGCGAAGTCCATTCGAGATTGTGTGGTGCTCACCAGGCCTGGGAAAGAATGAAGCATAACATCAAGCTCAAAGGCTTCCATTGGCCGACCGTGTACGCAGACTGCGTCCAGTATGCTCGTACGTGTCATCAATGCCAATCCTTTGGCCCGGTACCCAGAAGACCTCCCAATCTACTATGCCCAACAGCCCCCACATGGCCATTTGCCAAGTGAGGCATGGATATTGCGGGGCCCTTCCCGCCATCTTCCAAGAGCCATAAGTATATCTTGGCCACCATTGATTACTTCTCTCGATGAGCTGAGGCCCTTCCTCTGCGGGAGGTCACCAGCGAAGTGGTAGCCAGATTTGTCCAACATAACATTATCTACTGATTCAGTACTCCCAGCCATATAATGTCCGATAATGGAACGCCATTCAAGAATAGGGCCGTCTATCAACTAGCGGCCAAGCTCCACATCGACTGGAGGACCTCTTCAGTCTACAACCCTTAAGCTAATGGCCTAGCAGAGGCCTTCAACAAAACTCTCTGTAAGCTTCTGGCCAAGATTGTTAGCCACTGGAAGCGCGACTGGGGTGAGAAGGTGTTCGAGGCGCTATGGGCTTACGAGACTGTCTACATGACCCCTACGGGATGCTCGCCGTTCTCCCTCGTCTACGGGGCAGAAGTTGCCATCCCTATTAAAATCTAGTTAGCATCTTACCACGTGGTGGTCCACACCAGCTTCATTGGTCCAAATGAAGATGAATACCAGAGAAGGCTAGAGGAACTTGCCAACCTAGAAGGCAGGCAGCTCGAGGCCTACCGACATTTACAAGTGTACCAAGCTCGCATGGCTCGAGCGTATGACAAGCTCGTTAAACAACGAGCCTTCAAGAAAGGCGACCTTGTCATGATCAAGGAAAAAGAAGTCATGGCAAGGCACTCCAGTAAAAAATTACGACCTAACTGGTGGGGTCCATACATCATCCATGATGTTTACGAGGGCGGGGCTTACACGGTTATAGACCACAAGGGCAACAAACAGTTCCCTCCTCTCAACAGTAAACACATGAAATTGTATCATGCTCCAAAACATGAGTTCGCGTGCCACCCAGATTAAGGCCCATGTCCCAGTGACCACCAGTGAAGCCAGTAGCCACCCCCCCCCCTCAAGGGGTGGGACCAGTCGTTTCCTCTAGCCTATTTCTCTAACGGAGTAATAGGGCCAGCTAGGCCCTCTCGGTGTTACCAACACACTCCTATAGCGGTTAGCTCCCTGTAGACACCTATTTTCGACCAATGAGTTGAGCCTTTTTCTTATTCTCTTAAGTTAACGCCCTAATTGACCCTCAATTGGTTGACTTTTGAGACTATTTGTGAAGCATTTCTATCTATTTTTTGCCCTTGGATTCACCTTCAGTGCCCTGGATATCAGCCTGAGGCCTTGGCTAGTTCTAAATTAACGCAGTGTATATTACCACCACGTTCTTCATTATCGCACTCATTACCTTGGGTGCATTCTTGCAAAGGGATTTGACTCTTTGACCAGTCTTCTTTTGACCAGTAAATATTGAACGCAGCTTATAGTGAGGGCGCATTAATAAGAACGCGATGCTTACCATAGGCGCATTCTCAGTTGGAAACCCTATCTGACCAGAACATGCTATTTCTAATTTTTGGACCCATTCTGGGAAGGTTTCAGTGCTCGAATCGATTATGGAAGGTTCCTAATCCTTCTAGGAGTCTTTCCTCCTTATTAATCGACAGGATTACCCGAATTTGGGCCTCCAATCCTCGGATCTTTTGAGGACCGGTCTAGGGTTTTGAGGTTCACCTTCTTCTATAAATTTCACCATTGGCCATCGATCAAGGGGGATGCAACTTTGGAGAACTGACCATAGGAGAGAGGGCGAGGCTATGCTTTGCTGGGGATCTTTAATCCCTTGCCCTCTTGTCATCTAAGGGAGTATTTAGGGCTTTTTCTATTGTTCTTCCCTATTCTTCATTTTTCCCCTTTTGTGATTCATTCTAATCTTTGCATGGCATAGCATCTTCTCTTAAAACAACTCCTTCTTTCAAATACACTCATACACACTGACTCATCGAAGATCGCACGTCGTTAATACGCCCGCTGAAGAGTCCGATACCATTCGAATCCTGGCCCGCTGCCCACGAGCCGGAGGGCTCGGAAGGGCTGAAAGGGGTGCGGAGGTACAAAGAAATAGGAAATAAAGCAGGACAATTCAACAATTAGCAGAAATAGACAACTAACTATAACAGAGTCCAGTCCAACAGAAAGTACAGTCTAAAGCAGTAAAACGTAGCACATGCCAAGTGAACACTCGGCCCGGCGAGCTGGCAGCTAAGGACCTCTACGCAACTCCCTCGAACCTCAAGGAAGAATCGCTGCACTTGAAAAGTAGGGATGAGTCTCCAAACAGAGACTCAGTAGGGGTCCCGCGGAACCCCAATCGAGAAAAACAACGGTGGAAAGGAAAGCAGCACTAGTTAAACAACTACAGTAGGAACAGCGAACCGGTGGCCGGTCAAAACTCGGCACTATAACTACTCCTACTGGCGACAAAAAGGGGAAATCCCGAACTCACCATCGAGAACCGGACCACTCTAACACCAGACCTACCGAGGAAACACCCACGGCAACCCTGCCACGGAAGCCTGCCCACATAGGCACGACCAACTGGGACCACACAGTCCCACACTGGCACGGCGAGGCCTCGATATTCCCTACCAGCACCTCTGGCCAACACCTCGGGAAAACACACTGGAATGGTCCAGAAGCCACGTCTCGCAGACGGGAAACGGAACCGGGAAACGGGAGAGTCACGTCTCACGTGACAGGAGTACCTGCCCACTAGAAGCACAGCCAGATGCGTCCCCTGATGACTTACACCGCGTCGCAGTGCCTTCCTACTCGCCCCAGGCGGAAATTGAGACACACACAAGTAACACTGACAACAGTCTAGTCGGGGTCGTGCTCGTCAGCACGCGTCCGAAATCCCCGACCACGTGTGCACACATTGACTGACTGCGCTACGTCAGGCCCTCTAGCTAGTTCTTCCACTCGGCCCGGACTCGAGCCGCCACAGTAGGAGGCCCACTGCAACTAGCCTAAAGCCGTCTCTCTCAGGTAGCCTCGCCACCACTCCTTGGTGGGACCACACCCGTGTCGGAAGGCTACGACTAGTGGGGAGTCACTGATGTGACCACTCTCCGAGGAGAAACTTCGAGAACTACGCACACACCCTGTGCGAAAGTCACGAAGAACTAAGTGGCGCTAAGCCACTGGACTCTGGACAGTCCTCTAGACTCACTAAATCCAACGGTCCTTGAGTCACTAGACTCGGGGTCAAGACCGTTGCACCGAACGGTGCCATGCCGTCAATCTACCCTAACCCTAGGGTCAGAAACCTCGGCACGATGACTCACGGGCAGTTCACGACTGTCGAGATCATTCCCTCAAAAAAGGGAACCAAGAAAACCTCCAGCCCTAGGTTGGATGGCTGGACTCGCAATCTAGGGCCTTATGCATGGCCCACTCGGAAACCACCTTCCGAAGAAACTCACGACGTGCGGGGGAAACCTCACCGCACTCACTCCAATACACGGTGACTCGATCAAGCGTAACACAAAGACCCGGAACACGTGGAGTCACCCAGACCCTCAAACTCACAGGCACGCTAATTGAGGTAACATGGTACCTCTAGACACCCCAAAACATGGACATGAAACCCACGGGGTGCCTGGGACACTTGCGAGACCGAAGGTCGACCACTAGGTCACAACCGGGTCGACCGGGGGTCTGCACCGCACAACCGGAGCATAACTGACATGGAAACAGAGTGGCGATCATTCCCAGGCTGTCACCATGAAAGGCGGTCCTCCCTGGACCGCAACTAACCCGGAACAAGCGGTCAGAGGGGTGGTCACCACTGGCCCACACCTTAACCAGGCGGTCCTGCTATGGTCGCTATTTGGAGAATAGCGGTCAGTCGCGAGACCGCTGCGAGACCTAAGCGGTCACCTTCAAACCGCCACGCGCTCGCAACGACGAAGACCATAGACAGCCTTGACCTGACCGCTGCTCAGAAAGCGGCGGTCAGTCGCCAGGCCGCAAGAGACCCAGGCGGTCTCCCTGGGACCGCAACTGGGAACGAGACGGTCACCCCATGACCGCAAAAACGGAAGGAGCCTCGCAACAGTCAAACTCGCCCTCGGGGGTCACGCCAACCCCACGGGGAAAGACGGTCAGCCGCTGGCGGTAGCGGCTAGTCGCACGACCGCAAAGCTTGCCGACACTCCCTGGTTGGCTAGCGGTCACTAGGTGGGCCGTTTCACCTAGAAACGGTTCCTGGTAGGACCGTTTCTATTCCTGAAAACAGAGAACGGTAAAAATGGCAAAATTTGCCATTCCATGCCCCATTCGCGCCCACGCGAAAGGGGAAACAAGGGGAAACTAGTCCCCAACCTCTCTAGCACTGAGAAGTCCCATTTACACCTTCAAAACGCGATTAAAACGCTAGATCCGGCTCACTCCTCAAAATCGAGCATTTTTACCCCGGCGTGAAAATAAACCCACTCGGCTCGCCTCGGGCTACCAAATCCATAGAAATAGAAGTACACGAGCTGGGGATCCATCTCCCTACCTCCACCAAAGATTCTACGCGTGGACGTCAACCCGCGAAGAAATCATCGTTAAACCCTCGTCGAGACACGAGTGTGCCACTGAGCTTCCACGCGCCTCCACCGCCTCGATCCTCGCCCATCCTCGCCTGCACCTCACCCGCGTCATCCCCACCTCACCTGCCCTCCACCCCGTTGGCCGCTGGAGAAGAGACCCTACTCCCCCTCTCCAACCTAGAGTCATCCACCCCCTCTCCCTCATTCCTACTCCCACATTCTACCACTCTGCCCTGCACCAGATCATAGTTAGCAGCAGAATCCCATTTTGCAGAGCCTGCCCCGGTGTCATTAGGCAACTTCTGGAGCAGTTCCATACATCGACGGAAAGCTCTCCCAATTAGCTTCGACGTCGAGGTGATCCCGCCTTCATCCGAGTTCAGGGCTGTCCTGGAGGTCCATTCTCGTCAGATCGCGCATCCGGCATCCAAGGGAAGACTAGAGCCTTGGTGCAGAAGCTGCTCCATCCACACCCCAACACCACTTGGTGCGCCATTTGGCTGGGACGTTCCTCTACCAGTCTTCTATCCAACCCAACTGGCGGAGCCTCGTTTGGAGTCCGGAGCTGTCCGTTCCAATTTTTCTTCCCCGGTTGCGCAGGTCAGTCTATTCAGAATTAGAGTAGACACCCCTCCATTCTACGTCCTATATCTCTCTGCCCCGACCTCCCCTGGTGGCCTTCCTGGTTGGAGATCGAATAGGATTCATCCACGGACGTGTCTATTTTGGTCCCGCACCATTTCGACAATGGGAGTGATCGTGACGGTGCCGCCTTCTTGAGAGTTGTCCTCCACAGACTGCACAGAACAAGTCTGGCATGCTACCAGAGGCAGCTTACAGAAGTTTCAGAGACCACACCATGGGTCTCCTTGGCATGCCACTTAGCCAGAGTGGAGCCCCACCAGTCTTCTGTCCAACGCAACAAGCGGGGTGTCGATTGAAGCTCGGAGCAGCCTGTTCTGATTTTTCTACCCCGAGGTAGCTGATCAGGTCAGTCAGGACCCGTCTAGACCCCCTCCCACTCTTCGGGGAATAACTCTCGCCCCCGAGATCGTCTAGTGCTCTACCTGGCTGCCACTCGAAGAAACCTCGACCATGGACATCCTCGACTTGATCCCGCCTCGATCGGACTTCAGGAGTGGCCGTGACGGCATCACCTTCCTGCTGCTGCGACCTAAGAGTAGTCCCAGCCTGAACAGAACACCCCAGTTCCAGAGCCATCCACTACCAGCCACGACAACGTGCTATTCCCCGAAAAATCTGGAGCCTCCCTGGACTTGTAAGTGGAAGATTGGCGCTGGTTTCGACGTCATCCAAGTTCGTTACTATCTGTGGTGGCATCAACAGCACCTGTCAGTCAGTTGTTCTAGAAGCCGGTAGAACCAGTCGAGCGACTTCTTCGATAGCCTAGTGTTCTTCTCCCTCACCCCGCCTGGCCGGCTTACCGCCCCTCCCTGTGTGGAGGTAGTATTTTGATGTAATATTAAGTTCCCCCTCCCCTAGTCTAACCCCTCTGTGAGGGCGTAGTGATTGTAATATCAAGTCATCACCGGAAGCCTCATCGACGCAGTGTGCGGTGAACCCACTCACCCTCGTCTCAGGTCGGAGTCGGTGTCTTCACGCCGACTAGGTGAGTTTCTGGTCACTTCCCCTTGTTGGTATTCCTTGCTTAAATAGTATTGTCGCTTAGCTCCATCAAACGGTGAGAGAGTGCTCGGTCCCAAATTGCCATCAAATTGAGCGACCACCGTGGGGCGAGTTGTGAGAGAGACCCTACAACCCATGCCCTTAGCGTGCTGGCCGCCTGTGAAATTGGGCATCCCGGGCCCTTAGGGGTTCAGCCTCTAGCTTGTCAAATCTCTCGGAGAATCAAGGTCCCTTCTCGGACCCTCTCCATCACCATCGGGTTGCCCACGGGCACGTGTGTGCATTACGCGGGTAAGCCCGCTTGAGTGATATCGCCGGGTACGTTACTTGCTTACCATTATAGGTCCAAGGGCATTGGTCTTGTGGCTGCCACCCCCCATAGTGGTGTCACGTCACAGTCCACAGGTGGCCGCTCATACCGATGGGCGGCACCTGGTTCGACCGCACAATCATACGGCGAGCAAACCGTGGGGTTGGCCCGACGGAGGCCGTCCCACACCCCGTTCATTCCGAAACGAATAGGAAACAATCCTGGGCACACATACAATCGCATAGACTCCGACCGTAGTCAAAATGACACATGAATCGCAAGAAGCGGATGATTCTACCACTTCTCGGAGCCCTACCAGCCAAACGGGACCACCAACTGAGATGAGATCAGTGACTATGGAACACCCACATCCCAGGGAGTCAATTAACAGTAACCGATCCGAAAATCGTCGCCATTTTTCGACCGACCCTACGAAACCTACAAAACCACAATTTCGCTAAAATGGACACAAACTCAGCCACTTCCACACTGAACGACGTGCAATGGCAGGGAAAATGAGTAGGATGAAGTAGTGTTCCGTCTCCCTACCTCTACCGAAGAAACCGAGCGCCGAAATGACTAAACCACGCCAAAAATCACCCGGAATGCGAGCGGCGCCTTCTTGGAATCCACCGCGGGATCACGCCCGCTACGCTCCAACCGCCGCTCTATCCTGCGAACCGATCTCTCCAACGCGTCTCCGCCTCGGCCAGCTCCGCAACGGTGCGTGCCCCGCGCCGAACGAACCAGAGACGAGAGAGAAATGAGAGAGAGACGGGAAGGTGAGAAATGAGAGGGGAGAGAGGGGGTTGAGAGTTTAAATAGGAAAATTAGGAAATTTTCCCAAAATCTTGATTTTTTTGAAAAACACCGAAAAATAGAAAACTACATTTTCGCGATCCTTGGAACGCACCGATTACTAGTTTCTGGAATTAGGACAAAATCCACGAGTGCATCGACCTATCCACATGTGCATCGACCTATATTGGCCCATTTCCAAATGTGCTTCGACCTTACATGGCCTTTCCCCAAATGTGCATCGACCTTATATTGGCCCATTTCCAAATATGGATTGACCTTACATGGCCTTTCCCCTAAATGTGCATCGACCTTGTACTGGCCTATGCCAATGTGCATCGACCTTGTATAGCCCATCCCCAAATGTGCATCGACTATACATAGCCTTTTCCCAAATGTGCATCGACCTTACATGGCCCTTTCCCAAATATGCATCGACCTTATACTGGCCTGTGCCAATGTGCATCGACCTTGTATAGCCCATCCCCAAATGTGCATCGATTACATGGCCTTTTCCCTAATGTGCATCGACCTTATATGGCTTTTTCCCAAATGTGCATCGACCTTGTACTGGCCTGTGCCAATGTGCATCGACCTTGTATAGCCCATCCCCAAATGTGCATCGACCTTTCATGGCCTTTTCCCAAATGTGCATCGACCTTATATGACTTTTTCCCAAAGGTGCATTGACCTTGTACTGGCCTGTGCCAATGTGCATTGACCATGTATAGCCCATCCTCAAATGTGCATCGACCTTATATGGCCTTTTTTCAAATGTGCATCGACCTTGTACTGGCCTGTGCCAATGTGCATCGACCTTGTATAGCCCATCCCCAAATGTGCATCAACCTTATATGGCCTTTTCTCAAATGTGCATCGACCTTGTACTGGCATGTGCCAATGTGCATCGACCTTACTACTGCCTGGACCAAACTTGCATCGACCTTACTACTGCCTAGACCAAATGTGCATCGACCTTACTATGGCCAACACCAAATGTGCACAGACCTCACCCTGGACAATACCAAATGTGCTCAGACATTATTCTGGACAATACCAAATCTGCTCAGACCTTACACTAGGCAATATCAAATGTGCTCAGACTTTACTCTGGACAATACCAAAGGTGCTCTGACCTTACTCTGGACAATACCAAATGTGCTCAAACCTCACTCTAGACAATACCAAATGTGCTCACCAAATGTGCTCAGACCTTACTTTGGACAATACCAAAGGTGCTCAGACCTTACTCTGGATAATACCAAAGGTGCTCTGACCTTACTCTGGACAATACCAAAGGTGCTCAGACCTTACTTTGGACAATACCAAATGTACTCAGACCTTACTCTGGACAATACCAAATGTGTTCAGACCTTACTCTGGACAATACCAAAGGTGCTCAGACCTTACTATGGCCAACACTAAATGTGCATAGACCTTACCAGGGACTGTACCAAATGTGCATAGATCTTACCAGGGGCTGTACCAAACGTGCATAGATCTTACCAGGGACTGTACCAAACGTGCATAGACCTTACCAAGGACTGCACCAATGTGCATAGGCCTTACTAGGGACTGTACCAAATGTTCATAGACCTTACCAGGGACTGTACCAAACGTGCATAGACCTTACCAAGGACTGCACCAATGTGCATAGACCTTACTAGGGACTGTACCAAATGTGCATAGACCTTACTAGGGAGTATACCAAACGTGCATAGACCTTACTAAGGACTGCACTAATGTCATAGATCTTACCAGGGACTGTACCAAATGTGCATAGACCTTACCAGGGACTGTACCAAACATGCATAGACCTTACCAAGGACTGCACCAATGTGCATAGACCTTACCAGGGATTGCACCAATGTGCATAGACCTTACCTGGGACTGTACCAAATGTGCATAGACCTTACCATGGGATCCGCTCTGACCTGCCTAGAGACTGCACTAACCCTAGAGACTCAGGGGGAACTCATGAAAGCCTGAAACTTGGTGAATCAAAAATCCCTAAGAAAAAATGAACATGATGGCCCTCCCCACATGCCCTTAGTCTCTCTTGACAATGTAGAAAATATATTTTGAAAACCATTCTAATGCATTATTGACCCCTAAAGTTTTGAGGTTCAGTGCCTACCTTTGAAATGTTAACGGATGATCCAGGGATAATATCCACACCCCAGATCCACCTTAGCTTCACCCTTCGATCTGGGGATGAGATCCACACCCCAGATCTACCCAAGACTTCGCTCGTTGTCCTAGGAACTGTAGGTCTGCCCTCCCATGCAGAGCTAAGGTCCCTCACCTCTTATTCTCACTCAAGAGGAACCGTTGATGGTGGATAATTGAAATTGGGTGTTGCTAAAGGCTGACCACCCTTGGACCCACCTCCTTATATAGTTTTCAAGCCTCCCAAGGCCTTTCCAACATCTTACAAGGTTCCAACCGCTCCCAGGGTCGCTAGTTTAAAGAGGGGTTAATGCTAAGCACCCTTTCGGGTTTGAACAGGTGTGACCCTTCAACCGCTAGTCATAAGTGCTAGGAGGTGCGCTCTTCTGTTAGGAATTAGGTTGGCATGTCTTCAGATGAAATCAAGAGAACTCCCATATCTAACTTTGGGCCATGGTTTCATCACAATTCAGCATCCCTAGCAGGAGCTATGATTTTCTCAAGATTAATATCCATTCTTCCCCGTTCCAGTAGCAACCCTTCGTCTACCTGGTCATAAATGCGAGTGGGCGCATTTTTCTGTTGGGATTTAGGTTGGGGTGCCTTCAGATGAAATCAGGAGAACTTCTAGATCTAACTTTAGGTCACAGATTCATCAGTATACCTAGCATGTGTAACCCACAGGTTATCTTCATGTTTTCAAGGGGAGCAGTGCTCGCCTCTAGGGAACCTGTAGGTTACCTTCATGTTTTCAAGTGGAGCAGTGCTCACCTCTAGGGAACCCATAGGTTACCTTCATATTTTCAAGGGGGGCAGTGCTCGCCTTTAGGGAACCTGTAGGTTATCTTCATGTTTTCAACGGGAGCAGTGCTCACCTTTAGGGAACCCGTGGGTTACCTTCATGTTTTCAAGGGGAGCAGGGTTACCTTCATGTTTTCAAGGAGAGCAGTGCTCGCCTTTAGGGAACCCGTGGGTTACCTTCTCATTTTCAAGGGGAGCAGTGCTCACCTTTAGGGGACCCGTGGGTTACCTTCTTACCTTAGTAGAGTATGGCTGGTGATGATTTACTAAAAAAACTTCATGAGGTTGACGGAGTTCCACGTCCTCGGTATCTCTTCCCCCCCAGCGTCACTAGCCTATACACTCCTTTGCCGAGCATTTCCGCCACCTTGTACGGGCCTTCCCAATTTGGTGCGAGCTTCCTTGCGGCTCCTCTTGGGTCAGCAACGCTTGCTCGTCGTAGAACCAATCCCCGGGGAAGAAGTGTCGCTCTTTAACTCGAGCATTGTAGTACTAGGCCAGCTTTTGTTGGTATGTCGCGAGCATCACTTGGGTATTGGCTCTATCTTCTTCGAGTAGGTCCAAGTTTTCTCGCATCGCTTGGTTGTTCCTGGCCTCATCGAAGTGTCCCACTCATAGTGAGGGGTTAGATATCTCTACCGGTACCACTACTTAAGCACCGTAGGCAAGGTGAAAGGGTGTCTCCCCGGTGGCGGCTCTAGCAGTGGTCCGGTGGGCCCATAGGATTCTCAAAACTGAGTCTACCCATGAGTCACCTACTTGAGACAGTCGAGTCTTGATGCTGTGGAGCAGTGTTCCATTAGCATTCTCTACTAGCCCATTTTCCTGGGGATGTCCCACCGAATATAGTGGTTCCAAATCCCCAGCTCCGAGCACTTCTCCTGGAAGGCAGTGCTCGTGAACTACCTGCCGTTTTCAGTTGCGAGAACCCATGGGATTCCAAAGCGACAGATGATGCTTCATAGCACGAACTTCCAAGTTGCGTCACTCGTGATCTTCCCCAATGGTTCAACCTTGATCCATTTGGTGAAGTAGTCGATAGCAACTATGAGGAATTTCTTCCTACCTTGTGCCTCAGGGAAAGGACCCAGTATGTCCACCCCCCACCGAGCAAATGGGCCAGGCTCCATCAGGGCATGCAGTTGCGTAGCCGGTTGGTGGTGTAGATGAGAGAACTTCTAACACTGAGGGCACCTTCGAACGTAGTCGAGGCAGTCTTGCTGCAAGGTGGGCCACCAGTATCCTTTCCAGATCAGCGTCCTCGTGAGTGCTCGCCCTCCCACATGACTCCTGCAGAGTCCTTCGTGGATTTCTTGGATGGCCTGGTTGGCTTCCGTAGGGAACAAGCACTTCAACAGTGGAGCTGAGAGAGAGCGGCAATACAATATGCCATCCACCACGGTGAAGTGGGCTGCTCTTGCTCGCGTGCGTCGAGTCTCGGCGCGGTCGCTCGGGAGCTGTTGCTGAAGGAGAAAATCCAAGAGGGGATCCATCTAGGAGGGCTCATAGTCGATGGCATTTACCTGGGGTACTGGCTCGTCTATGCTCGGTGCCGATAACTCTTCTATCAGGACCGAACTTGAGTTGGAGACCGCGGTGGCTGATGCCAGGCAGGACATTGTGTCTTCTCGGATGTTCTCTTCCCATGGGATGTGGACCACCTCAAAGTGGGAGAATTCTTTTGTCGCGGCCCTGGCCTGCTCCAAGTACTTAATCATGGATGGCTCTCATGCCTCGAACTCTCCCTTTACCTGGTTGGCGATGAGCATGGAGTCACTATATGCGCGCATGCTGGTCGCCCCCAAGTGTTTCGCCATGCGTAGTCCTGAGAGGAGTGCCTCATACTCGGCTATGTTGTTTGTGGTCGGGAAGTTGAATCGTAAGGCATACTGTAGCTCGAGTCCTTTCGGTGAGAGTAGGACCAACCCTGCTCCACTCCCCGCGGCACAGGATGATCTGTCGACGTACAACTCCCATGTGGGCCCGGAGGATTGCTCAGGTGAATCCTCGGCGGGTATGGTGCACTCGGCTACGAAGTCAGTGAGAGCCTGGGCCTTGATCATGGTCCTCGGATGAAACTTGACGTTGAATTCCCCCAGCTTGATAGCCCATTTGATCAGCCTTCCCGAGGCATCAGGGTTCTGAAGGATTTGTCGTAGTGGCTGGTCGGTGAGGATGACGACCGGGTGAGCCAGGAAATATGGTCGCAACTTGCAAGCGGCCGTAATGAGTGCGAGGCTGAACTTTTCAGTTCACGAATACCAGAATTTCGGTCCTTGTAGCGCTCGGCTAACATAGTAGATAGGCTTCATAATCCCTGCTTCTTCTCGTGTGAGCATGGCACTCATTGTGCTCGGTGTCACAGATAATTACAGGAGTAATTCTTCCCCCTTTTGCGGTTTGGCGAGGGTGGGAGGGGATGCCAGGTAGCGTTTTAACTCTTTGAACGTTTGCTCGCACTCCTGGTCCCAGTCGATCTACCCTTTCTTCTCTGGTGCTTGATTGGCTTGCTTGATTAGTCGGAAGAAGGGGAGGCATCGATCGGTGGCTCGGGACAGGAATTAAGCCAAGGCGGTGACGCGACCGGTGAGGCACTGCACATTCCTCACTCGCCCTGATCGCTGCATCTCTAGCACTGCTCAGATTTGGTCGGGGTTGGCCTCGATCCCCCGGTGAGTGACTAGGAAGCCTAAGAATCTCCCCGACCATACTCCGAACGCGCATTTAGCTGGGTTGAGTTTCATGTTGTACCTTCTGAGCATAGCGAAGGTTTCCGCCAGGTCGTTCAGGTGCTCGGCGATTTGGAGGCTCTTGACAAGCATGTCGTCGATGTATACCTCCATATTGCGGTCGATTTGTGAGTCAAACATGTGGTTGACGAGGCGTTGGTAGGTTGCCCCCGCGCTCTTCAGCCCGAATGGCACTCGAGTGTAGCAGTAGAGGCCATGATCGGTGACGAACGTGGTCTTATCCTGGTCGGGCTTGTGCATGCTGATCTGGTGATACCTAGAGTAGGCATCTAAGAAGCTCAGCATTTCATGCCCGGCCGTTGCGTCGACTAGTTGGTCGATCTGTGGCATGGGGAAGCTATCCTTGGGTGTAACTTTATTGAGGTCGGTGTAGTCGACGCACATCTGCCACTTTCCATTGCTTTTGGGGACCAGGACCATGTTGGCTACCCAGTCTGGGTATTGAGTAGGCCTGAGTAGTCCCGAGCGCAACTTCTCACTCACTTGCTCCCTGATGATCGCCTGTCACTCGGGGTTGCAACGCCTTAGGTGCTGCTAGACCGGGCGACAAGTGGGGAACTTTAGTTGGTGTGTGATAACCTCTAGTGGGATTCCAGGAAGTTCATCCTTGGACCAAGCGAACACATCCTGATTGGCAATAAGAAAGCTCGCGTAGGCTCGCTTGTCGTGCTTAGATAGGTTTCCACCGATCCTCAACGTCCTGCTTGGATCTTCTCCCACCTGGATGAGGTACAGGTCTTCTGCCAGGGTGCTCGTGCTCGGGCCCGAATCTTGGGTCCTCGCCTTCTTCTCAGGCGGCTCCTCTTCAGGATGTCGATCACGCGTGGAGATGAGGCAGCATCTCCTGGACTCTCTTTGGTCTCCTCGGACCTCCCCTACCCCTCGGGGGGTGGAGAATTTAAGCTTTTGATGATAAGAGGAGGGAACCCCTCGAAGCGTGCCGAGGATCCCTCGGCCAATGATGGCATTGTATCCTATCATTGCACGAACTACAGTTAAATCGGCGAGGAAGGTTACCTCTTCCAGCACGAACCTGAATGTGATTGGGAGCGAAATGCGTCCCTATGGGTGGATGGTCGTGCCTGAGAACCCATACAGCGGCGTGTTTAATGGTGTTAGTCGAGACATATCCACACCCATAAGAACAAGGCAGTTGTAGGCAATGACATCGGGTCCGCTTCCATTATCCACTAGAATGTGGCACACAGTACATTGGTTAATAGTGGCCGAGACCACCAAAGCATCGGAGTGGGGTGTGGTCACACCATATAGGTCATCATCGGAGAAGACAATGGGATCTCCTAGGCGACCTGGGGTGGAATTCCCATGCGGAGTGTCGTAGCCTTGGCCCGCAGGGTGGATTGTCGCTGCGTACCATCACCTCCGGCTCACGTTATCTCCCCCCACTTCTGGTCCCCCTGAGATCATCATGATCTCCTTCCCGTTGGGTCGGTTATCGATCGGCGGGGGTGTCTTCTGCCATCACTCTGCTGCCTTGGTGAGGAACTTGTTGAGGAGTCCTCTCCGGACGAGGTCCTCGATGGCATCCCTCAGGTTGATGTAGTCGACGGTGTTGTGGCCATGATCGCGATGGTAGAGGCAATACTTCTTCTTACGACTCGTGCTCGGATCTGACTTCATCCGGGGAGGCCACTTGAGAAATGGCTCCTCACGGATCTCCATCAAGATCTGATCGGGTGGGGCTGTCAGGGGCGTGTAGTGGCGATAATTGCCCCTTTCCTTCTCGGAGCGGTCGTGGTGGTCTCCGTCGCGTCGCTCCCGCGTACTCCGACCCTCTCACGGCGGGTCGGCAGATCTCTTGCGGTCGGACCGATCGGTTCTGGTCACGTGGCCCAGGGCCGCCGTATTCTCCTCGTAGCACACATGCTTCTACGCTAGAGCAAGGAGATCTGGAAGGGTCGTTGGGGCCTCGACCCCGAGGGCGCGCCGGAGGATGTGATCCTACGTCTCCTGGGTGAGGGCCGTGATGGCGATGCCGACGTCGAGATGTGGGATCCATTGTGCCTCCGCGTGGCAGTGGGAGACAAAGTCCCATAGTGTCTCTTCCTTTCCCTGCTTAAGCGCGAGCAGGGTAACCGAAGACTTGACCACCTTTCGGCAGCCAACAAAGTTCTCCTTAAACAGCTTCTTGAGTTACTGGAAGGAGGAAATAGTCCCAGCCAGCAAGGACTCAAACCAAGCCCGGGCATTCTCCCGGAGGGTTGTTACGAACGCCAAGCACTTCACAGTGTCCGAGGCCCAGTGGAACACCAGGTGGGACTCAAAACTGTGCATGTGGTCGGCCAGGTCGGTGGTGCCATCGTAGGAGGTGAACGACGGCAACTGGAGCTTCGGCGGGATGGGTACTTTCATTATTTTCCTAGAGAAGGGAGCATGGAAGTCCAGGTCGTCATCGATTAGGCCATGATTTTTGGCGGCCAAGAGGACGTCATCCAAATACCAGACTTTGTCCTCTATCTCCTCGAAGCACTGGAGTCATCGGTCTATCTCCAGATTGGAGTGGAGTGGGATGTGCACCCTTAGCGCGGGCACGCTACGGGATCGCCGAGTCCTTGTGGACGAGGCCCTGGACACCTCTCGCGCTTGGCGGGGGTTCCTCCCAGTCTGACCCCTCTTGTCCTCTCACCGCTCAGACAAGATACACAGGGGGTAGGCCCGTTGGTCCGGGAGTTCCTAGCAGAGTTCTGTCAGGGCTCGGATTTGTTGACGCAGTTCATCGAGGTCACCTGAGGTGACCTCCTACCGGGGATGGGTGGAAGAAGCTTCTTGCGACTCCCGCCGGGAGCTGGGTCCCTGGTGGGACCTACGGCCCCGGTTGCTGGTGTTGCGGAGGCTTCCACGGGGCTTTTCCTCTTCTCTTTTTCTTTTTTTCTTCTTCCTTCTTTTTTTTGGCAAGAATGAACAATGACAAAACCATTCGGAGAATAGCAATGCAAACTCACCCGCAACGGGATGAAAAATGGTATTATTCATTAAATGGATGTACTGGAGCGTGATACAATCTCAGGTGTCTGTCATTAAGGGGCGAGAATTGAACCTCCCCACGATGGTTGACAATTACATATGCTCTGCCCTCGTAGACTTTTTGGACTACGTAGGGTCCGAGCCAATTCTCATTTAGCTTACCCTTGGAGTTGGCAGCCATGACTTCTCTTCTTTTGACCATGACAAGGTCACCCTTCTTGAATTTGCACTCCTTGACGAGCTTGTCGAAGACATGCGGTATCTGGGCCTGATAGACCTGGATGTTCTGCTGGACTCGAAGCCGTTTTCCTTCTAAGTTAGAGAGCACTTCGAGTCTTCGCTCAACATTTGTTTGTCTTTCGCGGACTAATCCGTGTTGGATCGTGACCCTTAGGGAGGGTATTTCCAACTCAATGGGGACAATTACTTCTGACCCATACACCAGAGAGAAAGGTGAGCAGCCCGTCGGGGTCTTGTATACAGTCCAGTACGCCCATAACACCTCGTACATCTTCTCTTACTAGTCTCTTTTGTTGGAACTAACAATTTTGGCTAGGAGAGTGTAGAGAGTCTTGTTAAAAACTTCAGCTAGGCTATTGGCCTGTGGGTTGTAAGGAGTTGACGTCCTTTAGTCAATCTTATACTTTTCTACCAGTCAGTAAACCTTCTAATTGTGGAAGTGGCTGCCGTTGTTCGAGATAATTCGGTCGGGAGTGCCGAACCGGAATATGATGTTGTGACGGACAAATCTGACCACGATTTTTTGGTCACCTCCTTCAGAGCAATAGCTTCCGCCCAGCGGGAGAAGTAATCAGTTGCTGCCAAAATGTACTTGTATCCCGCGGAGGATGTAGGTAGTGGACCCACGGCGTCTGTCCCCCATTAGGCTAACGGTCAGTTGGGTACTGTTGGATGCAGCGGCACGGGTGGTCTTCTAGGCACCGTCGCATGCTCCTGGTATTTTTGACATGACTTAGCATACTTGCAGTAGTCATCAAACATTGTCGACCAGTAGTAGCCAAGCTTCTTTATCTCAACCTTCATTTTCAGTCCCGCCTGGTGTGCACCAGCTGTCCTGGCATGAACCTCCTTCATGACTCTCCAAGCCTCTTCAATGGATAGGCATCAGAGGAGTAATTTTTGTTTGGCATCCACCGTGACCCAGAATAGTATCCCATTTCGAACCTCATAAGAGTCCTTTGTTCTGATCAGCTTGATCTTATCTTCTCTTTGCTTGGGTAATTGCTGGAATTTGAACCACCGGATAAGAGGGTCTCTCCAGTCGGGTAGGCCGATGGCCTCTGCCGTGGCGACCTCAAGTTCCTCTTCTTCCCCTTCTTCTATCATGCTAGGCACCTGGTGCTGATTTATCACCTGGATGTTGAGCGATCCATCTGGCAGCAGTGCCAATGAACTTGACAACTTTGCCAGTGCGTCAGCTTGTGCATTTTCCCCTCTGGTGACGTGGCCTATTTCGATGAGGTAGAACTGCTCCTTGAGCCACTTCATCTTGGTATGGTAAGGGAGTAGCTCGGGTTTTCAGATATCAAACTATCCTTGGACTTGCTTGACGATCAATAGCGAAGCGTCAAATATTTGTCGCATTTTGATCTCCATTTGCAAGGCGACTTGGAGGCCAATGATTAGAGCTTCATACTCTGCTTCATTATTTGTGCAGGGCTTGCTGATGGAGGATGAAGTGTGCAATACTTCTCTGTCTAGAGATTTGAGGATGATGTGGGCTCCAGCCTGCACTTTGGTATGCCCAAATGGGGTCATTTCTGTTCTCGAAGCCCCGTTGAAGTATAGCTTCCAGGTGGCCTGTTGGACATGGTCCACCTCTAGCGTTTCATGCTCAGGCAATTCTGTGACTAGTGGAGAGTCTTCGGGCATGGCATGTGCTGCGAAGAAGTCTGCAATAGCTTGCCCTTTGACAGCCTTCTGCGACACGTAGGTGATGTCAAACTCCATTAGCAGTACGGCCCACTTGCCAAGACGCCCCTTCAGGAATGGCTGGAAGAGAATGTGCTTGACAGGGTCAGCCTTGGATATCAGGCTCACTTCATGAGACAGCATGTAATGCCTCAGTTTCTTGACCGTGAAGACTAAGGCAAGGCAAACTTTCTCGATCAGAGTGTACTTTGCTTCTGCTCCCACTAATCTTCAGCTGAGGTAGTAGAGAGCTTGCTCCTTTCCTTCATCATTGTTCTGGGCGAGCATTACCCCCAATGAATATTCGGTGGCTGCTATATATAGGATGACCGGTCTTCCCTTGACAGGTGACCCCAGCACAGGCGGGGTCTTCAAATAATCCTTCAACTGGTTGAAGGCTCGCCAACAATCTTGATCCCAGCTAAATGGTGCATTCTTCATCATCAATTTATGGAATGGCTGATAGCGTCCCGACAAGTTGGAGATGAACCTACAGATATAGGCTAGCCGGCCTTGCAGGGACCTTAACTCTTCCAAATTCTTCAGAGGGGGCAACTCCTGGATAGATTTTATCATAAAGGGGTCGATCTCGATCCCCCTGTGTCGGACGATGAAGTTGGGGAATTTCTAACTGGAGACGCCAAAGGCGCACTTCATCAGGTTCATTTTAGCATCGCCTGCTGATCAGTCGTGCTGAGCGACTCGAATAGGAAGGCTAGGACAGCTACTCCCCAAGCAAACCCTCTACTCTGTCCAGATCTCTTAGTAATGGAAGGAGCCTGCAGCTTACTCCATCGGCTCATGTCGTGAACAGTAGCTTCCTGAACAGCAGGATCAGGAAGTGTCGCAAGATGATATCTGCCTCCGGTCCTGGCTCTGTCGCTACTCTCGGCCGAACCTACTCCACTACTCTGCCTATGTGCTCCTCGGGTAACTCTCCCACCGAGATCGCTGCTCCCCTTAGCCCCAGGCTCTCTTGGAGCGTCGCCCGTGCTAACTGGGATGAATGGTGCCTCGGCCTCATCATATCCAGTCCGAGTAACTCCTGTGCCAGCTCACGATAGTCTGTGTACGTGTAGCTCAACACTGCTGCTCCATGCACTCTCAGTCCGGTAATCCTCACCATGTCTTCTAATGTGGGGATCATATGACCCCATGGGAAGATGAAACCTCTGCTGGTCAGATCCCACCTCTCGTGTAAAGCGTACATCAGCGCTGTGTCCACTCGGGTGACCTCGATGCTGAGTATCTCTTCGAACCCCATAGCAGCCAATCTATCTCTCTGGTATTCGGGCAGTGCCTGGTAAACTACCCGAACTTGAAGCCATGAAATCTGGGTTCTCCTTTTCCCCTGCACACATTTAGAACATAGAGTCAGTTATTGCAGCACATTTTATATTACATTTAACATAAATGAAAACAAACAAAAAAAATCAAATAGAGCAAAAACATAAAAATAACACTTCTATCTCTGGTTTCTCTAGCGCACCACAGTTGTGCCATCTGAGTACTCTAGCGCACCCGGGTTGGGCCGCCTGAGATTGTAGCGGTCACTGGAACGACCGCTACGCTCCCAGCGGCTGGGCGTCATCCTCTTCGTTCCCACAAGCTTTGGAAGTGGCCCAAACGGCCTGTAAACTTCTTCATTGGTTCCCCAGACCCGTTTCCATCCCATTCACACCACATGCACAGTTTTAAAAGGATAAAAATTGAGTTTTCGGGGTGGTGGCCTACCTCGGACAACCGGCCTCCCTTCGCCTTCTCCGGTGTTTCTTCGACCGTGACAGCCTCTCCCTCAACGTCAGTGACTTCTCCAGGCTCTTCCACCATCGTGGAAGGTCCTTCCCCCTCGATTTGGGTCGCCGCCACTGCCGGTTGCCCTTCCTCTGGTTGGTTCACCGCCGGAGGTGCATCCTCTTGTTCCACCTGCTTGCGAAACTTCCTGATGGCCTTCCTTCTCACCATGATTCGAGGCGGCGGTGTACGGTGATCTCTGGTGAGCTTACCGGGCTAGGTCACCGGATGGGGGTGGTCGCTCGATGGCTCGATTTTGGGGCGTTTGGGGTTGAATGTGTGGAGTGAAAGGGGGGAGAACGATCGATTTATTTTTTAAAAACTCAAGAAAATTGGCGGTTTATCAAGACCATTACAATCCTTATGGCGCACCTCCCTTAGACCATTTCTCATGAGGCAGTCCTTCTTGGGGTATGTGAACCGACAGTCTCTGGTGGTCCAATGTTAGACCGTCAATTCCTTTTGACGGTTGAACGATAGACCGTTTATTTCATGCTTGATCATGCAATTCATTGCTTATTTTGATGGTTAATCATGCTTCATTGCTATGTTTTATGCTTGTTATTGATCATAATTGAATATATTTGATGATGGCTAACCTTTTTGTTGAGCAAAAATCATGAACATCATCACAAACGCCATCGCATTCCTCCATCCGCTCGCCAGGCAGGTAAGTCAGGTAAGTATCTCGATCCCTAATCCCTTATTGCATTACTATATGATATCTAGGATATATTATCTCGAGAACCGACTGGTCATTCATGTGCTCCAGGATCTGATGTTCCCCTATAACAAAAATGATGATGATCTAAGTACACATGTTTAATCATCGGATAGGCTGTTAGGTTGGAAGGATCAGGGGATGATAGTTCTATCTCGCACGCCGTGGTTGCAGATATTGTCTTGACCCTAATTATTTTGGTCTAGCAATACTATTCTCAAGTACTTTCTATTTTATGGCTTTCTTGGCATTCATTTTTATAATTTCTTTTATTTTAGCCTGGCATGCATCATACTCATCTTTTGAGCATTCATGACCCTTAATCTGTCTAAAAGTGTCTCATCTGTGATGGATGATTGTGCTTTCATGGTTCTAGGTAAGAGGAACAATTCCACTCAGAGTTGGAAGGTTTTCTCTAGTCTGTTCACCTGGTTTGGTCAGCTAAGAGTCCCCGTCTGGAGGTTTTTAGTCTGCTTCTTTACTTGTTACAGCTTATTCCCTCATTAGTTGTAGATTGTGTCCCCTGATGAGGTCACTTGTGTTCTCTCCTTTTATTTATGTAGTTAGTTTCTCCAGACCAATGTCATTTTGGTCCAATCATTCCCCGTGTTTGGTTCGGAGTTTTTCGAAAAATTTCTAGCACTCATTGGTGAGGGAACGGGTGTCTTTTACCAAAATGCCCGCTTTTCAATCCACTCTACTTCATTTTCGCTTCATCTCCATGTTGAATTTCACTTTCGCTTCACCTCTACTCGCTCCCCTGCAAAGAGGACGTTAAGGAGGGGCATCTGTTGACACCTGTTTTTGTCTATGAGTTGAGTCATGCTCTTACCCTTATTTTTGATGCCTCAAGTTGTCCATTACTTATTTGGGCCGGGCTCTCAGTGCAGAATGGCGGTAATTCGATACCTAGTATCGGGTTATCGGTATTGTGTACTCTGGGACGTTACAGACACGACCTATTTCTGCCAAGGCTCCGTCATGTTTTTGTTTCCCCTTCTTGTCTTTTGGTATAGAAAGTGGAGTCAGAGTAGGGGAGTAGCGGGAGGAACTTGGGACGCCCTTTGTTGCCTTGCCGACCAGAACATCCTCTTGGCCAAGAAGGACCCGAAGTAGTCTGGTAGTATCCTCTTTAGAGAAGGGAAGAGACTCTAACTCTTGCATAGGCCGCCAATGCGAGGCCAAAGTAGCAAAAGCTGACTAGCTGGTACTCGGTATCTCGGTGTCTGGAGAGGCTAAGGTGGCAAGAGGATGGATGACGTTGATCGAGAAATTACTCGGCTCAATGTCCTAGCTGGTGTCCTACCTCCTACGACTTTGCAGTCGCTCGAGAGCTTCTCGATTGTCAGTTCGAAACTCGAGCCACTCCGGGACATGTCGATAAGGCAACCTGTGCCCATTTGCTTGAGGAGGATCTGGCTAGTTTGGCACATTTCTCGCAATGCTTAGGGTTTCTGCAATAGCTTCCTAAAACCTCAGAATCGCCATGGAGTTCCCCTCTCCATCAATCTACTCCCATTGAATCTGTTCTTGGATTAAGTGTTGAACTTCCTCGCAGGACTCGATCGCGTGACAGATTCTGGCATGGAAAGGCCAATATTGGGGGTGACTGAAGTCCCATTGGGTGTAGTCTGCTGGTGGCTCACTTGCCATGATTTTCCCTCTCTAAACGAGGATGTCAAAGAGCCGTCTGGTCCTTTCTCTTAGAAAGAAGAGGGGTGTACGGTCATGTCAGGGTCTCCACCCTAGGTGCCACAGTGAATGCTCGCCTTGGCTGTTGTTAGGCTCCTCTATTTCAACATCAGAGGGAGAGAATGCAGTTATCATGTGAATCACATTAGCTAAATAGTGGATCACACGTGCTATCTTTGCAGGTCTGGACCACGGATGTGGCTACGGAGGATAAATGAGACAGCTCTTCATTTTGATGAGGCTGTCTCTAATTAGCTTCTGTGCATGAGTCTTGAAGACGCAGTAATCTTCAAGTGGATGACCTAGCATGCGATGATACGGGCAATAACTAGGGTCATCAGCTTTCTGGGCATCGTCTAGCTTGCGAGCTTCTGGTAGCTTGATAATCTTCTGGGCCATGTAGAGGTCGAAGAGCATCTTCGTATGTTCCTTCTTGAAGGAGAAAGACATCTTCATTCACTCTGAGAAGGAAGGAGCGGCTGGTTTGTCTACAGGCTTCTTGTCGGAGCCACTTGACTCGCCCTCCTTGCTGGCTTTGATGATGGGGGTGAACTCACTGGTGTTCACTTCTTTACCAGGTTGGCGTTCTCGCGCCCGTTTCCCCTTTGCTGACATATAGCTCGGGTTATCAGCGAAGAACATCTCTATTTAGGGGACCGCCGAATTGAGCTGGTCGAAGCCTTTAATGTTGGTGCCAAGAAATTTTTCACTGACCTCGACTACCAGGCCTCTACGGCATGTAGTAATGGCATCCTCCTAGATTGGTGGGTTGATGCACCTCATGCTGAGGTCTCTCCATCTCTTGATGAAGTCGAGGGCACCCTCCCCCTTCTTCTACCGAAGAGAGCAGAGCTCTACCAGTGAGATCTTGCCCTCGGCCGTCTAGAAGAGATTGAGGAATTTCTTTTGGACATCTACCCAGTCGACCATAGAGTTAGACTTTAGGTGGGAATACCATTGGAAAGCAATTCCTATCAGTGAGGTGGCGAAGTAGCAGAGGAGGTACGACTCGTCCAATGCTAGGGCCGTGATGTAGTAGGCCAAGTGTTCATGTGGAGACCCCTGCCCGTCGAACGTCTATAGCTTTGGGGGCTTGGCGTACTCCAGGGGAAGATTTTTCAATTGGTGATGCAACATGTATGGTGCACTTTAGAGGTCTATAGTGGTGACCCCTTCCTCATACTGGGCGAGCTTTGTCTCGACGATCCACTCGATCATCTGTCATTGTGCCATGAGACTTTCTGGCACTGGCATATTGGATGCTCGTGGGTGAGCTTCTACTGGAGGTGTGCCGAACCCTACTGCTATTGGGGTTCTAACTACTGTTGCTAAGGCATTGGCACCATTGTGCCCAATTAGAAGGGCCGATGCTTCAGCCAAGGGCCTAGCAGGTTGCTAAGGGTGAAGGTCCCGCTCCTGAAGAAGATCTTGCAGGAGGGCCTTCAAGCATTCATTCTCCCTCATGAGAGTCTCGAGAGTCACCTCTTGACCTTCATTCTCCAGCGGATCGTTGTTGACTGGATCTATGTCGGTAGGAGCGCCTCGATCCTCGACTGGGACCTCTTCAGTGTGTTCCAACGCCTGTGGTCCTACACAGGTGCCGATATGGACCGATGGCGCTGACGATTGGTTTTGCAGGTGAGGCCTTCTAAGATGGGCCAGAGGCTAATTCAGGTCATCAGACTGGGTCTCAGGTTGGTGACTGGTGGTGTAACATATGAACACCCGAACTGCGTTGTTGATGAGCTGAACCATTCGCTTCTTCTGGGGATGCTTCTCAGAGCACACTAGTGCCCCTAGCCTATGTGGACACTAAAAAAAAGGAAGGTAGCTAGGAGGAGATGAGGTTGAGATTGTGGGGGCTGGGCATGGTGAGATCAGTCCAGGGAGGCCATCCAAGGACTAGGTCAAGCATGTGAAGACCAACAACTCAAGCTAGTTTAATTAAGGAAGCTTTGATAAGCACACAAAGGAGCAAAGGACTGTGCTGTTCTAGTTGATTATGTTGTTTGGAGTCGACTCCAAATGGCTTTCGAGTCGACTCCAGTCATCCTTAGCCACCCGCCAGCTATATGTGGATAGAGGTGAAATATGCCAAGCATCAGTGACAAATGGGCGTTACCAGTGACGAATGAAGCCTTAAGGGTGACAAATAGGTCACCAGGTAGACAAAGGCGATGACCTTCAAACAAGAGAGAAAGAAGCTTAAGGCAATGGCTCAAAGTGGCTAGTGGTGACAAATGGCTTGCTAAGGTAGACAAATGAGGCCTTAAGGGTGTAAAATAGGTGAGCAAAGGTGAAAAATAGATTTCAAAGCTCTACCTGAGTGATTATAACCAAGGTAGAGAGTTGAGCCTGTCTAAATCAAGCTCGGACCAAGCTCGGTGAAGCTCAGACTCCTTCATGCCTTAGCTCGATTTTCCTAACTTAGCTCGGTGTTCATGACTAAGATCGAGCGTCATATCTAAGCTCGGTCTTCATGTCTAAGCTCAGACTTGGCAAACCAGAGTCGAGCCCAACTAAGCTCGGATGCCATAATGCAGAGTCGGACCCTGTGAAAAGAAATGCTTGGAACTCTTAAAGCTGAAGCTCGAAAGTCGATCAATCATGCTCGAAGTAAGCTCAGAGGTCGACACCAATGAAACTAAGCTAGGACTGGCAACTAGTCGGGACTAACTTGGAATTCTGCTTTAAGCTCAGATTCCATAAAGAAGAGTCGAGCCTCACTAAGCTCGGACTCCATGAAGTAAGCTTGGACTTCCTTAAAGCTGAAGCTCGGACATCATGAAGACAAAGTTCAAACCAAGCTTGGACTTCTTCAAAGACAAGCTCAGACTTCCTGAAGCCTGAAGCATGGACTTCCTAAGCCTAACAAAGCTCGAACTCCATCTTTCTCAAGCCTGACAAAGCTCGAACCTAACTCAGACTATGCTCAGGAGTCTATGGCAATCATACTTAGAATCGGCCTTATGGCAATGATTCTCGGGAGCCCATGAAAAACTAAGCTCAGAATCGATCTTATAGCAATGATGCTTGGGAGTCATCTCCACAAGCTTCTCCAGCAGGTTTGACGTCTGGAAAAAGGATCCTAGGATAGTCAACTATCCTTATCATCATTGGCTTATCATAACAAACTTTCTGGTCAATGGGTCTGTCAGGTTACAAATGTGGGAAAGGTCACCTTTCAAGGTAACCTTCTTTTTGCATCTGACCAATCAGAGGTGCTATCTAGAAGATCCTCCAGGATAAAAAGGACATCCTTGGTGCTGCCACCCAATGAGGAAGAAGATCAGAATTGCTCTAGGATATAGGCCATCACTTCTATCTCTGCTGGATTGATCAGAGAAGAGGTTCTTTCAAAAGAACCATTATTTACTCCAACCAATCAGTTGCAGTTCCCTTGGAGGGAAATTTTCTCATAGTTCCTCTATAAATACATGAAGCTTCTTATGAAGAAGCTACTGCTTCCCTTTAAGAGAGTCAACGTCCCTTGAGCCTTCAACAGAAAACCTGTGAGAAAGAGAAGAAGGGAGAGTGAGCAGCCCAGCATTTGGCCGACTCAGACCAGTGCTTTAAAAGAAAAGAGAGAAGAAGAAAGGAGAGAAGCCTTGAGAGAAAGTCGCCCTGTAGAAAGCCCGAGTCTGGAGAGCAGTCTTCAATCTGATCTCAAATCTACAGTTTCAACTTTGGGAACTTATTCTGAAGCTATACTCACACTCTTTGCTTCATCATGTGTTTTTAGATTTCATCCTACGTGTGTTTTGCTGTGCTTACAGCAGTGTGCCCAGTGCTCTATTTAGAGACCGGAGGTGGTGTCGAAGCTGTGTGTGCCTTGGGGAGTTGTCCCCGCATGGTTGCTATAGTTGTAGCATTTTTTGTTTTCTTTATCTCTTGTTTGTGTGTGTGTATGTGGGGCGTCATCCCTATTGTGAAGTTGTGAATCAGTAGTGAGGACTGTGTCCTTGTGTGGAAGCTGTGAATCAGCGATCAAGATGTTAGTCAATCGTCAAGTTGTGTGTCAGCGGTTTTCAAGCTGTTAGTCAGCGAGAAGTCTCACCGGGTTTGGTGGGGGGTGGACGGAGGTTGCGGGTTTGCAACCGAACCACCTTAAAAATCCCTGTGTAGTGGGCTGTGTTTTTTTGCGATTGCTCCTTATCTTCTATCCCCATTCACAAGTGCCTTCATATTTCATGTCTATAATTCTATGTAAGTTTGTGCACTACACACACATCATCTTGATAGTTCGGTTCCCATTTAGTCTCAATCACTTGCACATTATCTTGCATAGAGACAATCATCAAGCCACAATGTTCTCATTACTGTGATCACACACCTCACTAGAGTCTCATTGAGCAGCAGATCAGTCTATTGCTATACTATCAGTGTGGGTGCGTCGACACCACTGGGATGCTGCGTCATCGTAGCTTCTTGCTAGACCACTGCCATTGAGAGTGAGTCAACCTCAGTGCTGGGTGTGTCGGCCTCAATAGTCTGCGCACTGTGTCTTGTTGCTTTGCCTTGAATTGCTCATGTCAAATCTGCTGTGCATTTAGTTCAAGTGTTTTATTTACACTATAGCAGTAGTCTATGTTTTAATTAGCTAAGTTTTTAATTGGGCATAATTTGGCTGGTCAGGACTGAAGAGAAATACACCTTTATTGAGAAGGTCTGCTTGGCGCTGGTCTTCGCAGTCAAGAAACTCTAGCACTATATGTTGTCACATGAAATAAAGCTGATATCCCAAGCGGATCCCCTGAAATATATTCTCTCCCAACCGGCACTCAAGGGCCGCTTAGGAAAATGGGTGGTGATCCTTATGGAGTTTGAAATCTCCTATGTGCCATAAAAATCTGTCACGGGCCAGGCTATCGCAAATTTCTTCGCTGCACACCTAGTGCCTGAAGACTGTTCGCTGGAGACAGAACTTTCTGAAGATGAGACCCTGGAGGCAGACCAAGTGCAGCACACTTTGTGGCAGTTGTGCTTTGATGACACATCCAGAACTGATACCCTAGTGACCGGGCCTATTAGAGTTAGAGCTGGTGCAGGCATAGTCCTAAAATCTCCCGAAGGGGAGGTTATATATACCACCGATTCGATAAACAAGCCCTACACAAACAACGAGGTAGAATATGAAGCATTGATTATCGGGATGCAAATCGCTCTGTCCATGGAGATCCAAATGCTCGAAGTGTTTGGGGACTCCATGCTAGTCATAAAACAAGTGGAAGGGCAATTTGATGTGCGAAAGCCAGAGCTCTTTCCGTACCACCAGTTGGTGCTGCGCCTTATGGCGAAATTCTACTTCATCGAAGTTAAGCACATTAATAGAGGACAAAATGCTGGGACGGATGCCCTCGCAAAGCTGGCTAGGTCCTTAGCAGTCCTGTCAGACACAAGCCTGAATATAACTATCATCAATAGGCGCCAGGTCCCCAGCATGATAGAGGTCCTGGCCAATGAAGAAGAAAATGAAATAATGACTGTGGAAGAACTCCAACGGCCTAACTGGCGAGAGCACCTCCTACGTTGGTTCCAGCACCAGCAGCTACCAAAGGAGAAAGAATAAAGAATGAAATTACTCAGAATCAAAGAGTCTTATGAGATGAGGAACGGAACCTTGTTTCGAATAATGGCAGATGCCCAAAAGAAGATTCTACTCCATTGCTTGTCTACAGACGAAGCACGGCAGGCGATGAAAGAAGTTCATGCCGAGTTAGCTGGGGCACACCAAGCCGGTCCGAAGATGAAGATCAAAATAAAGAAATTGGGCTACTATTGGCCCACTATATTTGATGACTGCTGCAAATTTGCCAAGTCATGCCAGAAATGCCAAGCGCATGCCACCGTTCCTAGAAGGCCACCAGCTCCGCTACACCCCACCATCCCTAGCTGGTCGTTCGCCCAATGAGGCACGGATGTGGTGGGTCCTTTGCTAGCATCTTCATCAGGGTGCAAATATATTTTAGCAGCCACATACTACTTTTTCAGATGGGCAGAGGTCGTGGCACTAAGAGAAGTGATAGGGGAGCTGGTCGCTAGATTCTTTCGTCAGAATGTTAAATTCCGATTTGGCATCCCCAGTCGAATTATCTCCGATAACGGTTACCATTTCAGAAACCAAAAGGTGTGCAGGAGAGCCGATAAGTATAAAATTGATTCAAGGACATCATCCCCCTACAATCCATAGGCCAACGGACTTACAGAAGCATTCAACAAGACCCTCTACACCATGCTAGCAAAAATCGTCAGCACTAGCTAGAGAGACTGGGAAGAGAAAATGTACGAGGCACTATGGGCATATCGTACAGTCTACAAAATCCCAACCGACTGCTCGCCATTTTCCCTAGTGTACGGGTCAAAGATAGTGGTGCCAATAGAGCTAGAGGTGCCGTCACTGCGAGTTGCTATCCAGCATGGTTTGGCAAGTGACGAGCGAACAAACATAGAAAGAAGACTAGAGGAGCTTGTGGAGCTCGAAGGAAAATGCCTCCGGGCGCAACAGAACATTCAACTGTACCAAGATCACATGGCCTGTGCTTTTAATAAGCTGGTCAAGGAGCGAGAATTCAAGAAGGGTGACCTGGTTATAGTCAAGTGAAGAGAAGTAATGGCCTCCAACCCCAAAGGAAAGTTGGTTGAAAACTGGGTAGGACCTTATGTTATCCACCGTGTCTATAAAGGTGGTGCCTACATTCTCGTGGACCACAAGGGGGTAGCTCAGTTCTCCCCTCTCAATGGGAAACACCTAAAGCTATATCAAGTAGCCCTACAGGCGTCGAAGAATGACCAAAATGTAACTTGGTCTAGTGGCACTCCGCTCTGGCTGAGCTCTCCAAAATATACATGCCCAGCTTAAACTAATCCTAAGGCCGTTGGCCCGAGATTGCAGAAGCCTCCCCAATATACACTGATTCCAAAAGTTCCTTGATAGTCCCACATAGTCCCACTAGGGCTACCACTATACACCCATCACCATGTTGGACCTTACGTCCACATCGGTCCATAAACCCTCTCCTTTGAGCTGGTGTTATTCCCGCGTCTGCGAATACACATCTTTTAACAAAAGGCTTCATGCCCAAGCCGACATTTACACCCATCACCATGTGATAGAAATGTATGCCCTACAAGCCAATCACTTGAGAGGTGATGGCATCATTTCTTGTAATATCTTATTCACATTTATATTAATGGCATTTATTCATTGCATTTAATTTATGTTAATGATTCGAATGTGATGAAGTCTCTGAACCTGTGCGATGATGGCTAGATCATAATGAGATTATGATAATGAGATCAGTCATCCAGATGCACATGTTCTAAATGTTCCCAGCCATAGGATCTTCGAGACGCGCTTGGAACCAAATCAATGGAGAAGACTATCTCGCTTTCAGGTGGAAGTCCCGGTAAATCTTCAGGAAATACATCTGGAAAATCTCAGACAATCGGAATGTCCTTCTACTCTAGCTCCTTCTTGTCAGTCAAAGAGACCAAGGCCAAAAATGCCTGATATCCTTTCCTCAATAATTTCTCAGCTCGAAGTGCCGAAATAAGCGGCACAGACTTAGTGTGTCTAACTAACAAAAGAAAGTTCGGGGTTACCAGTGAAAGACACAGAGCCAGATTTACAGTGAACACTAGCCCCATATCTAGCTAACCAATCAGCTCCTAGGATTACATCATAATCCTTCATCTTCATACAAACTAAATCAGCTGGCATATTCAGCCCATTAACCAAAACCATACTAGAAGGATAATAGTACTTAATTACTGAACCTGAACCAATAGGGGTTGATATTTCCAGTTGAAGGTTCATCAATATAAGTTTCACAGATAAAGACTTAGCAAAACTTTGAGAAATAAAAGAATGTGTTACTCCTATATCAAAGAGAACAAAAGTCGGCCTATCAAAAATTACGAGTGTACCTTCAACCAATCCACCCTCCTCGGTGGCTTCTGTTTCAGTTTCCTGTAGGGCTTGGAGCTTGCCCTGCCGCCTTTGGCTTCCTTGAGGCTTGTTTGGGGAAGCTTGATCTGACAAAAGGGGACACTCAGGGAGACGGTGGTCCCTGCTCCCAAAACGCAAACAGGCGCCTAGCTTGTGCCAGCACTCCTCCATCTTATGACCCAGACGATCACAGTACTTGCAAAGAGCTTGGGATGATGCAACCGAACCTGTCTTCTTGTCATCACTTCTCGACTTTTTGTCCTTCCATGAACTAGACCCACCATTGGGCCTTTTCTTGCCGTTATTGGGTCTGAAACTCTCGAAACTAGTAGCCTGTTCCTTCTTGGTGTTCCTTCCTTGGATTCTCTCAGTCATCTCCACGGTATCTTCAAGAACTCGGGCCTTTCTCACAATCTCAGCATAAGTGTGGATCTCCAAAGGTGCCAATTAGTTAATTTACTGAAGCTTTAATCCATTCAAAAATCGCTTGGCCTCCATCTTCTCAGTGGATACTAAATATGGCACATAGCGGGATAATTTGGCGAACTGTGCTTTGTGCTCTGCAACTGATAAATTTCTCTACCTCAGTGAAGCGAATTCCATCGCCTTCTTTTCCTGCACACGATCTGAGAAATACTTACTGTTAAAATGCTCCTTAAACTCATCCCACGTCGCACGCCTATTGCCGAGCGTGGCCTCTGTGGCTTCCCACCAAGCACGTGCATCGCGTTCCAGCTGGAAGGTTGTCAGGAGGGCTTGGTCTTGGTCACCACACTGCATAACTCTAAAGATCTGGTCCATCTCCTTCAGCCAATGCTCTACCTCATAGGGATCTATGGTACCGCCAAAACGCGGGGGATTTAAGCCGCGAAAGTTCAGTGGAGATCACCGGCTCCATGGTGCGCGCCTCCTAGCACTACCTGCTGTAAGACCTGGGTCAAGCCCTGAGCTGTGCATTACATATCTAGCCACTACGCGCGCTCATCTACTATCGCGAGAAAATTCCTACAACATAAAGAAAATTAATTGAGAATGTTCTACCAAATCTATTTTCTTAGAGTTAGTTAATTAACTTAACGCAAGTCTCTACCCTATCTCACCGGGTCAGATTCTTGACTTTACTAATGTTACAGGTTCTATGACATTTCTAGAAACCTAGGGTCTACAGAAAACTTATGCTCTAACACCACAAAACTATCACGCCCTGATGCGGAAAATCAGAACGCAGTAGTTATAACATTCATGTCAATCAGAGCATTTATTGCCACAAGCGACCAAACATAAACGGCCAACAATTTAAATGCAATAATGAAAATTTTATATATAATAAAGATGAAAAGTACTAATTACAACTGACATCTTGTGGACTTTACTAACACTTACATCAACTGACGCAAAAAGAAAGAGAACACAAGTCCTACTATGACTCAAGGCATTCACTATTGAAGTAACTGTATCGACTCTAAAGAATGACACAACCGACGCTAACTGGCTCGCTCCAGCCATCACTCTTGCCCGAGCCCATCAGTTTGTGTCTCCTCATCCGAGCTACCTGAAAAGGTGGGAAAAACTGAGTAAGTGAGAGCTCAGTAGGATTTTATATCTCTATCATCAGGTATTGTATAAGTGATTAATCATTTCATCATGTATGACAGTGCGATAAAAGAATCAATAATAAACATATAACAAGCGATAAATGACAGATAGGAGAAAGAAAAGATAGCTTGCATTAAGGGGCAAGTGCAAGTATAACAAGAACCTTCCACGAGGTTTCAAGTAACTTTTCATGTAAACTGGCCATAACAAGCACGCACGTCATGTCACACAAGAAATTTCAAGTGATTGAGTGAAGTAGAATGTCGTAGACTAACACGCTAGTCATGCACTGCGATGTAATGCCACACCTTGTCTTTACAAACTCTCCGTGACACAAGTACTTTCAGACGCTCCTCCCAGGACCAGACTGGGCCCTTATGATGCATTGGCACTGAAGGGGGTTGGATCATAGATCCCAATCTAGACATTCACTTATATCAATGGCTAAGAGTTCCAAGGTTAAACCATGTAATCAAGGCATTTTCATGTATGAGTATAGATTTCTTTAGGAAGTTCAAATAATCATTGGGAGCTTGGGGACTCTCCTGAACCTTGGGGGTGCCAGCGGGGGTGGAGGTGGAACTCTTTCCCTGGGTCATCTTTAGGGGTGTCGGGTACAACTGAATCTTCTTCCCATTGTGGGAGAAAGAACAATGATTGGATCGACCAAATGTAGTAAGGTCTACATCATCGATCCATAGTCGTCCTAAGATGATGCTCTTGACCTTCATAGGCACTACATCGCATAAAATCTGCCCTTGGTAGGACTAGAATTGAATGGGAATGACGCATATAGTGGTGACTGGGATAGAAGTGTCATCGACCCAAGCCACGTTGTATGGCCTGGGATGAGGGTGTGTAGGTAAACCTAGATGGGAGACAAAGTCTGAAGAGACTGTATTGATACAGCTCCCGTTGTCAAAGATCACCTTACAGGGTTGAGATTTTACAATGATGTAGATTTGGAAGATGGAGGTTCGACACCAGTCGTCCTCCTGGGGGTGTGCTAAGATGCAGCGAACTACACTTAATCTTCCCTGACTAGAACTCTCGGTAATATCTCCCACTTGCATATACTTGACATGCGTTCCATCAAATCCTGTGTCCATTTTCTCAAACTGGGCGATGAGGTTAGGATCGGCCTCACACCTCTCAATGGATTCTTCTTCCAGAGGTGGAAGCTCCACAGGCTGGGGGTCAGTGATGACCAAGGCTCGGGTAGGCTAATTGGTGGTGACATGCCCTAGGTTATGTCACCTAAAGTAATGAACTCCCGAAGTAGGGACTGGTTGGGAGGTGCTAGGGATGGCTCCCTTTCCCTTGTCATCCATCCTATCGGTTGGCGGAGTGTACTCCAGCCTGGGCACAACAACCGGTGTAGGTAAGGGATTTCTTATGCCAGGGATAGCAGGGGCAATGGCCCGAAGTGGGGTAGTAGTAGGGACATAACAAGTAGAGGGGCCAAGCCTCTCAAGGTAGCGGATCATGGGGTTTTGGGACTCCGGTTGGCGGTAGGTGAAAACTCGAAGTGGGACCACTCTTTGAAACTGCTCAATGTCTCGAGCAACGTGATAGGCGTGCTCGAGGGTGTTAACCTCTCGTAAGAATAGTTCCCTCTGAAAACTCTCAGGTAGGCCAGCCCTAAATCGAGAAAGGGTGACAGAGGCATCCTCCATAACTCGACTTTGAAGGAAGAATTCATCAAATTTGGTGATGTACTCGTCCAAGGACTTTTCATCTTGGGTGAGTTTCTGCCATTGGTCTAAAAGATGCTAATGGTAGGAGGGTGGTAAATACTTCTCTCTCAGTTTCTCCTTCATTTCTTCCCATGTGTTTATGGGCTCCTCTCATCTCCTTGCTAGGAGATTCTCAACATTGCACTAGCAGGTCTGGCTTGACCTAGGAGCTTCATTTTGGCAAACCTCACCCTTGTAGCAGGGGTCATGCGGTGATGCCAATCGAAGTATTGACCCATCCCGGTCTCCCAATCAAGATATGTGGCAAGATATAGTGACCCATCAAAATTGGGAGATTCTATCTTGACGTTCCATAGGATGATCTCCTCATCATCGTGGTCTCTCCCTAGAGGTGCACGACCTTCTTGCTCCCTACATCAAGGAGCCTAGTCCCTGCGGGCGTGGTCCCTCACTTCTCTATGGTTGGCCACGGGATCTCGGTGATCATTCAATCTTCCTTCCTCTCTCCTAACATGATCCTCTAAAGCTCAGATCCTATCACCTAGCTTCACTCGTAATTGGCCTATAAATGCTTCAAGTTGTGTCGTGAGATGTTGTTCGAGCTGGGCTAGCATGGCACTAACGCTCTCCTGATCCATGGGTGATTGTAGTGTTGAAGTGCACTCTAGACAGCCTGATGAATTCTTAGACCAATGTGGCATGCACGAGCTTTGAACCTAAGTGATGCAATCCTGGGACCAAAGTTTAGCAAGTTGTAGACCCAATTTGTTGGCTAATACTCAAAGGGTCAATTTGTTTTATGAAGGGACCGGCTAGGTAGAGTTGCGTGCCAGTAGGTGAAGTAGTTGTGGAACTACCTCCTAACAGTTATGGTGCCCTAACGTGACAGTTCTAGGGCGTAAGGATAGGTGCATACAAGCTCTCTCTTTCTATCCACAGTGATGCACTCAGGAGATAGGTTGCATAGATAGGGCTCTCTCTCACTTTATCGCGTGGCAATTTGAAAAGATACTAAATGAGCAAGTGATTGGAGCACACACCTAACTAGACTGAAAAGTCTAACACCGACCAGAGATGAAGGTGAGTGGGGACGTGCGTGTCCGCACGGTGTCAATGAAGCTTGAACGATTACAACAAATTCACTCGACGCAGGGAGGATTTAGTTATTACAACACCACATAATTAAATTTCCCACGCAGGGGAACAAATTGAGTAAGAATCTCTCTGTGTAGGGAGACTTAAAGTCACTCACGCTCCGTAAATCACGGACTATCAGTCGGCAACCCTGTTACTGGTCGAACTGCCATAGTGGACTCGAGTGCCAAAATTATCAATATCAAATGATATAGATATATATCCCTGATATATAATATATATATATTTAACACATTCAACAATTCTTTTAAGCTTTTCCTATGTGTTTCACGTAGCTGGGGTCGAGTCAACAAGAGCAGGTGGCCAAACACGGAGGGTGGGCAGTCAGCTGGCGGCAGGCGGGCGCTGACATTCATGGCACACGGGAGGCATTGGCGGGTGCTAGCGGGCATGGGAATTAATTTCTATTACGTCTCTAGGGTTTGGGCTTGGGCTAAAAGGCTCGATTTAAGGGTTAAAAGTCTATTTTAAATGGGCTTAATTATCTATAATTAGTTGGGCCTTTAATAAGGAGATTAATAACCCAATAATCCATAAATTGGCCCATTTAAGTCTTTTAAGCCTATTAAATGCTTAATTAAACCCATTTAGTTTCTGAAAAATCCTAGAAATAACCAGGGATGCTACACCAACACTTAATCCAGGAGCTGATCCAGTTGGAGTGGATCGATACTGAGGGAAACTCCATGGCAACTCTGCGACTTTGAGAAGCCGTTGTAGAAACCCTGAGCATCGCTAGAGATGCAGCAGACCAGCCTGATCCTCCTCGAGCAAATAGGCACGAGTTGCCTTATCAACATGTCCCAGAGTGGCATGAGTTTCAAACTGATAATCGAGAAGTTCTCGAGTGACTGTGATGCTATAGGAGGCAGGACAACAACCAAGAGACTAAGCCGAGTAATTTCTCAGTCAACATCATCCACCCTCCGATCACCTCAACATTTCTAGATACCCAGATGCCAGGTACCAATCAATCGGCTCCTACTACTTCGGCCTTGCATTGGCGGCCTTGGCAAGAGTTGGAGTCCCTTCCCTTCTCTAAGGAGGATACCGCTAGGCTACTCTGAGTCCTTCTTGGCTGAGAGGATGTCCTGGTAAGTGAGGCGACAATGGACATCCCAAGCTCCTCTTAATGTTCCCCTACTCCGACTCCACCTTCTATGCCAAAAGATAGGAAGGGGAAACAGAAGTAGAACAAAGCCTCGACACAACAACACCTTGTCTCTCCAGTTAGCATTCCTTCAGGCTCCATCTAGAAGCTCCGCATCCCAGCTCAAATCGTGAAGAAGACATCTTTAGAGTCTTTAGGGACTCTGACAAACCAGTTGGGCCTTTCAAAGTAGGGCCCAATTAATGCACAATGCCAAGACAACCGTCAGGAATGGCGATGCCACGCTACTCCTTCAGTTACCAAAGAATGTCACTCCAAGCCAGATTGCAAAGGCAAAGCTAAGGAGCAAGACTCCACATGGATCTCCCAATCCAGCTCTAAACAAGACACATCGCCACCGCGGGTAAGGCATCAAACTGCGTATACATCTTCGGATGCCAGCCCCAGTATGCTAGCATACCAAGAGCTACCACCTGAGGTCATCGAATAGGCAATTAATGCTACCTTCCAAATACAACAAGTAGAAGGCACCTGGATTGAAATCAGGGCAAAGAAAAGCCGTCAACCTTACTCTTCCAAGACACTAGCTCGGAGATATCCACATGGAGATTTGTTTTCTCTGGCTCTGGCACCTACTCCTTCTACTCCTCTAGAGACAACCATCGCCAAGAAATAGAAGAAGAATAGGAGGAAGAACCTTAAGAGATGGCTCAAGAAGCAAGCTAAACAAGTAGCAGCTTTACAATCCCTGGCCAAGCTAACGCCACTCCAGAGGCTACAAAAGCTCATCGACGACCTGGAGGAGTACATTCCTCCTCATCCCACTAGCGCTCTCCTACTCGACAGCTACATCACGTGGGAAGAAATGTAAAAGCGAGCTTGCCTTAGAAGTTGGGTCCTGGAAATGATCCAGAAGATCAACAATGGTGAGAGGCTCCTCATTCTAGAAGAACTCTTCTTGTTCTATAAAGATAAGGAGATCACCATAGAGTAGCTGGAAGAAATGCTTCAAGAATGCACTGGCAACATGGTGGCCATCCCACCTCCGGATAGCTCCAATACTTCTCGGCGAAATAAGCCAGTGGCCTCTCAGACAAGACAGAGAGACACCGTCTCGCTAGGGCTACAACCAACTCCTAAAAACATCAACCGCAGCTGAGGCCATGGTCGAGGACGCAGTAGAGATCATGGAAGAAGTACCGAGCTATCTCTTCACCAGTCTACCTTCGATCCAGAATGAATCATCCTCTTTCGAGGGGAGGAACCTGCCCGCATTCCAAAGGTAGAAATCTGGAATGGTCCTAGCATTTTTGACCCCAGGCACTTGTACCCAGGCACGTGCCTTGGATTATGAAAAGCTCCCAGTAGAGGGCATTCTCCTTTTACACATGGGCCAATCTGAAAAAGTCTGCAAATATACCCTATCCATTATCCTTTTCGTCTTGGAGAAAAAGTAATCGCGTGTGCTCTGAGTGAGCATTTTTAAAGGGCCAATCAGTGGCCATCGTACTTCATCTTTGAAGGGCCAATCAGTGGCCATTGTACCTTTGATCTAGAGCTTTCTAAAGATCTGGATGACCAAGATTGAGTCTCTCAAGGATCAAAGGCTCAGAATTAATCTGTTGGTTATAAGTATTCTGCAATCACCATCTAGGAGAGTTTGGTGAGCACACTCCAGGGTTAGCAGAAGTTCGAAGAAGAAGCCCCAGCTCGCCCAGAGAAAGAGATAGAAAATAGAGAAAGAGAAAGAGTGAGAAGAAGGCTACTGAGGGGCTGCAAAGTGAGTAGAGAGCATTCTACATCAAAGGAAGAAGATAGAGAGAAGAGAGTGAGGAGAAGAAAGAAAAGGAAGATTTGTTCGTGGTTCTAGGTAGACATTGATAAAGAGATCAAAGAGGTTTGAGAAAGAGGGAGAGAGAAGCAGCTGAAGTCCGAAGGAAGATCACAAGCTTGTTGGGTCCGGGGAAACAGCAATCAAGAGGGGGGGTGAATTGATCGGCCCGCTGTATTTCCCCAGCAGGAAGCCACACTCTGGTTTGAGTGTGGGGTGGACGTAGGTTTGCTGGTTGCAAACCGAACTACCTTAAAATCTGGTGTTTGTTGTGTGATTGCCTTATCGTCAGATTGAGTTTCCTATTCTCTCGATTTAGAAGTTTTTAATTCCGCACTTGATCCATTCACCCCCCTCTGGATCCACTTTCTACTAGTTAGATCGTGTCCATCCAGTACCCAACACTGCATATCTGACTTACTGGATTTGTTCTTTCGCTCTCCCACAAGGCGACGCGAGTGTAAGCAGGGCGGAAGCCATCTACCCTGCCTGTCTGATGGCTTGGGGCACGAAGTTGTCCCTTTGCCCAGTGGCTTTATGCCTTATCTATAAAATGCTGGGAGACTTGCACAGGACCCGTCTCCCCAGGAATTTGTGAACAGTTGGTCCATTGCACTTCTTTAATGCTTGGGTCTGCACCCTATTTCCAGAGGCTGCTCCTCGGGGGCTACAATCAGGTCGCCCTGTTTCGAGGATGATAGAGTTTGCAAGTGCTGAATCGGCTTCAACGACGGAACAACACTTCTCCATTCGGGGCAAGCTGACCAAGGTTCCCATGGACTCACCCAGAGTTTTGTACTTTTGGAGCCTGGCGGCTCATTCTAGCCCGCTTGTGAGCAAGATGCGGAAGTGCAGTCTGTTTGAGACGAAGAGTATCTACATCCAATCTATGGTGCTAAGTGCACGAGGCCGATCCTGGAGCCAGAGCTGGTTGATTAGGTGCTAGCTATCAGACCAAGCCTTGACATTGAACCATCCACCGAGACTGCTGGTCTGTTGTAGAGCGCTGATTCTTGGACTCCCAGCCAGAGCCGATCCTTGACATTGAACCATCTTATCTGAAGAAGTTAAAGTCTTGGACCAACACGGAGGTGATGGCTTATCTTGAAGCCCGGAAGACTGTGAAGCATCGTTCATCCAAGGCCGATCCGAATCTGCCCGAGATCAGCAAGGACGACTATGTGAAGACACTTCGGGGGTTGTGCTGGGTAAGTAGTGAACGGGTAGTTCTTCAACAACTCCCTTTACCAGTGGAAGAGCTTGTCCCATCTGTGGCTTAATGGCGTCCCAAGACTGACAAATTGCATCCTTATCAGACTTTCATCAGAGGGGAAGATAGGCGGGATGCACTGTATAGTAACACCCCCTAGTTATTTGCATTGCTTCTCTCTCATGGGCTCTCAGTTGGTGGCCCGAGTGAAGCTGTTCTGGATTGGCCCCTTCTGATCTCCTTCAAGTATGCTGATGGATGGGAGCTGGACCATTTGAGCCTGTATTATTATCTATCTTCTCGCGGCCACGCAGACTTGGCGTCGCTGGTCGAACAAAGTGAGAAGATAGGAGATGTATGCTGGCTTGTTCACGAGGCGGCCTCAAGAGACAAAGTGCCTTCGCTATTCTACTGGCCTCTTTCTCCCTTGTATACAGGGCCGGTAGGTATCTTTCATTTCTTCATTTCAGCTTCGAGCTATTTCCTCTCTATTTTAGCGTATGCCCCCTTGTACATAGGGCCGGCAGGTATCTTTCATTTCTTCATTTTAGCTTCGAGCTGTTTCCTTTCTATTTTAGCATATGCCATTCTCACCTTTGTACTTGTGTAGTTTGACTCTCTTCAGAGGAGACTTGGCACTTCAGGGAGCTAATAATAAAAGCTCAGAAGCTGACATACTTTGGGATCCCTGAGCTAGCCCCGACCACAATGCCATTACCTCCTGGTGATTCGTGAAAGCGGACCAGGTCTCAGGTGAAAGAGGCTGTTGGTAAGGCCAAGAAGGCCGTGACCAGGGTGACACGGGCACGTCAGAAGAAGGCTGCGGAGTAGGAGCCAGCAATTGTCCCTTCTCCAGTAGTATATTTTGAAGAATTCGAGGCTTCTCATGTGCAGGGGCCTAAAGCTGAAGGTATATTCTTCATTCTTCTGTGATTCATTGCTTGTTCTGGCCGCCTTGGCTAATTTTTTCTTTACAGTTGCAGGCACTGTTGCTACGGTAGTTGGACTAGAGGCAGCAGCCGGCGCCGTGACTAGAGAGAGAGAGGGAGCAACACTCATAGACCCAATGGAGGGAGACTTGCCTTCTCCGACGCCCAGCCATAAGATGGAAGGTAATTTGCAGTTTATTCATAAGGCTTTCGTGACCCATTATGTCTTCAGTCGACTTGACTATTCCGTGCTTGAATTTTAGTTTAGATGCAGCTGCCCTCGCTTCCTGTGGCCGGGGATGCTGAGGAAGCCTCTACTGGGGAGAGAACCATTCCAAGAGGTGAGTCTACTCCCGAGATCCATTCGGTTGATGCTCCCACTACAGAATCGACCGAGGAAGTCCTCACCGAGGGGGATATTCCCGTCAGAGAGGCACCTATTCTGATAGTGGAGTGTCGGGAACTAGCAGGGAGCCCTTCCTCCTCGGAGCAGGTTGACTATGGCAGTGACTCCAGCGACGAGGAGTTCCCGCCTGCTGAGATGGAGACTGACGATGTTGGGGCATCTTCAGCTTTTGAAAGTGATTATGCAACTTTCACTCCACCCCGGCTGGCATGGAGCAGCTTTGGGCCATCTGGTCCACTCGTGGGCGAGGGGGTCGGGTCCACGGAGGCCACTGTTGCAAGCTTAAGCTTAGTGCCAGTTGAGGTAGGGGATCCTCTGCTGCCTTCACTTCATAGCTCTTCTCGTTAGCTATTCCCCCGGGTGTCCCGTTTGGCCTTGGTGTAATGCCTATGGCCTTGTTTTAGGGACCGCTCCCTTGGTGGATGGGTTCCCGCTTTCTTTTGGCAATCTCCCAGGCTGGGGAGACTCTGCCAAAATTTTATCAGAAATCTTGTCTCGATCAACTGATTTCTGACCTTGTTTATTCTTTTCCTGATACTGCTTTGCGGATAACATGGCATCTAGTTGTTCTTCTTCCGCGTCCCGCACCATTGTGACTTGGGAGAACGTCCATTCCCTCGACCGGGGAGCGAGGCAGATAGCTGTGGTTGCAGAGTCTTCCGATCTGAAAACTGACACTGTTGACACCAGTCGCCTCATGATCATCAACAATGACTCCTTCAAATATGAACGCGGAGACACCGTCAGGCTGGACTACCCCAAGGACAAACTCTTGATGGCTTTCCTCAGGCGCTTCAACCTTCAAGGGAAGCGGGATCTAATCCTCATCCGCAGGGCCGAGTAGGCTATGCTCGGAGACAGAGATAGCCTGAGTGAATCAGTCATTCCGGGTAGGCCCATGTATCTCCCTAGGGAGCTCAGAAAATGGGACGCCGTGCTCGGCCTGCAGGAGTTAATTCCAGAAATCGGGTTGCTGACAAGGGCTCCCCAGTTCACGCCGGCTCGCTGGATTGAGACTGCTAGGCGTGTCGACAGAGAGAAACCCATCTTCGGCTTGTTCCTTGCCCCACTGAAGTGGGGGTATCGAGATGAATCCTTTCTTTTGGACTGCTTAGCGGTCCATTTCAAGCACCAGATTTCAGTCAGGTGGTTTGCAGAGCTGAAAGCTACTGATGCTCATGCCTTCAGACCAAGAGCTGTGGAGTTCACAGATTATGTACTACAACACTATGCTCCAATCTTGGTCAACGCCAGAGTATATCATAGTGTGTACGCTTCCCGGTACCGCTACCCAATCTCCAGGGGTCTGCACTGCGGGATGATAGAAGTGTTCTGCCCTGAGTACAACACCTTCTATACTGCAGAGGGGGAGACTTCCTTAGATCTATGGAGCCTCTCCCAGCTGAGTGGCCTATTGATAGATGGGGAGCCATATGAAGAGGTTTGCTTTCCCGACTGGTTAAAGGATCAGCCCGAAAGTAGGGCAAATATTTCACTGGCTTCACATACCAGTATCTAATGAAGGCGTATCGCACCCGGTGGCAGTCAATGCATGATACGCGGGAGGCACGGAAGCCTGGAGAGAAAAGGCGTGTGCAGATGGGCACATTGCTTCAGCATTTCTTTAGTGGAGATTAGAAGTATGAACACTTTCCCACCGTGAATCCGACAATAGTAGGGAGGAAGAAAAGGGTTCGTCGACATGCAACTTCCTGGTCCACCTCGAGGGGAGGGCGACAAGGAGACCCGAACCCCACTACAGTTGATACGGTCACTCATTGTGCTGCATACTTAACTTACTAGCTTTGTTCATTCGCCCTCCCTCAGGGTGATGAGATTGTAATCACGACAGAGGCAATATACCCTGCATGCTTGATGGCCTGGGGCATGAACCTATCCCTCTGTCCAGTGGCCTTATGTCTGACATACAAGATGTTGGGTGATCTGCACAAATCACGCATTCCCAGAAATTCACGGATAGTTGACCCGTTGCACTTCTTCAATGCTTGGGTTTGCACCTTATTTCCTGAAGCTGCTCCCAGATCACTTCAGTCAGATCGTCCAGTGCCGAGGATGATCGAATTTGCCGGCGTCGAGCCGTCTTCCATGGCAGATCAACTTTATGCTATTCGGGGCAAATTAACAATGGTCCCCACGGACTTCCCTAGAGTTCTGCATTTCTGGAGCCTAGTAGCCAGTTCGGTTCCACTCGTGAACAAGATGCGGCAGTGTTGCCCGTTCAAGATCAAAGAATATATTCATCCGCTCGTCGGCACCAAGTGTATGAGGCCGATCTTGGAGTCAGAGTTGATTGATTGGGCACTGGCTATTTGCCCCAGTGTCCTCGTCTTTAGGAAGAGCGGCCTCCTGTGGTTGGAGCTGTATCATCCTTTTCGCTTTGGTCGGAATTTCGGCTACGACTAGAACATTCCTCCTTCTGTAGCACGGTTCGGGCTGCCGAATAGGCATCGGGCGGGGCAAACGACCATCGATGAAGCCCGAGCATGGTGGGATTACTTCCATCGCCAGGAGAATGTGTCTTTTAGGGTCCCATCCTTCGCTCGTTCACCCAGAGTGACCCCATACTATATTAAATGGTGGAACGCATGGACGGGCTTCTACCGGAACTCCCATCGTGACTACCGGCATGCTGCAGAACGCCGCCTCTTGGACTCTCAGCTAGAGTCGATATTAGATATTGATCTGGCCTATTTGAAGAAGCTAAAGTCCTGGACCAACACCGAAGTGATGGCATATCTAGAAGCCAGGAAGGTTGCGAAGTGCCAGTCGTCCAAAGCCGAATCGAAAATGCCCGAAATCCGGAAGGATGACTATGTGAAGACGCTTCGGGGGCTATGTCGTGTGAGCGGTGAGAAATGTGAAAGGGAAGGAGAGAAGGTGGTCCGTTGTATAAAGAGGTTTCAAAAAGAATTGGCGCCTGTCTTAGATGACGCTCATTTTTGAATTTTAGAAATTAAAAAAGAAAGAATGAGCGCCTGGATAGGAGGATGCTATTTGTGGAAAGGCATGATTTAAAAATAAAAATCTTTTGGAGTAAGCGTCTGCTCCACTCTTGAACAACACCAATGGGGTGGGGGGGGGGGGGCGAAAGCAGAGCTACCGGAGAAACTTCTCTCCTGGGGGGTGGGTCCTTGTTATAGCTGCCAAGGGCCTTTTCTTCTTTTCCAAGGTAAGGGATCGCAAGAATGTTCTCTGATGATTGGAGAACGTTGCCCCACGTGTCCTGTACGGTCGTACGGCCTTCTAGAAGGCGCTGCGATCAAGCCTCGAGAGAGAGGACGAGCCGCGCACATAACCCACGTGAGTACGATCTTCTTCTACATTGGCGACCCATTTGTTACTCCTAAACGGCATTTTTCACCCTTAGACGGCATTTGTCACCCTGAGAAGGCCATTTTTCACCTTTATCGCTTAAGAGTCGTTGTTTTTGTTATTTTTCTTCTTGCCTTGAGCCGTCACCCTTTGTTCATTTGTTATCGTTGTGAACCTTGCAGATCCATTTGTCACTGGTATTGGTCATTTGTCACCCCTGTTATGCGTTTGTTATCTTTAGTGGCCATTTGACAGCCTTGTGTGATATTCTTCAGCTTTGGTCATCATTCTTCAGCTGTATGAGCCATTTTTCACCCTTGCTGGAGTCGTAGGCTTTAGCAGAAAAACCTTGGCTATGTCGACTCTATTTCCTCACGGAGTCGACTCCACTCCTTCTCTTTTCATACTTTTCATCTTGTTAACCATTCGTCAGCCTTATCGAGCATTTGTCTCCACTACTTATCCATTTGTCAGCCTTATCAATCATTTGTCTCCCTTGTTCTGAATCGGCTGGCAAATATCTTCTACTGAACTTGAGCTTAGGTTGGCGATGACTCCAGTACCGTTTGGAGTCAACTCCGCTCGACTCCGTTTGCAAGCTTCGTCGACACAACCCGTCATCACCAACAGCCTTCTTCGTTCTTTGTCCTCTGTTGCGTTGACGAAGCTGGGGTCCTACATTGATGTGGCCCATTACCAAGGGTAGGTCTTTAGCTCATCGTCTTCAGTTGTGTCGACTCTTCTTTTTAGCATAAGCGACGTTGTGGAGCTGACTCAACTCCCTTATCTTTCCATGATTGACCTTGCTTGGCCTTATGATGACGAAATTGAGCGTCCACAAATGCCCCCCACCCGCGGGTGGCGCAGGCGGGGGACAAGCATGCAGGGCATGCAGGTGCAGATTTCTTCATCATCCCACTGAGACAGCATCCTGTGGACCAAGGATTTGTGCAGCAGGTTGAGCCATTTGAGCAGTTTGAGTAGTTTAAGTAGTTTATCACTGACAGCGGGTCTCTATCTACGCAAGGATATTGTTTTAGTGGCTTTAGACGGAAGGTCTAAACCATTGGACTTTAGCAATTAATCTCGACAGGGAGCCGAGCATTAACCTTTAGAAGAAATGGTTTAACTTGGCCTTAAACATAAGGTCTAAGCCATTAGGTTTTAGGGGTTTTAGTGATTGGCCTCGACAAGGAGTCGAGCACCAACCTCAAAAGGAACATCGTTTAAGCCGCTCTTAGATGGAAGGTCTAAGCCGTTAGGTGTTAGCAGCTAGCCTGTACAAGGAGCCGAGCACCCACCTTGGAAAGGGGTTGTTTAAGTCAGCACTAGACATAAGGTCTAGACTATTAGGTTTCAACAGTTTCAACAGTTTTAGCGGTTGGCTCTGATTGGAAGTCAAACGCCAGCCTTGAAAGGAAATTATTTAAGCTGGTTCTGGACGTAAGGTCTAGACCATTGAGTTTTAGCGATTTTAGCGATTTTAGCGGTTGGCTCCGACTGGAAGTCGAATGCCATCCTTGAAAGGAAATTATTTAAGCTGGGTCTAGACGTAATGTCTAAACCGTTAGATTTTAGCAGTTTTAGCGGTTGGCCCTGATGGGAAGTCAAGCACTAGCCTTGAAGTGGAATCATTGGCATTGGGTACATGTCAATGCAAGGATAGCTTTTAAGCCGGTCTTAGACGAAAGGTCCAAGCCGTTAGGTTTTAGTGATTTTAGCGATTTCAGCGATTGGCCCCGATGGGAAATCAAGTGCCAACCTTGCAAGAAAATTGTTTAAGTCGGTTCTAGACGTAAGGTCCAGACCTTTGGGTTTTAGCAATTTCAGCGGTTGGCTCCGACTGGAAGTCGAATGCCAGCCTTGAAAGGCAATTATTTTCTAGACGTAAGGTCTAGACCATTGGGTTTTAGCGGTTTTAGCAGTTGGCTCTGATTGGAAGTCGAATGCCAGCCTTGAAAGGAAATTGTTTAAGCCGGTTATAGACGTAAGGTCCAGACCATTGGGGTTTAGCGGTTGCCCCTGACGGAAACTCAAGCACTAGCGTTGGAGTAGAATCATTGGCATTGAGTGTATGCCAACGCAAGGATAGCTTTTAAGTCGGTCTTAGATGGAAGGTCCAAGCAATTGGGTTTTAGCGGTTAGCCCCAACGAGAAGTCAAGTGCCAACCCTGAAGTGGAATCATTGGCATTGAGTATATGCCAATGCAAGGATAGTGTTCAAGCCAGTCTCAGAAGAAAGGTCTAAGCCGTTGGGTTTTAGTAGTTTTAGCGATTTCAGCGATTGCCCCTGACGGGAAATCGAGCGCCAGCCTTGAAAGTAAATTGTTTAAGCCGGTTATAAACGTAAGGTTTAGACTGTTGGGTTTTAGTGATTTTAGTGGTTTCAGCAGTTGGCCCTGACGGTAAGTCAAGCACTAGCTTTAAAGGGAATTGTTTTAGCCGGCTCTAGACGTCAGTACTAATTTTCTCTCTCTGGATCACCAAAAATATTTGATAGAAAAATTGGCTTGAAGGCTTCATAGAGGTAGACCTTCTGGACTTGACTGCAAATGTGCACCGACCTGAAAGGCAAGTCTTCAGCATGTGCACAGACCTTCTAGATTAGGCTGCATTTGTGCATCGACCTTAGTGCAAAAGTGCATCGACCTTCTGATGCAAAAGAATATGTGCACTGACCTTGGTTCAACATGTGCACCGACCTTGATAGTGCAGGACGTCTGCATGTACACTGACTTGTCTTTGAAAAGACTTGTTCTGCTACGTCGATGTAGTTGATATGTGCACTAACCTTTCTTCAGAGTATGCTCAAACCTTGTTAGTTGGCTTCCATATGTACACAGACCTTGTAATGTTGAAGGCCAAACATGCACCAACCTTTCACATGTGCACAGACCTTGTAGTTCACATGTGCACAGACCTCTTTGTTCACTGCTGTAAGATGTGCATCGACTTTAGTTGCGATACTCAGCATGTGCATTGACCTTCTTGTTCAATGCTTATGGGATGTGCATCGACCTTTCAGACTTGACTGCACTTGTGCTCTGACCTTAGTTCAACATGTGCACCGACCTTCTGAACTATAATGAACATGTGCACAGACCTTGCATGCTATCGTGCAAATGTGCACCGACTTGACATTCTATCATGCAAAATGTGCACCAACCTTTGTGTGATCTAGACTCTACATGTGCACCAACCTAAAAGGCTAAATAGTGAATGTGCACCGACCTGATAATGCTATAATGCAAATATGCAGTGACCTTTATATGCAGCGGTCTGAATGTGCATCGACCTTTATATGCAATGGTCTGAATATGCATCGACCTTGATATGCATCAGACTGAAATGTGCATCGACCTTGCTAGTCCAAAATGCATATGTGCATCGACCTTTGGTCTTGAAGTGCTGATGTGAATCGACCTTACTAGTCCAAAGTGCAAATGTGCATCGACCTTATAATGTAGGACTTCTACATATGCATTGACCTGACATGCCATAAAGTAAATGTGCATCGACCTTACTTCAATAGATGACTTGAGGTAGCGTCGACCTTTGTTCTGCATCGACCTTACTTCAATAGATGACTTGAGGTAGCGTCGACCTTTGTTCTGCATCGACCTTAGTTTTGCATCGACCTTGGGCATGTGCATCGACCTTTGTACTATTCTATCTCGATATGCATCGACCTTAATTCATGTAGCAAGAATGTGCGTCGACCTTGGTTCTTTAACTTCGGCATGTTCAACGACCTTACTTCATGTACAGTGGCTATGCATCGACCTTAATCTTGTGCAAACTTGATGTGCATCGACCTTAGTTCTTCATTGCTTGAATGTGCATCGACCTGACTGCATGAACAGTAATGTGCATCGACCTTAGGCATGAAGCTTTTCAACTTGATTTCTGTGCTGCCAATTCCTTTGATTTTTGTGTTATCAATTGCCTTGATTTCTGTGATGCCAGTTGCCTTGATTTTTGTGCACCTAATATTATCATCTGTCTTGATTTCTGTGCATCCAGTTACCTCAATTTTGTGCAACCATGTATCTTGAGTTTCTCTTCCAACTTGGAGGGTTCATGTTCTTGAATTTCTGTATCTTGAATTCAACCTCGATTTTTGTGCTACCAATTACCTAAATTTACGTGTCATTCTTGATTTCTTATACTTTACTTACAATGATCTGAAATGTATGAATATTGACGTTATCAAGTGCAAGTTAGACTCATCAGTGACTCATAGGTAGACATCATCAAAACCACATTAAGGTAGAGAATCATGCGTGTACCATACATGCACAACATTCTCCCAACATTCTCCCACTTTTTGATGATGACAACTATGAGTCATTATGAGTACATTATAGGTCAAGGTGCAAAGAAATGTAATCATGAATTGAAGCACAAAGGCTTTCTCTCCTCATATAAGTCATACCCCTTTATGCATTCAAGACTCTCCCCCTTATGCATACCCTAGTTAATGACACATATAAATCTCTCCCCTTTTGACATCATTAAAATAGCACAATAGAGAGAAGATATGACACAGTTAGGAAAGAAAGGAGTAAGGTGGGAGATTATTAGCACAGGATGTATAGAGTGAAAGTAAGTGCATACCTGTAGGGAGCAATGAAATGTGTAGCAACCTGAGATACCTGCTCAGTATTCCAAAAATTGATGTAGAATTACATGCCAATGGTTGTACACTGATGAAAGTTGACAATTGGTGGGTCCCTGAGGGAAGGGTATGGTCCCTCGTGAATGCAAGTAAAGCAGGAATAATATAGAGAGAAGACCATGCAGACAAGGAGTTGAAACCACTTATTAGTGAGTAATGGTGAGTGTGTTGTGAGCAAGTGATACCAGTTGTTAATGTCTAGCACAATGTAAATTGTTAGGTCCTTTGACATGGCAGAAACATATTTACCCAAATAGTCATTAAATGATAGCAAGCCTGAACTGAGCCATGAGAGACAAATTTATGCAAGACATTTAACCATGGCAACATGATGTAGTGTGAGAGAAATAAAGCAGCCATAAAATTGATTGGATTTTTAGATTTTTTAATTTTTTACTGGTTTTCTGGTTTTTAGATTTTTTAGAGTTTTCTATGCAATGCATGGGGATGAAAGGTGCAGACCACCTATGTATGTGAAGACTGAAACCAGTTGAATGGGTTTCTGCAATTCCTATAAATAGGACCCAGTTCGCAATTCGTAATTTGCAAAAGGGGGCTCTTTCTCGATTCGGGGCAAAGCCATGCTGCACTATCATCTCACATCTTCGACCCTGGCTTGAAGAGGAAAGTATTAGCTTTCATTTCCATCTTTCTGGGCTTGATTCCGTTGTCTCTTCTCTTAGTTATTCTTCTCTCAAATCTCAATTTTATCACAGTTCTGCACTTTCCTGCTACACTTGCATTTTTCTCCATTTTGCATACACGATTCTCACAGTTATACTGCATGTTTTCTCTTCCTTTTTGTTATATTCTCATCATAACACACGTACCTATCTTTTGCACCCTTCCACATGGGTTAAAAATCTCCCCCCGGTGCGTTCTCCCTTAATTTTTACCCCTATTTCATCACTACAGGATTGATGCTACACTTCATATTTCTAATGGGTTTTTCTCCTTTGTTTTGGCTTTGTTTTGCAAGAGAAGCATGATTGGACGTGAGGCCCTCTTCCTATAGCCGACTGGAAGGAGAGGAGGCTGATTCCACAAGTTCCCCATAACCCTGTTCTTCAAGCGCGATAGAGTCTTCATCCTTTTCCAAGATACATGGTGCCGTTGCACCCCTTTCTCCATCCTTTTGGTGTTGTTAATCCTTGGTGGCGATCATGGTCAGTATCTTCATCCTTATTGCCCCTTGTTCATACTTCCATGCTTGATCGCATTCATATGATACTTGCATAGTTTTGGGGGTGGGGGAAACATAAACATCAACAACCCCACTTTTTTGCCGATCACAATGGGACACCTAGTGCCCATCACATTGTTCATGCTCTCTTGTAAGTTAGGTGTGGGTATATGCATGTTTAGATAGTATTTTCGCCATTTTCTTGCTATTCTAGGTGTTTTCAGGTCTGTCAAGGGGTTGCGGCCCTCTCCGAGGCTGCCAAGTCTCTCTGTTGACTTAGCAGTCTTCTAGTACACCGCATGGTGATAAAAACAGTCATCCAGGAGACCACTACTTACCCTTTGGCAGGTCTACATGTAGGCTCACAGGGGCATCTTTCTTGGGTGATTTAGTTGACCTCCCGGGGTCAGATTTCCCTGTTCTTGGGTCTTTTTTGTAGCCCTTTGTATTGTCTTTCCATCCATATATCATTTGCATTATTTGGGTCATGTTTGCATAGTTTAATATTATCTTCATTTTTGAGTTTTCTGCATAAAGTCAGCAGGCAGGCCTTGGGACAAGTTCACAGGTGCGCCTTTGGTTGATGATTTGATTGGGTTCCCGAGGTCTGATTGCTTGTTTCTTGCTTCCATCTTGTTCCCCTTTATATTGTCTTTCCATCCATATATCATTTGCATTATTTGGGTCACATTTGCATAGTTAAATATTGTCTTCATTTTCAGATTTTGCGCATAAAATCTGCATGCAGGTCAAAGGGTAGACTCATAGGTACGCTTTGCATTGATGATTTCATTGCCTTCCGGGCTCTAATTGGGCTTGTTTCTGGTCTTGCCTTGCTATCCTTTGTGTTGTCTTAATTTTCATATATGGTTTGCATCCATCTTGCCACATTTGCATCGTTTAATCTTACCTTGATTTGCTAGATTTAGGCTAGAATTTTGCATGCACTCCGGTGCACGTAGGGTCAAATATTCTTCATACCATAGTTGCATTCCTCCTTGGTAAGTGATCCTCTCATCTCCATATTCCTTGGAGTCGATAGATGATCTTATCCAGGACCTTTGTAAGTCCCCGTGAGCCGTGGATTCCCACACGGACGTCGGGCCGGTTGTATCTCTCCACCCCTTAGGCTTACATTTGCATACGTGTGACGGAGTTAACCTTAGCCAAACCAAAGTCTGGACCTTATTCCCATAGGATTCCTATCTTGAGGGAATTATTATTAACTAAAATCATTAAAAGGTCTATTCAAACTTCTAAAATATTTTCTATCATATTAACTCGTTTGACTTTGGTGAAAACTCTCACATTGCATTGTTTGTGTTGTTTGGGCTTGTCCAAGCCCATTTGTGGTATTGTGTTGCATTCTCTCATCATCTACATATTCTTTCGTTGTTAGGCCCATTTAGTTTAGCCCATTTTGTGTGTCCATTGTCTGATTCCATTGTCCTAGATCCTTTTTTCTTTGGTCTTGCATTGGTCCTAGTGAGTCAACCCTCTCCTCTTTAGCCCTTCAAGCCCTTACTTTCCCACCTGTATTCTCCTTGATGTCCCTATAGACAGTCCCCATTTGCCCTCATGGAGCATTGTCATCCCATGTATCCCTCTCTTTCCCAGTCTTATTCCTATTCTGGCGTGGACTCCTCCTCCCATGCGGGTCCATCCTCCCGTGGCCCCCCGGACCCGTCTGAGGGACAAGCCAATCTTATGGCCCATGTTTTCACCCTTGTTCGTCAGATGGACCCGGCCCAGGCCCAAAGGCTCATTGCAAATTATCTTCATGGGTCTCCTTCTCTTAATGGGCCGTTTCCTCATCTTAAGGGGCCTTCTCTTCATAATGGGCCTTCTTACCTTCATGGGCCTTATTCTCTTAATGGGCCTCCTTCTTCGTCTCCTCATGTTGCTGGCCCAATGGGTCCCTATGCTTATGTTCCTTCCAAGCCCACGTATCCTTCTACTCCTGGAATGGGCCCATATTCTCCTCAGCCCGGATCCTCTCATCCGGCCCATTATCATCATTCTGGTCCACATTCACAATATAGGCTTATTAAAGGCACTCTTATTGTGAACTTTTGCATTTACACCATGGCTACTGATTACATGGGCCACCCAGACAATGGAGCCTCCAAGTAAAAAAAAGGAAGAAAAAAAAGAGAAAGAAGAGAGGGAGAAGAGAGGAAAAGAAAGAAAAAAAAGGGGGAGAAGAGAGAGAATTGGCGAGAGGGGGCTGCACGGCCACATCCGTTGACACTTGTGCCGAACACAGATTACCACTGTGGGATCAATGCGGTGGAGCGAACCACTCATCCCCTCCTTCAAGGGGGTGAGCGCTCTCCTATGCGCCCACCTTGGTCTATCACACAAAGAAAAGAGATGGGAAGAGAAGAAAAAACAAGAAGAGAAGCTGGCAAGCATTGCCGATTGAGAGAACAAGAAGAAGGCAGGCATCCTGTCCGGCTCTGGGTGGGTCCAAGACCATGGTGCAAGGCCCCGGTCCATCTCACCTTCATGCTGCCCCTATCACGACATAAGACGGCCCCTCGAGTGACTACTTGAAAATCCAACAAGCCGCAACTGTAGCTTGACGAATTCCCACCGGCTGTGGGGGATGCCTTATAGTAATGAGGCCAAGCACGGCACACAAAGAGTGAAGCTCACCCCGGCTCGGGGGTACCTGAAGAGAAAGTCACCCCGCTATGGGGGCATAAGAAGCGGAATACACCCCACTCTGGGGGCATCTGAAGTAGGACAAACAGCTTTCCCCGGTCCCCGGGGGCATATGAAGAAGGGGATGCACCCCATCTTAGGTGCGATGGAAGCCAAATACACCCCACTCTGAGGGGGCATAAGCGGCAGAGAAATTCACCCCTCCTGGGGGCACACAAAAGAAAGCATCCTGCCTTGGGTGTACCAGAAGCAGAACACACCTCTCAGGGGGGGTCGCATGAAATAAAGCTCCACCCCGGCCTGGGGGCGTGAGGGGCCCGAAGTTGCACCCCGCCAGAGGGCATGGAAGTCATAAAGAATACACCCCTCTTGGGGGGCACTAGAAGCAGAATACACCCAGGCACTGGGGCATAAGAAGCAAGGAATCTACCCCATCATGGGGGCATAAGAGGCGAGAAACTACACCTCGTGCCGGGGGGGGCATACGAAGAGAGATGCATCCCGCCTTGAGGGGTAAAAGAAGCAGAATCCACCCCGGTCTAGGGGTAAAAGAAGCAGAATCCACCCCGCCTTGAGGGGTAAAAGAAGCAGAAGCTATCCCACTCTGGGACATAAGAGGCAGAAGAACCCCCCCTCCCCCCGTTTAGGGACATATGAAGAGTCTACCTCAACTTAGGGGTATTTGAAGAAAAGACGTACCCCGCCTGGGGGCATAGAAGCTATAAAGAATACGACCCGGCTTAGGGGCGTTTGAAGAAGTTACGCCCCAGTGTAGGGGCATATGAAGAGAAGTCCACCCCAGCTCAGGGGTATTTGAAGAAGAGACATATCCCGCCAGGCGGCATAGAAGCCATAAAGAATAGAAGAAAAGAGAAGAGAAGATGAACACAAGAGAAGAAGAAAAGGAAACGCCCTTGGAATGGCCCTTCAGCGGCACACTTCCAAAGCCCTACATTGGCACACTTCCAAAGCCCTTCAACGGCACACTTTGAAGCCCCCCAGTGGCACACACTGAAGTGCCCCCAACAGCACACTTCCTAAATCCCCAGTGGCACACCCTCACACCCCCTCGACGGCCCGCACCCTGAGTTCTCCAGCGGCACACCCAGGTCACAGTCCAGCGGCACACCCCGTGAGGCCCGCACCCGACACACTCGTGCCCTCGCTCAGCGGCACACTCGTGCCCTCGCTCAGTGGCACACTCATGCCAGCGCTTACTCGGCACACCCAGGGCATCCCCTCAGTGGTACGCCCTTGCGGTCGTCCAATGGCACCCTCACAATGCCCTTCAGTGGCACACCGACAGAGCCCCCTCCACCGGTATGCTTGCCCAGCGCCCCAGCGGCACACCCGCCAGCTCCCTTCAACGGCGTGCCTGGGCAGCTCTTCAGCGGCACACCCACTATGCCTTCCTTGACACACCCTGGTGGCCCTCGCCGACAAGCCACTTGAAGCCCCAGCGGCACAATCCATGCCCCATTCACTGACACACTTCCGTGGAGCCCCTCAACGCCACACCCACCAGCCCTTTAGCAGCACACTTTTGTGGCCTTCCAGCGGCACACTTTTGGGGTCTTCCAGCGGCACGGTCTCCCGGCTCCTTAGTGGCACATTATGGTTCTTCCTCGCCCGGTGCATCCAACAAATGAAATGTGACGCCCATGCCCTAAGGATCCTCAGCGTGCAATGGGTCGGCTGAGGTGTCACCCAAGGAGGGAGCCATGTTCCCTATCCCCCTGCCACCGAGGACGGAGAAGTCAAATCCTCATTCAATGGCCATCTTCGTCGGGCGCTTCCCGCCTTCGACCGAGCCCGCCGCTGCCAGGGTATAAAGCCCTTCCTTTCCCTGCGAATGACACACACACACAGACGGGCAGAGGCTGCCATAGAGAAAGAGAAGAAGAGAAGAAGAGGAAGAGAAGAAGAGAGAGGGGGTCACCGCTCCGACCACCGCCGCCCGTGCAAAGAGAAGAAGAAAAGAGAGAAGAGAGAAGAGAAAAGGGGGACAAGCTCGTGCTCCATCCCTCTTCCCTATTGTATCCCATTCTCTCTACTCATCCCTTCTTCTCCCTCTCCCCCATGTATTTTGTATGATGACGTCTCACTCAAAACTTGATTTTTCAAAGCATAAGGATATTTTTCCAACTTGTTCCATAAAGATTTTTCCTCCTCGTGGGATCGACTCCACTTACCACTATATATCTTTGATTTTTCCATCTTTAAAAGTGAGTGAGTGCAAATATTTGTGAAATTGTGGCACGGCTTTTCAACAACGGGTTTGTGGCTATCAGGCACCCATTCTGAGTTTTCTCCATTTTCCTCTCCCTCCATTGCCACCCGATGAGCCCCCTGCTCAGGATGAAGCCATCGTCCCTAACCCCGTTTACGAGATCAATTAGTGTTACAATGACAGATCGATACTCCAATCGCCCACACCGACACACCATGAACCCTCTCGTACTATTCAAACCTCTCACACCACCACCAAAATATGACGCTTCCAACGCACGAAGCCTCTTACCATTACACCTCCAACCTCCACACCATCAACCTTCACATTATCGGCCTCCGCCGAACCTCCCGCTAAACCTCAAACCATTATAGCTCCATTAGCCTCCACTCCACCGGCCACCGCCGAATCTCCCATTATACCTCCTCCTTGTTTGCCACTTCGACCCCCCATTACCCAAAAGTCGATATTTACCAACCCTCCATCCAAACCTCCCCCCGAACCTGTGGTTAATCCTGAGCAGGATTCACATATTTTTACACTCAAGCCAACCCCATTCGCTTCCAAGCAAGGGGAGAAGCCCGACGTGTTTCAGCCCCCACCATCACTCATTGAGCCTACCACCTCTGTCTCACCTTCCTCTACCGCTCAGAGTGGGTGCGCTTATACAAGTACATGTGTCGAGGTCGATCAAGAGCCGGGCAAGGAGGATTTGGCCATGGTTATGTTGTTCAAGGTTCAATAGTTTATTTGTCAGATGCCAATCCGCGTTCTTGTGCCGGGCATATTTGAGAAGTCTCCATCAAAGCTCACTATGATAAATTCTTCTAAGATGATGCCATATCGGCCTTTTACTATTGTTACCTTACTCATTGGTCGACATTCTTTTAATGCTCTCATTACCCCTCGGTCCGTCATTATACAATCTCCTAAGGGATTTTCTTCTTGCATCACAGTCACACATTCTACTCTCAATGAGAGCACCCGGGCGTTGAGTCCACTTCATGAGTCGTTTGGCCGGGCACCTTGCTTGCCGTGGAGGGGTGGGCAATTTTATATTACTAAGTCTTCTACCAATTCATTCACTCCTTATTCTATTCCATCCACATTTTTCTCCTTATGGGCCACTCCATGGGTGAGGAAGAGGATCTCATCCTCTCATTCCATGCATTCTTTGCACTCTTTGCATTCCATGCATCTATTGCATTCACTGCATTACATTCATTCGCATGCCTTCTTTCCCGGGTCTCCGAACCCATATCTTCCCAGCCTTCCGGAACCTTCGGATTCTATGCACCCCTCATTTCACCTACCTCTATCTTTGGGATCCTCGAGTCCCCTTACCCTGGCCGGGCATCGCATCCCCTCTAGTTTTGCCCCAAGGCATCACGCCCTCCTTCTCTACTTCCTTCCGGAACCTCTGGACCTCCCTCTTTGGGCATCACGCCCCTCTATACCTCCACTTTTGGATCCTCTAAAATTTTCTCCTCTTCCATGGCATCACACCCTTTTCTACCTTCCTCCCTCGAAACCTCTGAACCCTTCCTCCCTCACCCTCTTAGGACATCGCGCCCCTTTTTATCTTATTCCTCTGGAACCCCCGGATCCTCTTTCTCTCTTCTTCCTAGAGCATCGCGCCCTTTCTCATCTTTGTCCTTCTCTGGAATCCCCAGATCCTCCATCTTTTCTTCCAAGACATCACGTCCCTATCCCTCTGGAGCCTCCGGACCTCCTCCATTTCCTCAGATTTATCTTCCTACTCCTCCAAGACACCGCGTCCTTTGTTCTTTTCTTCCTCTTAAATCATCTTTTTCCTTCCCTTTTCCTGGGGCACCATGTCCCTCGGTATTTTTCACCTCCGGAGCCTCCAGATTCTTCTTCCCATCATGATTCTCCTCCCTTGCCTCCGGACCCTCTGGATCCTTCTCTTTTGATCTATCAATTTCTTCCTCTAATTGTTCCCGATTTTGGGTCCCACTCGACTTCTTCCATATCTACTATTCTGGGCATCTGCCCGTTCTCTCACTATTTTCGAGGCTTTAATCCTCACTCCTCCCCCTAAGTTTCTACTTCTTTTGTAAACCGTTCATGTGATTAGGGTCTCTGCACTTTAGTGAGGGAGTTCTAGCCCTCGCCTCTCTTCCTTTACTCTTTATTTGTCTGAGTCTAGTCTGGGTACCACTCCTTCTTGTTAAGTCACTTCAAACCTTGGCTTTCAATCATTTATCTGCCGAAGAGCACAAATCCCATGTTCATCAAGATCACTTCTGGCAACTGCTTCCACAAGGCTGCAATGTAACATATTGGCATAAGTACACATTTTCATAATATCATTGCTCATTACTTAATGCATGGTTTTCAAAATAAAGTTCTTCTTAAAGAGTGGTATTTCAAGGTCTTTATCCTAGGTCTTTATCTAAATTTCAGGAAATGAATCTTTAGGCTTGCTTTTGCAGCACCTCTGGCTATAAGAATTCCACGCTAGGAGCTTGGTATTCCCTCCCCGCTTGTTAAGGGTAACCCTTAGCTGGGCACTCCATACACTTCACGGCACCCTTACCCTTAGCCGGCCTCCTTTGGTATCAAGCGGTTTGGATGAAAGGCTTTCAGTTCTGCTCTTAAATGACTTCCTAGTATGTTTTCCTTGAGAACATGCATTACAAATTTTAGAGTTCAATTTGAATTTAATTTCTGGTAGTCCTTTCACAATTGAATGCTTCACTAATTTATGAAGTGTATTGTAGCTAGCATGACCAAGTCTACGATGCCACAAACATGCTAAATCAGATTTTAGTGTAGCAAGACAAAGATTTATGTGAGCAGGGTCATCTAAGTCAATCATATACACATTATTGGCTCTTTTACTAGAAAGCTTAGTTTCTTTTGAATTAGGGTGCAAGATCCTACATTCATTAGAGTCAAAAACTATAGTGTGACCCTTGTCACAGAGTTGACTTATGCTCAGCAAGTTGTATTCCAGACCATCAACATGCAAAATATTTTCAATTGACTTGGAAGGATTCTTACCAACTTTACCTGTACCAATTATTCTTCCTTTGTTGTTCCCTCCAAATGTAACATGACCAACTTCCTTCTCCACCAAGAGACAGAATTTGGTTCTATCCCCAGTCATGTGTCTTGAGCAGCCACTATCAAGGTACCATCCATTATGCATAGCTACAAGACACTCTTGCACAAGAAATTAAGTAGCAATGTTTGGAACCCAAGGATAATTGGGTCATAATAATCCTTTCATTTCCACAAAGCATGACAACATGGATTTAGGAATCCAGATTTTCTTTACATTCTTGGTTTCCTTGCTTGATGGAGCATTTTGGTTCTTATTCTCTTTCTTCACCTTGCCTTTTTGTCTAGAAGCCTCTTGAACTTTTGATGTTTGATGGAAGTTAGAAAAAGATTGATTCTTGTTCCATTGAGTCCAATGATTGGATTTTGAGTGGTAGAAGTTGTTATAGTTCCTGGGGTATTGAGGTTGGCTTGGTCTATGGAAGTATGACTCATAACTGCCCCAAGTGTAGGATGGTGTCGACCTGTGTGGATGTGTGTGTCGACCTCTCCCCTTTTCTACCCATTAAAAATGGTTTCTAGTCAATGGAAGTGTCGACCTCCTGTCACTTACGTGTCAACCTCTCGCTTGTTATGCCCATCTATAACAGTCTCTATTTGCTGGCAATGTCGACCTCCTGTGACCTAAGTGTCGACCTGATGGGGTATTTCTAGCAACCTGATGGGGAGATGACCTGAAGGGTGTCAACCTGTCCAGAGGGTAGTGTCGACCTATGCTGTTGTTTGGACCATTTCTACCCTGAGGTTGTGCAGACCTAGGCTATGACTTGGGTCAACCTTTCTGGAATTTTTGGTCTACTCTCTTAGGGTTTCCAGGATTTTTCTTCATTGGCACTTCCATTTTACCTTTTCCTTTGTTGTTAGCTTTTTCTTTGCTTTGGCTGGGTTTTGCTTTGGAGGTTGACGCATCAAAGTATGAAACAAAAGTTATGATTTTCATTCCAATTTACTTTTTCTTTGTGGGATTATATCCGATCCCTTCCTTGTTGAAGTTCATTTTAGTTCCCAGCAATGTATTGAGATTTTCACTCCCATCTACAAACTTTTCTAGGGACTCTTGTTTATCTTCCAAATCTTTTTGAAGTTTTTCTATATTTTCAAGAAGTTGATTGTTCACTGATTTGATAGCATCATATTTTTCATTACATAACTTATTGTCATTAGCATACCCTTGCATTTTTTATTTAGGTCATCAACTTCATTCCTCAAACTCTCATTCTTAGCTTCCAAATCTTCCATTTCATTTCTTCCATCTTCTAAATTTTCAATCACTTTCTTTAGATCTTGGATCTCAGATTCTAGGGAAGCATTTTTCTCATTCAAACTATGATCATGCACAGAAGTGTTAATTTCCTTTTCAAAGCCTTATTTTCTTTCTTGTACATTTCATATTTATCCATGAGTTCAAAGTAGGCCTCTTCCTAATCGCTAGTTGAGAAATGTTCAAATGGAGAATTTACCTCACTTTCCTCATCTCCTTTGGCCATTAGGCATAGGTCTTCCTCTTCTTCATCTGTGGAGCAGGTTTCTTCTTCTTCCTCCTCCTCATCACTCCACGTACAGACCATGGACTTGTTCTTTCTGCCCTTCTATTCTGGCATTATTTTCTTCCCTCCTTCTGGACATTCAGGCTTAATGTGTCCAGATTTCTGGCATGAATAACAAACAAGTTTTTCAATTTTCTTCAAATTTTCAGGTTTTGATCTGAAGCCCTTCTTTACCTGAGGCTTCCTTTTTGTGAAGCCTTTACCTTTCTTTCTTAGGAACTTCTAAACTTCTGTGTAAGCATTGCTACTTCGTCCACATCTTGGTAGCTACTTGAAGACTCACCTTCATCAGAGGTATTTTCGTTGCTTGGTCTAGCCTTTAGAGCCAAAGGCTTTTTCTTACTTACCTCTACTTCTGTGTTCTTTAGGTTCATCTCATAGGTCATTAGAGACCCTATGAGCTCTTCCACCTTAGTGGTGGCCAAATTCCTTGACTCCTCAACCACTGTAGCCTTGGTATGCCATGCCGGTGTCAATGATCTGAGAATCTTCCTCACTATATCCTGCTCTGAGTAGCTCTTTCGTAGTTCAGTTAGATTGTTAGTGAGCATAGTTAACCGAGCATACATGTTTGATATTGATTCATCAAGCTTCATTCTAAATTTCTCATATTTTAAAATTAACATATTTGCCTTAGTTTCACGTACCTGGGATGGCCCTTCATAAATTAGACAAGCAAGGGGAAGGTGAACTCCACAGTGAAACACACAGAGAAATCAAGGAGAAGTAGGCTAGAGAAAGCGACATGTCCTGCTACTACTAAGGAGGTCTCAACTGTCCACCTGCGGAGAGGGGATCCCTTCCGAGCACTCTTATCTCCCAGCGAGCTCATTAAGTGGTCACTGGCAATGACGAGCACTCCTCAGGAAGGCCAACAGCTCTCCCAGGCCAACATAGATGGCCTCCTTCCCCCTCTTTCTCACCTTCTCTTCTTCATTCTTTATTCGACTCAGTGTTGACTTAAGTATCAGAGGGTTGTCCCCTGGGATAACACCCATAGCTCCTTTTGACACCCGTCTTTCTAGTGTTTGTAGACTTCCACAAGAGCGAGGTGACCTTCCCTGATAAATAAATAGAAAAGTGTGGTACGAGGGCTAGAGACCAGATTTCTGTCTCTACACTTCTTGGTGCCATCTGTGGGAACTACGATCAAAAAGTCAATGGCACCTCATGGGAGCCACCGCAACGCCAGCAACCGGGGCCGCGGTTCTCACCGAGGTCCCAGTTCCCATCATGGATCACAGGAAGCCTCCTCTACCCGTCCATGCTAGGAAGTCACTACTGACGATCTCGCTGAGATACGCCAGCAGATCCAAGCCCTGACAGGCCTATGTCAAGATCTCCTGAACAGGCCCACGGGACCCCAGAGTGTCCCGATGGAACAGCCTCAGAATGGGGGGGCTCCGACCATCGCAGATTCTCGTCGAGTGCGAGAAGCTTCCCACACCTCTACTGCACAAACTCAGCGACCACGCAGCTCGTACCCACCAAGAGTACGCAGCCCGCTACACTCCAATCCGGAGATGGCCCAGCGACTCTAGCGTATCTATGACATCGAGGACAAGGTCCATTATTTGGACGACGTCCTGCTCATGGCCAAGACCCATGGCCTCATCGATGATGACCTCGACTTTCACGCTCTCTTTTCCAGGGAGATTATGGAGGCTCTTGTCCCACCAAAATTTCAACTGCTGTCATTCACCCCCTACGATGGCACCACCGACCCAGCTGACCATATACACAGTTTCAAGTCCAACTTGGTATTCCACCGACTTCGGACGCTGTGAAATGCCTAGCGTTCCTCACCACCCTCCAGGAGAACGCCCGCGTGAGGTTTGAGTCCCTATCGGCCGAGGTCATCACCTCCTTCTAATAGTTAAATAAGCTATTCAAGGATAACTTTATTGGCTGCCGCAAGGAAGCCAAATCTGCAGTGAGTCTGCTCGCCATCAAGCAGGGGCGAGAGGAGACCCTCTAGGACTACGTGTCTCATTTTCGAGTAGAGGCACTCTATATCCCTTGCCTCGACCTTAGCATTGCCACCACCACCTTGACACAAGGGACTTGGGACTCCATCCTCTGACGTTCCCTCGGAGTTGAAGCCCTAGCTACCCTAACGGACCTCCTTGCCCTGGCGCAAAAGCACGCCAGATGCGAGGAGGACACTGTAGCCCTATGCCTTTCGGCTGAAATCGAGCGGTCCGACTAGGAAAGATCCTCCGACTCGCCCCGGGAGGGACAAAATAAGTAGGAGCGACGAGACATAGAGCACCACGACCACTCAGAAAATAAGGAGAGGGGCAGTTACCATTAGTACACACCCCTAATAGCTCCGCCCGACCAGATCCTCATGGAGATATGTGAGGAGCCCTTCCTCCAGTGGCCATGGAAGATGAAGTCTGACCCGAGGATGCGAAGCAGGAGGAGACACTATCGCTTCCCCCACGACCACGACCATGATACCACCGACTACATCCAACTCAAGGATGCTATCAAGGACCTCATCTGACGAGGACTCCTCGATATGTTCATCGTCGATGCCGAAGAGAAATGATAGCATGAGCGGACTCCTCGTATCAACAATCGACCCAATGGGAATGAGATCATGATGATCTCTGGGAAGCCGACTTCAAGTGGCGACAGTTCCTTGAGACGCCAGCAGTGTGCGTCAGTAATTAACACTGTGGAGCATGGTGATAGCGGCCGATAGGAAGCTGCCACCCAGGAAGTAACCCGAGGACCCCATCGTCTTCTCAGACGAAGACCGAGAAGGGGTAGCCACTCCCCACTCAGACGTTCTGGTGGTCTCGGCCATCGACAATCAATGTACCATTCGACGTATTCTAGTGGATAATGGAAGCGGCCCTGACGTTGTTTCTTACGACTGCCTAGTACTCATGGGTGTGGATTTATCACAAATAGCACCATTGTACACACCATTGGATGGATTCTCTGGCACAACCATCCTCCCGGAGGGACGCATCTCATTGCCAATCACGTTCGGGACCGCACCCTGAGACGAGATCTTCATAGCAGATTTCACAATAGTGCGGGGAATAACCTAGTACAACGCCATCATAGGGCGAGGCAAACCGAAGAGGCCCCGCCTGAGAAGAAGGCGAGGATGGATGACCCAGGTCTGAGCACGAGCACCCCAGTGGAAGGCCTATGTCTCACCCAAGTAGGGGAGGCTCCGAGCAAAACACTCCGGATTGGGGCGACATTGTCCGAGCAGGAGAAGGCTAATGCTACGTCCCTGGAGTTCTCTCGCTTCGAGATAGTACACATACTAAGGGAGGAGAACGTCCCTGCAGATGCCCTGTCCTGCCTGGAATCATCGACTACCACCTCCAGTTCGAGGACCATCCTGATAGAGGAGCTATCGGCCCCGGGCGTAGAAAAGCTAGCATCCCAAGTGAACGCCGTTCATTATGAACCATGAAGGATGGACCCCATCACGGACTACCTTCTTCACCAACGATTGCGAAAGGTCACTCGAAGGCCCACTGAGTGAAAGCTCAAGTGACGGATGCCTCTTCAGGCATTCACCATCAGTACCCTTCCTCAGATGCTAGATCACCTCCGAAGTGAAGCTAGCCATTTGTGAAGTCTATGAAGGACTGTGCGACAACCTCACAAGCGGATGAGCACTCACCAAAAATCTGCTCGGACAAGGATACTGGTGGCTTCTGAGCTTCCAAGAGGTGAGCACCAGCGCTCCCTTGAAAATTATGGTGACTTTCGAGTTTCCAGGAGGTGAGCACTCATGCTCCCTAAAAAATTATGGTGGCTTCTAAGCTTCATAGAGGGGAGTGCTCCCGCTCCCCTTGGAAATGAAGTTAGCTTCTAAGCTCTCTAGAGCCGAGCACTTCTACTCTCCTCAAAAATGAAGGTGACTTCTAAGTCTCCTAGAGACGAGCACTCCTCCTCTCGAAAATGAAGGTAGCTGCTCCCCTCGGGAATGAAGGTAGCTTCCAAGCTCCCTAGAGGCGAGCACTTCTGCTCCCCTCGGAAATGAAGGAAGCTTCCAAGTTCCCTAGAGGCGAGTGCTCCCACTCCCCTCAGAAATGAAGGTAGCTTCCAAGCTCCCTAGAAATGAAGGTAGCTTCCAAGCTCCCTCGAGGCGAGTGCTCCCACTCCCCTCAGAAATGAAGGTAGCTTCCAAGCTCCCTAGAGGCGAGCACTCCTACTCCCCTCAGAAAAGAAGGTAGCTTCCAAGCTTCCTAGAGGCAAGTGCTCTCACACCCCTCGAAAATGAAGGTGACTTCCAAGTCTCCAAGAGGTGAGCACTCCTACTCCCCTCAGAAACGATGGTAGCTTCTGAGCTCCCAAGAAGAGAGCATCCCTGCTCCTATGAAAATGATGGTAGCACTCGCGCTTCCAAGAGGTGAACACTCGTACTCCACTAGAAACAAAAGAGCAGCAACTTCCCCGCCAAAGGGAAACGTATAAAGTTGATCACCAGTGGTGCATACGTACCTCGACAGAATAAAAAGAAGGAAGAATTTAGTACACAAGAAGTTGAAAGTAAAAGAAGAGATGGTGAGCACTGGCTCCAGAGCTTGCCCAGACAGCAGCAGCGTCATCCGACCCGCAGTCTTGGACCCCTAGCATGTTAGGCCCCTTGGGTGCCAACGGATCTAGAAGGGGGTTGAATAGATCTGGAACAAAACTTTGCCAACTTAAAATCTAAGCCCAATTGAAACACAATCTACAACTTGATATGTAGATGACAATCTAATCAATATGGATTGGCTCCAGTGGACATAGTTCAAGGCTATAGAACAAGACACTCATGCACAAGGAGCCAACAAGTAGCTGTATGGGAGTAGGCTGAGGTCGACACAGCAGAGTACTAAGGTCAACACAACGTCTCTATAAGTTGGCTGTTAGACAAATTAGCTACTCGTCAGAACCCTAGAGTGTGTGTGAACGTAATAACTTGCCCTGGCCCTGGGTCGACTCCCTAGTGCCTATTTGCAAGGGTACAACAAGCAATTGAGGGAATGCAAAGACAAAGAGAGAGACACATGGTGTATAAAACCGAATGTTAAAGTGTGCGATGGAAAAACAATCAGATTTGAATACGTTGAAGCTGACACACGAACCTGTGAATGGAGAAAGAAGAGATGGAACAATCACACAAGTCACAACCCACTACACAGGAATTTTTAAGGTGGTTCAGTTACAAACCCGCAACCTTCGTCCACCCCTCACCAAACCCGGGATGCTTTTCCACATGAGGATGAGGTCCTCAACGCACACACACACACATACACAACAAAACAAAGAAGACAAGCTGCAAGTGCAGCAAAAGCTCTTCCAGTCTTTGACCAGAGCACCAGGCACACACACTGAAATGCGGATCCAAAATAAAACAGAAAACAAGGCAATGAAGAACTCCGGCGGTAGCTTCAGATAAGAATATGAAGACTGGTGGCTGTAAATTCAGACATAGCCGTGGAAACCAAGATCTTCGCCAGCGACGTGGCGCAGTACTTCCGCATCGGTGACCGCGGTTCGGCCAGTGGCTACGATTTCAGCCTGTCCTTCGCGCTGTTCGCGGTCGGCCATCTGGTTGGCCTGTCGGTCGGTATCGCGATGCTGGTCGGCGCATTGATCGGCTGGGGCTGGGCCGTGCCGCACTTCACCTTGCTGCATCCGGCGGCGGGTGACGTCTCGGATGTCGCGCAGGGCGCGTGGAGTCATTACGTGCGCTTTGTCGGCGCCGGCACCATCGGCGTGGCGGCGATCTGGACGCTGGCCAAGCTGGTCAAGCCGGTGGTCAGCGGCCTTACTTCGGCGATGGCAGCTTCGCGCGTGCGCAAGGCCGGCAAAGGCGACACGCTGCCGCGTACCGAGCAGGACATTCCGATCGGCATCGTCGGCCTGATCGTGCTGGTGTGCATGCTGCCGATCGCCTGGTTGCTGGGCAACTTCAGCATCACCAGCGGGCTCGGCTCGCATACCGCGCTGCTGGTGATCGGCGGCGTGATCTTCGTGCTGATCCTCAGCTTCCTGGTGTCGACCGTGTGCGGCTACATGGCCGGTCTGATCGGCTCGTCCAACAGTCCGTTGTCGGGTATCGGCATTCTGGTGGTGATCATTGCCGCGCTGCTGCTGGTGGTGGGCGTGAAGTCGGATCTGCCGGTGGATTCCGGCAAAGCACTGGTGGCATTCGCGCTGTTCATCACCTCGGTGGTGTTCGCGGTGGCGGCGATTGCCAACAACAACCTGCAGGATCTGAAGACCGGTCAGTTGGTGGACGCCACACCGTGGCGCCAACAGGCCGCATTGGTGATCGGCGTGATCGCCGGCGCGATTGTGATTCCGCCGGTGCTGGATCTGCTCAACCATGCCTACGGCTTCCTCGGCGCACCGGGTGCCGATCCGGCACACGCGCTGCCCGCAGACTCCTCTGTAGCTAAGTCTCCCATGACAGTCATGTAGTATGCAATATGTTCTTTCGGGGACCCCTGCCCGTTGAATTTGTCAAATTTCGGTGGCTTACTAATTCCAAGAGGAAGCCACTTAGCTGCATGATACGATGGGTATGGCAACCGATAAGCATCAAATGTAACATAATCACCTTCACCCCACTCGACAAGCATCATCTCGATCATCATTTCCACCATCGGCTTATTTACGGTGGTCGGGTCGACCGGCTCAGGGTAGAAATGTGCTAGTTGTAGGTACGGGGTGACCAGAGTGGTTGCTTGCGGTAGAGGATGCAATAATGGAGGCGCTTGGTGCACCTGAGGCAACACTGGTGGTAGCAGTGACTGAGGTGCACGTTGCTGGGTAGCAGCCTGACTGTGCTCGGCTGGCTAGGACAGAGTGTACATCGGTGGAAAATTGCCCGGGTTGGCACCTCCTCGTGATGATTCAGCTTGCTTTTCAGGTTGTTTGGATGTGGAGGCTTGTTCTGCCTTCTCATGTAGCTATTTCTTCAAGAGTTCTATCTCCTATTGATATTTCTATAGTAGTATCAACACCGATGGATCCATGGTTGCTGTGCTGGGGATGCCTTCAACTGTTTCCCCCAACACACCTTTGGGCGAAGTGATTAGCAGCACCTCATCTTCTTCACTTGTCATTACATTAGTAGTTAGCGTAGTGACCCCTTTGAAAATCACTTGTTTTCCTTTTGCTGCCTTCAGCATTTCTTTTGTAGCTTCACTTCGTCTGGCATTCGACCCTAGCCTTTCGGCTAATTTGGCCAATTCTTAGGGCTCCTCTGGCAGACTCCCATATTTGCTGGCCACTCTAGCCATGTTGCAAGTAAGAACCTGCATCCCTTTCTTCTGTCTGCAGACCCTCCTCTTTGTTCGATCGAGGGAGGTCAATCTCTCAAACATAGATTTTCTCCTCCTACCAGGGAAGGGCTTCATTGGCCTTGCCACCCGGGATGTATTCATACCCATTATCATCAATAGATGATGTCATTCCTCTTTCTTCTTCTTCTTCTTGAGTTACCATCGACAAATACTCTTCTTCTTCAGCCACAGCCACCTAGAGCAATTGCTATTGGCCTCATGAGGGGTTTCCTAGACCTCTGAAGTAACATCAGACCATATTGGTCATTTCTTCTTGATCACGTCCTTGGTGGAGGATGGGTGACAGCTGTCGACCTCGAACTTGAGGGATATAAGCCACCCGGGCTTTTCCAGTAGGTTGATTAAATCTTCTCCCTATTGTAGGGATATTGGCCTATCGGGCACAGGCCCTAAAGGTAGCATGGTGTGGAGGGTCCCCAGCCGCCTCTTCTCTTGGGGCTAGGCCCCACTCATTCCTCCTCCCCACCTCCACGGGCTCAGGGTTGTGACGAATAGGTGCACTTTGGCAGACATGTTGGATCTTCTTAGGGACCCACACTTGCTTAACTATCTTCGGCCTTGATGACCAGCTTCTTCCTTTTCAGCTATCCTCCAGGACAGGGCCTGGAAGGAGTTATGGACTGGTACCATAGGGACCACACAGTTCGGGATCACTGGAGCATCGCGTCTGTCTAGGAAGACACGGATGCCACCGATAAGAATAGACTTGCCAGATCCCAAAATCCACCCAGTGATAGGGGTAGCAACTTTCCTTCTGAAGCTTCCTTGGCGACGACTCTCGGGCTTGTTGTAGTGGACGGGCCGAGCACCCTGAGTGATGCGGGACTCTATGCGAAGTAGGACTTAATATGTATACTCGACTAAAGAGACAACAAAACCAGCAATGTCACAATATGTAAAGTAGCATGACTCAAACACCTATGACTCCCAAGAGAGGGATCATGCCTAAACAAGTAACTCAAGCTCGCAATCGTCCCCAAGTGAGGGAAGCGTGTCGATCCACACGGTTGATGAATCGGCCAAGTCTAGGGTAGGCAACTCCACACTCGTGACTTGAGCAAGTCACGGGACGGACACACTCTCTCACTATGGTAGTGATATATATATCACGATCTAGGAATTTAATCACACACACTAGCAGCGGCTTAAGAGCATATACGAGACAAGCAAGCTAAACCAAACAAGGACGTGGATGCGTACCTCCAAGCTTAGGGCGTGGGAGAAGATGCCCAGTCAAATCACACGAACCCCGGTACAAAAGCCAAGTAGGTACAATCCAACACCGCCCACTCCTCACAGGGAAGTAAAAGGCTACACAGTGAATTTGGTGACGTGAGAAGTGGGGTGACGGGTCGCGAGTGGACGACGTGTGGCACTCCGACGTGCTACGAACTGGTACTACCTATGGTACAGTGGCAAGGATGATGCGTCATGGAGGTCGAGGATGGTGCACACCTCCCTGATGATACGCTGTAGTGGTGGACGATCCTTCTAGAATAAGATGGAAGCTGACGGCACCGGCTAGACCCTCTGGTGTAGTCACGAATGGTGGGTAGACTACAGGCCGGTCTGCGCAGGTGCTGGAGACTAGTGCCAACGAAGGCCTGGTAGGCGGACCTCTGGATGTCCTCTGAACACCAAACTCGACGGGGATGTAGGCAGGGATGTCCCTGAGACTTCGGTGGAAGGTGGGTCACGGAAGAGGGCCGTGGTAGCCGGGGTGAATTTATGAATGGTCCCCTGTGTGTTTTGGCCAGTCTACAGGCAGCGGGACAGGAGGTGGAAGATGGGGCTGGAAGATATCGTCGGTATTGACACCGACGAGCACACAACCCGCCATCACATTCCAGGACTACCTCTTGATCACCCTCTCTAACGGTAAAGCCCTGCTCTCTTATTTTTGACTTGGAGGCTACAACTTCGCATCTGAGAGCCCATAACAAATTCCCTGAAGGCAAGTTTGAGCATGTGAGAAATGGTAGCTCTTGATCACCCTCTTTAACGGTAGAACCCTCATGAATTTCCTCTTATGGAGATTGTGTGATTTCTCAAATCAAGAAAAATATATGGTTGGATGGGACCTATATGTTTACCTACAAAGAAGCATCTCTGCTGCAGAATTTTGATATTTGACTGACATCATTATGTTTGAGAGTTGCTCTCTGGATCCATAGGCTTAATTAGGAAACAAGGGTGTCTTCTCTTAATGGCACTTTCTTGTCTTTCCCAAAGTTGCAGTAGCTAGCTCACGAACTCTTATGAGGGTCATGATTAAAAAAATTCACATGCATTGGGTTATAATCTGATTAGCAAAGCTGAACTTGGATATGTTAAATAAGATTTTCTTGTTTCCCATTTGGGTATGAATGTTGAGACATGCATTTTTTGTTGTTGGTGTTACTCATATGTGCCTTAGATGCCTCAATATTCCTCATAGAAAGTATGTGATGTTATGGAGTGCACAAGTGACATTGGACTACAGGGTGGGATGAGACTATTGGAGTTGGTCATCCTGTGCAATGACAAAAATTGGATGAGGGCCATGAGAGTACTATTTACACGTTGACAACTTGTAGTTTTTAACCATTTGGTCTTCCACCCTTATTTCCCCTCTTTGTAACTAAAGGAAGCTTTCAGAATGGCACTAGCACCTTACAGGATGACACAATGAAATGACCTAATGATTAAAAATTAAACTAATGGACCCTTATATTACTATCATTTGATGTTGGAGGGTTCTTCAAAAAAAAAACATTTGATGTTGGAGGGCTGGAATTAGGAACAGTTTCCTTGCATGTTTAGAAGGCACTTCAAGAAATTGAGTTCACATTTCAGCCCCTACAGCTGACATTTGTACCCTTCCATCAGAGATTAAGTCACAGAGAATTGCACAAAGAACTGCTGAACCAACCAATAAGCATGATAAGAAATTGTTATCATAATGAAAATGTAGTATCATTAAAACATATTTGTTAAGAATGCTTCACCTGGACATTTCTTCTTGCCCAAAGAGCAAGGCCGTAGGCCACTGCACTGCTTGCCTTGCTTATCTTGGCAACGACAAGTCTGATGAGTTGAATCATGGTTGATATGTCTCTATGTATTAGCATGTGTTTCTGCAGTGGGTTCTTCAAGTGTTATGTCACCGTGTCTTATAATGCTAAGTAAGCTATCATGCTGCTTACCACAGTAATGTTTGTGGTTTCTCACTTGTTGCATTTCCCGATATTCATCAGTCACTGCGGCATTTACATATTTATCTCTAAGAATGAACATGGTCTCATGTATATTTTGTTTTTGTTTTTGTAGGTGTGAATTGTTCAATAGAAATCTCGACCAATATGTGAAGACTATAGTCTAGCTAGCAGAGGTATTGTTTAACTACATGTCTTAACGTATTAGCTTCTTTTAATGTGCAAATCCTTTGCCATTGATCTAATGGAACTATGGAAAATGTAAGCATATCATGGTGTGACCAGTAAAGGTCCTCCATGTGCAGTTAGAATATGGTTGTCAATGCGTATGGGCCAGGCTTCTGCCAACTGACATAAAGCTTTTGCTGGCTTATTAATGACTTCCATGATCATACGTGCCTTCAAAGATGTGTTTGGTGGCTCTTTCGAGGTCTTACTTAAAACCTGCCGGCATCTGTTGTTCTTGTACTGTGTTTTAAACAAAGATTATGCCTTTTCTCATTCTCATTGTCATTGTACTTATTTCACCTTTTTACCTCTTATTTATTTTCTTTCCTCATCTTTCGCCTTCAGCTACTGCCAATACTTCTAAATGTTAATAACGAAACCCAGTAACATCTGACTCCAACTTCCATTGAACTAAGGTTTATGCATAATGCAAACTGAGATGCACCTGCAACATCAGACCTTCCCCACCTGGCCATGAGACCATTAGCAATTTAAATTGAATAAAGTTGTTTGTATCCCAGATCAACGTCCTTGTAACTTTTTCCCACACTCTGGAAGAAAGCATCTGAATAATAATTTTTCATTTTTATCTTGTTTATGGAGAATTGAGCAGAGGCCCACTCTAGGTTCTTCACATTACTACCATGTCATTACACATGAGTTTGCTTCATTTTCATGGTAAAAAGACTGGTGGGTGGTCCTCTGACTTGCCTACCTTGACTGCTATTATGACACACATTGCAGCCACTCCCTGATGATTGCCATCCCCGATCCCAACTGATTCCTAACATCATGACCTGGATGGTTTAACTAAAGTGATCGATGAGGCTGTCCTCAGTAGCTCAATTGACCACTATATTCCATCCTTGGTGTCACATAGTATACTTCTGTGATTTACTGTCACCTTTTGTTCATTAAATCCTGTTAATCATGCCTTGGATGGAACTTTTACATGTCGGAGGAGTGGGATCTAATGAATTGTTTTGGTTTGGTAGAAAGTCAGATGCTTGACAATGCCCCAGTCAAGGTTGGCTTTTCTCTCTCCTAACCATGCTTGCCCTAAAATGATGCCTGGATCAACAAGTGTGCCGATCAATTAAACCGGGGTATTACAGGCACTCTGAAAGAAACCGCGTCGTGGCGATGGAAATAGTCCCACCAGATACGAGCTTCTTCAACAGCGACCGATCCTGCTCTTGATCGGCTCTCCAGTGGAAACTGCGCTGAAGAGGGCAGAATTTGCTAGCCATAGCTGAAATGTTGGCCAAATCGGAAGGGATAATGGGGTTCTAAATAAGCTCTTGCACCCTTCCTGAAGACCAAAACACTGGGCCTAATGGATAATGCCCAATCTACAAGCTCCTGCTCAGGGATGGTCTCGTATAGACTCTGCCTGAGACAGGATGAACATATTCTTCTACTTTACCAAACTTGCACTCCCGCATGTAGTTTACTAATGAACTAGAGTGGGCTGCCAAATTCCAAAGGTGTAAAGCTCCAGAGGCATTCACAGACACTTTTGTCAGTTGCCCCCTGATTGCAAAAAGTTGGCCCGACACTTGTTGAGGCTCGGCACTAGCGAACTCAAGCATCCTGGGAAATAGATTGGATGACTGCAGCATCCGGGGAGCATACTCGGGAAATAGAGAGCACACCCAACCATTGAAGAAGTGAAGTGGACCTACAGTCTGCAGATTCCTTGGAAGATGTGTATGATGAAGATCTCCCAGCATCTTGTAAATCAAGCATAAACCGACCGGGCAGAGTGATAGCTTCACGCCCCACGCCAGTAAGCACGCTGGGTATATAGCCTTGGCATGAATCACTATCTCATCCGCCTACGGGAGAGTGAATGTACATAGCCAATATGTCAGATAGGCTGCACAATGTGTGATTGGGTTCACTCCTACTGGGTTAGGGCCGCTTCGCCGCCCCTCAAGGAGGGAAGGAGACAAATGGGTCTTTCGGCATGCCCGCTTCTTTATCCTACTTGGAGCTGCTCCGATAGAAGGAAAGTCTTTATACTGCTCCTCACCTCGAAAGAAGTATTCTAGCCCCAGCCCCTGCTACACCCGCTTCCTTTAATTGCGCGAATGGGCTTGGGAAGAAGAAGTTTTGGGGACTTCCTAAGTAGACAACCACAGGGTATGATACACTTTCATGAGGTATCGTTAAGCGTACCCAAGGTAATATCGGCCTTCACCGTCAGTGTGGTCTTTGATCCAGTCTGGCCAGCATACTTCTTCGTACGGTTCACTGTCGATAGGGAGATCGGACAACTGATGCAAGCTCCACAAGTCCAAAGAGGTCTCCCCTTCTATTATGTAAAAGGTGTTGTACTCAGGGCAAAACACCTCCATCATGCCGCAGCACAAGCCCTTTGAAATCAGGTATCGGAAGTGAGAGGCATAAACGCTTTGATATACTCCAGATCTCACCGAAATGGGACCATAATACTAAAGCACGTATTCCATGAATTCAACAGCTCTGTCCCGAAAGGAGTGGGCATTAGTGGCTTTACAGTCCATGAACCAACCAATAGCGATTAGATGTTTGAACCTGATCGCCAAACAATCCAAAAGGAATGGTTCTTCTCTAAACCCCCACTTTAGCGGGGCCAAGAAAAGGCCGAATATGTGCCTCTCTTTGTGGAGATTCCCTGCTGATAAATCCCACTGGGCAGGGGTAAATTCTGGGGCTCGAGTTAGTAGCCCTTGATCATGAGTTAGTTCCAGCACATCGGTGACGGCTCCCCACTCGCGGGCTTCTCCCGGGAAATAAATCGGCTCGCTCAGCACTACCGAGTCGATCATGCCATCTCGGCTCAAGAGTATACTGTGCTCAGCCGCCCTAACAATGAGAATGTCTCACTTCCCCATAAGATTGAAGTGGTCAAGAAAAGGCATTAGATGCTTGTCCTTTGGAAAGTCCTTTCTGTAGCCTTGGCCGCATTCGAATAAAAATTGGCCTCTATCAGAAAGAGTCAGCCGCTCCACATCCATAGAGTCCACCTCCGAGTCAGAAGATTCTGACACCGCTGCTATGCGTCTTCGACCTTGGTCGAGATCATTGATATTCTGCCATGTGATGACCAAGCACTCGTCGGATGGAGCATCGGTCCCCTACTCAACCGCGAAAGAAGCTGTTGAAGCCATCACTCTAGCTGTAATTAAAAAGGGGGGGGTGATAAAATTAGAAAGAAGAAAACATATTCAGGGAATTTCTGAAGAAAATTTGACAGAGTCTCCCCTTAGTCGGGAGCGTCCCAGAACAACACAGGAGCACGTCCACGCACTAAGGTGAGATGGTCCCTAAAAAGAGCCGTAGGTGATACACCTAGGCCAAATGGACAATGAAGAATATTGGTTCTGAGGGCTAGCCTACTTGAAACCTCCCCGAAGCCATTGGGTAAAGAGGGGGGAGCCCCTTTGAACAAGGCTTCAAAGCTTCTCCATGAATCGGTCCACTGCGGTGTTACCGACTTGAAACCCTCGCGATGGTCACCGTCTCACGGCGGCGGTGGCGAAGGCGAAGGAGGAAGAGGGAGAACGGCCCACTCCCTCCACCGTGTGCAACAAAAGAAAAGGGGAGGGGAGGAGACTCCTCGACTGCTAAAGAATCCTCACCGTCGAAGAAGGAAGCCTCCACCGTTGCCAAGAAAAGCCCTCGTCGTGGGGAGAAGAAGACTTCACCGCCGCCGAAAGAGGAGATTGGGGAGAAAGAGGATGAAAGGGTTTTGAAAAACCCTGCGATAGGGTTTTAAAAAGAGAAGAGAGGGAGGGTGAGTCAGTGCCGGCCCCACCGACTCACCACTCTACCTTTTTGGCCGTCCGCCACCGATTCAAAGTGGCTAGTCATGCCACTGAATCAAAGAGGCCACCCACCACAGATTCAAAGTGGCTATCTGCGCCACTAAATCAAAGCGGCCACCCACCACCGAATCAAGTGGCCATCCGCTGCCGACTCAATAGACGTCACCGAATCAACGCATGCCACCGACTCATGGAGCCAGGCGTCACCGATTCACATTGCTCAGGTCGTGACACTGACCCAAGGCAACATGGGTCCCAACCTATGAAAGCTTGATGAAGCAAGTACATCTGTGGATCTCGCTCTATTCATCCCTCACTCACAACGTCCATAGCTGGGGGACATTTGTTGACGCCTAAAATATTACCGAGTTTTAATCATGTGCCTGAAGAAGTCAACTGAAGTCAAAGATAGGTCCACTCGGACCGCTAAAGCCTGAGGTCACCTCATACGAAGTACTAGGGACTTCACATCTCATCATCTCGGGATAAAACATCTACCACAGCTCACTAAGGCCGAATAACAGTCAAAGTCGATGAACCTAGTAAAGAAGCAATCGTGCCAGATTTATCTCCATGCCATCATCCGATCAATGATGAGAATGTACCAGGTGATCCTCCACCTAATAAAGAACCCCTCCCGAGATGAAGAAATGCCCCTGGTTCCTCAAAATAAGGAGCCAAAGGCTAAATCAGCAGAAAACCCGGATGACCCGATCAAGGCCTCTACAATACCGAAGCAGTCCATACATGACTGAGAAGCTATCCCGTGGGGATGAAAACTTTCACGGTGGATGCCCACTCAATGAAGATGCTTCATACAAGCGCAAAGCAAGCCCAAAAGCATGATATCTTGCGTCGAAGGTGATATCAGCGAAAAATCTGAGAAGTCCGCTAAACACACGCGAAATGTTGGAATAGTCCGTAAATGGCCCCAAGGGTGTCTAGTGAAGGTGAAAGTATTTCGAGGGATAGACCACTCGATGAAGAAGCCCCATGTGGCTGTAAAGCAAGCCTGGTAGCACAAGTCAAAGTGCCGAAGGCCGAATCAGGGTAAAACCTGAGAAAATTGATACAGATTCAGCACGTGCCGAAAATCACTGGAAACCCAAAATCAGGGCTTCGAAGTAGATTCTGTGGCCACTGGATCAACCCTGGTGCTACTCCGGGCCACGAGCTCTCGTTGGATCAACTTCGAGGAAAAATGTCAAAATTATGAAAATGTCCCTCGGTGAGTCGGTGGTGCCTTGGCTGTTGAATCGGTCACTATTGAGTAGATGGCATTGATTCGGCAGTGCTTCCCCCTCAGTAAGCCAGTGGTGCCCCTGGCAGGATGCGGGCCGACGAGTCGGTGATGACAAAACATGGGCCGGTGATTGGTGGCATCACCACCGACTCGCCCTGCTCCCAGGCTGGCTATAAAACTGGCTTCCTCTACCGTCGATCAAAGGATATACGGAGATGAGGAGAATAGACACAGAGAGAAAAAGAAGAAGGGAGAATGCAGAGGAAGAAGAACAACAGGCAAGGAAGAGCAGTGAGAGGAGAAGAGAGACAAGAGAGAAGGGTAGAAAGAAAGCTCGAGGTGGGTTTATGTTTCAGAATCCCCGAGGGGACTAAAATCTTTTTGTATCTCTCTTGTTATTTTCCTTTTGTCAATGCTCCTCATGTATTCTCTGTAATCATGTAAGTGAAGTAATAGAATTGATTTCTCCTCCCATTTTTTTATATCTTGTTTTGATGCATTTGTCTTCCAAATGTTGCATTAATTTTGTATCTCGATTCACCGTTCCCTTTTGCCTCTGTCTCGATCTTGTGGAGGACCCATGGGCCTATCTCCATCTTAAGATCCTAGGATCGATCGGAGGTCACAGCTTCTGAGAATGGCCCATGGCCACGCCCCGTGGGGTGACAGTAACTCCCTCCCCGGGGTTCTATGATTCCCACCGATTGTGTCATTGATGAGTGTAATTGAATGCATCGTGGGTTTCCATGAGTGTGTGTCTCAATTGTCACCGAATGTAAGAATGTCATGTGAACAGGAAATCGCCAAATGCCCTTTCACTCTCTTCGGTGAGTTGTTGGGGGCATCGGCCTACTCCAACAGCTATAATAATCATAATTTATTTTGTTCTTTGAAGGTTACTGCGTACACTCCTTGTGTTCGATAATTTGCCCTCAAGGGCCTCCATTTCCCCCGAGCTCCTTGTTGCTACGACAGGCATGAGTCTAGCTCATTGGCTGGGATTGCTTGTCTCCTGAGCTCTCCTTTGACCGTGTCATGGGTGGTGTGCCTCTGTCGCCATCCCCGTGCTTCAATGCAGAATGATGGTTTCCATTTGATTATACCAGTTATTTCTCGACTAAAGGTATGAACCCCCTCAGGAAAGGTGGTATAGCCGGTTTGCTTGATACTCTGACTCTACGAGTCTGTACTCGTCACGGGTTCTAGGGGGCCTGTCGTATGATGACATGTTCCCCTGGAAGCCACCTTGCACGAATGAGATATAAAAATGCCATTTAACTGGCTACATATCGACCCTTTAGCAACCTCTCCCAGGTCTACATGAATCCTTAGCATGGTAGCCCTCAGGATTCACAATGTGCTGATCTTGGGTTCTAAGACAGTCCCATATAGGGTTTCTCACTGATTTATGGCTTAACACCAGTTTCTCCGTGTGTTGATCCATTTGATAGTTGGAGCATGCCCTGTTATGGGGAAATGCTGCCCATTTGTTTTCAAGAAATTTCGCGATCGATTAGGGTGCTTCCACACTTCAGGGACCATTGGTTGGTTTTGGCCAGGGCCCCACTGTGCCCTCAAATTAATGAGTTCAAAGAACAGTTAACTGTGCTGGAGTGTGAACCTCACATAGGATAATAAGAGAATATGTTAAATAAATAAAACAAAAGGAATAACAAATAAATATATGAAAGTGCCTGCATATTGGTTTAAAACTCTTCAAAACTTCTGTTTGCCCAAAGGAAAGTCAGAAGACTTCATGAAAAAAAACCCAACTAGAAACCCACCCTCTTGTACAACATAAGGCTGAAGTGAAATGAGCAATGATTAAAGCTCAAGCCCTCTCCGATGCCTCATGGGGAGAAGACAATTTTTGGCAGGCGCCTGTCAACTGTGTGAACATATCTTGCTCTGGCTGGTTGATGAAAGAGAAGATCAATGGAGTCGAAAGATTGTCCACCTCGGCCCGTGTCGAGAACTCGGGAAAGAGAAGACCGGCTCAGATGCTCAAATAATGAGTGGGCTCAAAACACTCTTGTCCCGTGGTGAGGCTTTGGGCATTCAAAGCCCCCAAAAATGGTAATGTTGGCTAGAGCTGCAGGAATGAGAGCCAATCTCTGTCCATAGGCCAACAAGCATGTTGGATAAAGAAGCTTGGCTTGATGGATGCCCTCCTTCCTGTGGGGGATCACAAAGGTGGCCAGTCAGTAAGCTAAGTAAGATGTAAGATGGATGATGTCAGGAAGCTCTTGTGGATTCCACCCCTACCTCGAGGGATAAAGATAATGGGGATGACTCCCAAAATTTATCTCCAGCTACTTGTAATGGTCTAAGGAAACAACTTCCCTGGCGAAATCCTCATTAAAATAGAATGGGCCATCATGGAAATGGCAAACCCAGGCCTTCAAAGTGACTCTCTCTGTGTGCGCCAGCTTCTCCTTACCTGCACGGGCTAAATCCCTCCAGGTTTTCATCAGAAATCTGTAACAATGCGACATCCAATACCTCTCTTCACTGTTGGTGTGATTACGGTGCAAATCATCAAGGGCCACCTCTTCATAAGCATGACCCACAATGGGTAAACCAAAAATTCGATGAAAGGCCCATAGATCCGAGACCGGTTCACCTCAGTCGTGACAAATGTGTTCCAATGGCGATTAAACTTCTTTGCCAAAGTCTGCAACAACCCAATATGGTAAGGATAATTATACAAAGCGACGGTCATAGCATGTCGAACCCCAGCTTTCTCCAACGCCACATTATAAAAGTTAAGGCTGCCCATCAACCACTCAGTGGCTCCCTGTTGGTAGCTATGTGAAAGAATCACGGACCACTTGCCGTAACAGCTCGACACTGTCTGCTGTAAGATGCCGTCAATCAAGCACAGATAATCATAGCCATCCCTGGTGAACTCCCAGTCATACGGGGCCAAAACCATGCCCTTGATTGAATCATGTGCCGTCCGATGATACCCTTGTATATCCCAAGTAGTTAGCAAGAAGGATGAGACCGGCACTTAGAAGCTCTCATATTTGGTGAAGAAACTCAGGCAGTCCTTGCTTGGAAATTGCGTCGGTCGCATGAAATCCTCAGAATAACTGGATACAAAAAAGCACAAGTACCTGACGTGCTGTTCTGGCCTTGTAGAATAGCCAGCTCCAAACGACAATGTTTATCCTTCAAAATTGGGTTGTCAGCCTCCATACCGGTGAGAATATAACTTTGGATGAAGGTCAAAAGATGCCAATCCAGGGGAAATTGTCAAGAATATCCACTTGAGTGGTCATAGAAGTAAACTCCATGTGGGTCACATTGACAATGCCGTCACCTTCTGCAGCCTTGACAACAGTCCCCTCAGCAACCCAGTGGAGGCCATGATCCATAGAATCAAAATTCTCATGGGTAATCATGGGAGGGTCAAATAATGGCATGGGTTTGTCGGTCTGTATGACAGGAAAACCCCTCTTGGAGTCTCGTTCCATCAAGTCCCAGGTGCAATAATCTCCACCAAAGCAAGTCATGACGGCAAGTCTGTTGCAAAAAGCAAAATTGTGAGAAGGAATGTCAATGCACAAATCAAAAGCTCTTGCCATGTCAACAAGACTTGGGAGAAAGAAAGAAAATCCGAGGTGCATGGGCCACCCGCCGTCGTCCCTGACTCCGACAGACGTCCCCTGGGGGGCATTTGTTGGATCCGATAATTCCTCAAATTAATAGAGACAAATAAAAATAAATAAATAAATATATAAATCGGTACCACGGAGGCTAAAAAAGCGACACTAAGCCGAAGCCGTCGAGAGAACAAGTTGAATCTAAATCCTGAGAATCCCTTCCGTTCTTACGGCATAAAGAAATACATGTTTTCAACAAGTGGACGATTAAAGCGGTGTCCCGCCGCACTTACGGAGTGTCCGAGGTAGGAGCAGAAGTAGTCCCCGAAGTGTGGAGCCTTCTTTGGCAAGAAGTGACACGAAAGAAGTAAAAAAAGATGGAGCACAAAGCACCCCGGAAGCGTTGTTGTTTCCTCCACGTGGCCAAGGCACAAGACAAACACCAAAAAATAAAAAATGGGTGCCCTTTTATAGGGCCGCCCCCTCTTCTAGAGGCACCTGGCCACCTTGGACTGGGTGGAGCCCAAAAAGGACCCACCCAGACCCGGTGGGTCCCCAAAGGCATCCACCTGGTTCGGGTGGGGGTTTCGCCACCCATCTCGTCTGGGTGGGGTCCCCGCGACCCCCACCCGGTCCGAGAGGGCCTCCAAATGCTTCCATCCAGTCTGGGTGGGCTTCCAAAGGCTTCCACCTGGTCTGGGGTAGCCTCCTCCCCATCTTAGTTCTGTAAATAGGTCTTAAACCATATAGAGAGATGGAGATACAAGCACGGCAAACATAGGAGCAACCCTTGAAGTGCTTGGAATTTTTTTTTCCCTTGGCCTTCTTGTGCCTTAAGCGAGGGCATGTTACAAAAATGCCCTTGTAACAGCACTCAAGCAATTGGGCCTCTATTTCAAATGGTGGAATGGGGTCCTATATATAGGCAACCCACATTTTACAAAAAGCCCCTGACATTTGACACACTGACACAAACCCAAAGGGAAGGGGGCGCCCTTGGGCCTGGCCCAATGAATTGGGCCCAATAGATACATCAAACCACATAATGACAAACAAACTTAGGGAAATAAACCAAAGACCTAGGAACATGACTCTAATAAAAGGGAAAATACATCAAAATGACTCAAATAAAATACTCAAAATAGATAATTGGACCCATATGAAGTGGAGCCTGAGCTCAAACCAATCCTGAGTGTGTGGATGACCCGAGCCAGAGAGAGGTGGGGGTGATGCCTCCATCACTAGGGGTGAATGGGGCATAGAATGGCGAATTCCATGGAGGTTCGCCATTGTCGGGTTGCCAGAATAGCTAACAGAAACCGTTTCTATCCTACGCGACCAAGAGATCGACCGCCTATCGACCTGGGAGTGTCGGTGGAGTAAGCGGTCTCTCGCTCGACCGTTTCATGCATAGGTGGCCATTAGACTGACCGTTTACCTCGTGGATTCAGCGTGACTCCCAAGGCATTTTTGACCATTACGTTTTGACCGTTGCACAGTTCTAGGGCTTCACGGTCAAGAGATGGACCGTTTGGTCCCTTGGCGCGGTCCCAGGTTGGACCGTTTAGGTTCCCAATGGTCAGGAGATGAACATTTGATTTTCGTGCCATTGGGTGGCTTAGCGGCCCCAAGGGGGACCGCTTAGTTTCTCAAGCGACCTATCGTAAGACCGTGTATGTTTCGAATAGTCTGAGTGTAACCGTTTGAGTTCCCATTCAGTCCAGAGGTTGGACGGTCCCCTGGGAGACCATTCACCATCTGAGGCGGTCCCAAGGGGGACCATTTATGTTTTACACGGTCTAGGGCAGATCGTGTCTGTCTATTGAGGGGCGATTTATTGGTGACCGTTCCTGCTTGTCAAATGGTTTGTGGGGAGCTATCCCAGTCCCTGAGGCGATCCATCGACTGACCGTTTACCCAGGAATGGCCCAGGGTGGACCATTTACTGTGTGTTGTCCAATCGAAAGTCTATTTCTTACTGATTCGAGTCTCGGGTGAGTGGGCCTCGATCCACGTGCTGACCTGTGGCCTGACAGATGCGGGACATCATGTGGGGGCCATGCGGTGGGGTGTCGTGGGGCCCCGGGAGGTGGTGTTCTCGGCTTGTGTCATCATGAGTTGGTGTCGGTATGAGGAGCGGTCCTTGTACTTGTCTGGTTCAGGTGTCATTTTTCATTGACTAGAGAGTCTACTCCTTCAACGACCGTCCACTAGTCGTAGCCTTCTGACACGTGTGTGGTCCCGCCAGGGAGTGGTGGTGAGGCTACCCGAGAGAGACAATTTTAGACTGGTTGTCGTGGGCCTCCTACTGTGGTGGCCCTAGTCTGGGCCGGGAGGAAGAACCAGCTAGAGGGCTTGACGTAGCGTAGTCAGTCAGTGTGTGCACACGTGGTCGGGGACTTTGGACGCGTGCTGACGAGCACGACCCCGACTAGACCCTTGTCAGTGTTACTTGTGTGTGTCTCAGTTTTCACCTGGGGCGAGTAGGGAGACACTGCGGTGCGGTGTAAGTCGTTAGGGGACGTATCCGACTGTGCTTCTAGTGGGTGGGACTCCTGCCTTCTGAGGTAGCGACTCTTGGTCTTGTCACCATGGCGTGTGCCTCGATTTTCACACCATGAGACCGATGTTAGTAGTAGCAGGGCTTTTTCATTTATTTATTCCTGTTGTACTCACCTTTAGCTGCTTGTGGCGTAGTTTTTCATTTTACGAGGTAGTGGTCTAGCTGATCCCTACTGAGCCTTTTGTTATGAGACTCACTCCCTGTGTGTTTTCACCATGTTTCAGGTGAGGCGAAGCTTCAGAGGAGCGCGTCTGAGGCTCAGCGTGGTTCTAGTGCCCAGGGTTAGTTGCCAGTTGCCAGAGCCGGGATATGTCCCGTGTAGTTGTACCTTCATTTTCGTCAGTGTACTAGTTGTGGACTACTGTTGTATTATGAGCTGTTGTTATATTCTGGACCATGTAATTTGCTTAATGTTAATTTAGTTTCCTACTGTTCTCATTAACTGTTTAATTCTGTAATTATTTTAGATTCTTGTATATCCCCGCACCATCCCTTTAACCCTTTCGAGTCTTCGGACTCGTGGGTGGCAGTTCGAGATTCAGATTATCAGACCTTTCTCGATATTCGGATCCCGAGTCATTACATATTTTACATTTCTTCTTCCAAATTCTTGAGCTTCAAGTGTTTGTTCCTTGTAATCTTCAAACATTTGTGTGTGTGCTTGGATCTCCTTAGATCTGCTTATGCATGTGTGGATCTATCCAGATCCGAGTGTTCTTGTGTGTAGTGTGCTACATTTGTTGTAGCGTGTGTATGCGTCGTTGATCCGGTTGGCTCGTGTTGGAGACTTCGTCTCCGTGTGTGTGTTGGAGCTCATCTACGTGTGTGTGTTGGAGCCTGTCTCTGTGTTGGAGATTTATCCCCGTGCTAGTTTTTAGCAGTGAAGCCTCACCAGGTTTTGGTGAGGGGTGGACGTAGGTTACCGTTGGTGCATCCGAACCACCTTAAAAATCTCTGTGCCTTGTGGTTTGAGCTGTGTGGTTTGGTCCATCTCTTCTACCTCCATTCTGTGTGATTGTACGTATATATTGTCTCCTCCATATTGTATCCTACAACACAATGACTTATAGTGTTAGCCATTATCAAAATCATGATATACAAATGACTAATAACCACAGGGGCACAACAATTAAGTCCCATTTTTTTATTCACTCATCATCTTTTCTTAATTTTCACTCATCACCTAAGTGGCGTTTGATGCTCCACCCCACAATCAGGCTTCCAGGAGAACATGTCAAAAGAAGGCAGACCTCCTGGAACCCTGAGGGATTCGTGTTAAACACTAACATAGAATCAATCATACGAGAAGCAATGAATATGTGGCCATTTAGGTGGCATTTATGCTCAACTCCACAACGGGCTTGCAGGAGAACATGTCATGAGGAGACAGACCTCCTGGAACCCTGAGTGGTTCAATGATATAGAATCAGATAAGAAGCAATGAATGGGAAAAGAAAGAATGTCCCCCTCCCCATTAGTAAATCGATACGTGCATAACTTAACAACATTGAATAGGACAGAGTGACCATGGTTAATTCTTGAATAAAGAAAGGCACAATGATGCGGGACCCTATGCAAGCTAGGACTGTGACGACCCAGAGCTCCGGGTATCGATAACCCGATGTAGTATTGAATCACCGCCACCAAAAACTGGGGAAGCCACCGAAGAGGCTGATGAGGCCCCGTAAGGGTTAAGGGGGTTTGTCAAGGGAACAGACAATGAATTGAAATTTCACCAAGCGCAGTAATATTGAAACAGTAATTAAACTGAAGTTTGAAAGTGATTAAAATATATTAATGTGATAGTCAATATACAATAGTCCAGAATTGCCAAATATTACAAGTCCGCAATTAAAAAGTCACATTGTACAACTACTCGGGGCATACCCCGGCAAAAGTACACTAAAAGACCCTACCGACACCTGCTGGCCGTCTAGACTCGGTCGGGAAAAGGATGCGGAACGCCGACCGAAGGCTGCGACTGCTCGGTGAGTCCCAGCCAGACTCAGTAGAGGTCACGCGGAACCCTACCACACATCTAACAAGCAGGCATGCAAAATCAAGGGCAATTAGAGCATGCAATTAACCAATGGTCACACATTGGCATTAAGGCAACTCATGCATAAACAAAGCTATAAACCTAACTACGCAGTTTAAACAGCTAAATACAAATAGATGCAATATAATATAATAGCGACAGGAGCTAATTCTACCAACAGAATAAACTGTCAACTGACCACGTGAAGTGAGAGACGGAGAACACACTAGAAGGTAGGGACGAGAAGCATCCACTGACGGCTTACACTGCGTTCCAAGCAACTCGCAAGTCAGTCAGACACAACAAGCGAGAGGACTAATAGAACCCAGTCAAGAACCAGTCAGAGTAGTGCTCGTCATCACCAATCCAAGCCTCTGACCCCGTGTCCACACACTGACCCTTGCCGAGGGCCAGGCCTCTAGCTAGTTCCCCCCCGTAGGATGCTATGGTAACCACGGGGGCCCATGGTAACTAGCCAAAAAATCGTTAGACGGGAACACCCCTCCACCTCTCCCGGGTGGGCCGACACTAAGGTCATTGGGCTACGACTAGTGGCTCCATCACGAGGAAAGAGAAAGTAACTCTACTGGGACATAAAGATGTATTTTTATTCATAAAATAACTTAAACATGGCGAAGAATGCATTAGAACAATGATTCATTACTCTTAGCATAGCAGAGATCATAACGGATCAGTGCTGCCCCGTTACAGAACATAACGGATCAGCTCTGTCCCGTCATATAGCATAACGGATCAGGTGGGGTACGTTAAAGTAATATAGCGTGCCTCCTCTGGTCTGTCATTCTCATCTGCTCTAATTCCAGACACAGTGGTCATGACGGATCCGTGATGGTGCGTTATATGGCATAATGCGCCACCACTGGTTCGCTATGGCTACCCGAGTCATTTTTGTTAAACTTAAAGACCCAGAAAGTATAACGGACCAAGGGCAGTCTGTTAAGGCCACCCGAACGTGAAAAATCCACAGTTTTCTACAACTATAATGGTCATATATGGGGGCATTATACTAACGACCTATCTCAAGCATGCATGAGCATAACGGACTGGGTGTGGTCCACTAAATGGGTATGACGCGCCAGAGGTGGTGCGTTAAATACATAACGGTCACTGGTGTGACCGCCATGTGAGCTGGGCAGTGAATGGGTTCGGTTTGAAACCGAACCACCCCCCGGTCGACCGAAATTGACGGGGTTTGCTACAAAAACCTGTAACCTGCCATTTACCGCATCCATACCACTCAATAACTGCTAGAAAACGCAAATACAATGCCCATGGATAATTAAAAACATTAATTACCACATTTTAGAGAAAAATAAAAAATAGACATTAACTAGGCTAAACGGGCGTGGATGGGCATACATGTGGCGTCAAAACGATCCTAGCACAGAGGCGGTTCCATCCCCCTACCTCGTTCGCACCGAAACAGTCGTTCCGGCCGCATGCAGGCGAGGTGGAGGCCGCGCCCCTCCCGCCCCGTCTCGTCCAACCGTCCCTCGAACCGCGCGATGGAGGGCGTCAACGCGTTCCCCTCGCCGCAGTGGTTCCAACGGCGTCCCCCGCGTCTCGGTCGGGCCCTGAAATAGGCAAAATCGAGAAGGAGAGAGAAAGAGAGAGACGTTGGGAGAGAGAGAGAGAGAGTGAGAGAGTGAAATCGGGAGAGAGAGAGAGAGAGATTAGTGGGTGGGGTGGGTTTTTTAAGTTAAATTTTTTTACACAGACTTTGTTTGAAGAAATGTGCATGGACTTCGTTTGAAGAAGAAGTGCATGGACTAGGTTTGTCATTGCCAGAGGAATGTGCACAGACTTGGATTGACGAATGTGCAAGGACTTCATTTGCAATAGAACAAGGAATGTGCATGGACTTCGGTTCATTCCAAAGGAAAAAGATGCATGGACTTTAGTTCATTCCAAAGGAAAAAGGTGCACGGACTATGGAATTGCAAGGATGAGAACATGCAAGGACTTGTATGTGCCAAGGCAAGAAATGCACAGCCTTATGTTTTCAACAAAGCTGAAATATGCACGGAACAAAGCTGAAATATGCACAGAGGCAACTCTTGCACAGACTTCACTTGCAGGCGTGCAACTAGCACGGACTTTGTTTGCCACCGGTCAACAATGCATCGAGCAGATTTTACCTAAGGCAAGAAACCTGCATGGACTTGAGACATGCTCGGACATAGTATATGCTAAAACTCAAAGGAACATGCATGGGCTTTAAGTGAGAAATGAAAAATGTGCACGGACTTGGTTATGCACAGAGGAATATCTGCACGGACTCTACATTACTTGTGAATGTGGTATGCACGAGCTCCACATGCAGGAATGAAAACATGCACGGACTTTCATATACACGGACTCACAATATGCACCTGGCATGTAAACGTGCATGGTCTTTATGTCTTTGCATGAACTTCATTTTTAGAAAAATTGGAATATGCAAGGACTTTGAAACATGCACGAACCTTAGACTGTGCATAGACAGGTAAACATAAAACATGCACTGATTGAACAAATCTTGCATTATGAAGACATACTCTAAAGAATCTTTGATTAAACACAGAAACCATGACAAATCATTGATTGACTTATAGTGTGTGACATCATCAAAATCATAGGGATGCAACAGTCTCCCCCTTTTTGATGATGGCAACACTATGAGTTAATCACAGTCAACTCAAACATATGTGCAGCATAACACATGAGCTCTTCCTGCCAATCTTCCTGCTAAGGAGGATAAACTCTCCCCCTTTGACATCAGCAAAAATAAGAAAAGATAAGGAAGTAGATATGTAGTAAAAGAATATGTATGCAATGAGTCATGACTGTGTACAAAAAGAAAATTCAAATTGATGTTGGATAAATCTCTCTGCACACAATGAATATTCAAAACAATTTGTCAAAAGGAATCAGTAACTGTCAGCAAACTAAGCAGCGAGCAGTAGAATTAGAAAAATCAGCATCAGCCAAGCTTCTCCAATGAGGCACTGGTTATCAGACAGGAATTAGCCTTTGTGGCCTCCTCGGTCCCTGGGTGGTGCATAGCCCCGTGGTCTGGTGCTTGTAGAACCTTGAGTGGCAATGCTGTTGATGATGGAAGTCTGGAGTCCTTGAATGGAGTTGGACAGCTCTTCAAACCAGTAGTGGACTGTGCTTCTCACATTAGCCACCAGGGAGGAGAGATCTTCATGCTCTGATATAACATTCTGAAGTCTGTCAGCTATAGTAGTGACTTCAGTCTGAACAGTGTCGATATGACCAATAAGCGCTTGCTGACTTGGAAGAAGTGCATTCACTACACCCTTCATTTTTTCAAGCTCTATTCTGATTTCAAAAGTATGATCAATAATTTTGGTAATTGAGCTGAAGGATGTAGCTTGAGTATCTTGGATGCTGCTGACCATCTCTGCAACCCTGTGGCATACACCTAGAAGAGATTCCAAGAGCTCGCGAGATGCTGCATCTGATCTTTGTTTATCAATTAAAAACTGCAGCCACTGTGGCATCATAGAGTTTTCCAACTGCTGCAACCTAGTATTTACTTGGTTTAAATTGAAATTTGTGTATAGGAATTGAGCATGCATCACATCATTCTGATTCAACACCATAGTCGTCAGATTAGACAACATTTCAGCTATGGTGGGCTTAGGTGCAGCTTGCCCTTCAGGTGTGTGTTGCTCTACATGTTCAGCTTCCTCACCTGTTGTAGATTGCTCTTCATCATGTTGTTCTACGGGTGCAGATTGTTGTTCAGGTGACAGTGGAGGTGGTATGCCAAGCCCAACCAATCCTCCCATATAAGGTCCATGTGAGGGAGCCGGTGCAAAAGACATTCTTGGATGCGTTCGGAAATGAGGTGCAGGACCCATGACATAATCTTGTGAGTCTTCCTCGGCTGCCACTGGAGCGGTAGCTTCCTCACTCTGTTGTTGCTCCTGAGGTTCTTCAACACTTTCTTGGGCTCCCTATTGATCATCAACAACCTCTGGAGGTGGAGCTTTTTCAACAACCTCTTGAACTGCCTGAGGTTGTTCTTAACAAGCTACTTCATCACTTTGTTAAACTTCCTATTATTCAACTTCTTGTTCCTCAACAACTAGGTCAGCAATTTTTTCCAGAGTTTTTTCCATAACTTCTCTCAAGATGCCAGCAATGAAGTCAGCTATAGAAGCATCATCGAAACCAGGTTCTTCAACTGATTCTGTCACCTCTTCCTGCTCTACCTGCTCAAGCTGGTCCATGTGCTGCTGTGCTACATCAGGTTCCATTCCAAATTTGTCAAACAATTTACTGATGTTTTGATCAAGTTGTTCCAAAGCTTGTTCTTTTGGTAACCGCATCTCTTCAACTTCTTGCTCTAACAATTGTTTCTCTACTGGCTCCTTAGCAGCTTCCTGTTTAATTTCTCTCTTAGCTTCTTCTTGTTGTATAGGCATCGGGCGCACGGTCGCCGGCCTGCGCGCCGGGCCGGGCTCTGCTGGGGGCATCTCAAGCGGAGCCAGCGAGGGCAGGCCCTCGTCGAGTTGACGCCGCGCAACACCGCGCCGGAGAGACGGCTCTTGGAAGCCGTCCTGGACTTTGGCGACGCCGAGGACTCGGGGGAGGACGTCCGCCGAGCATGGGACAGGGTGCGCAAGGCGGTGCGCAGTTACGTCGGCCATGCCCCCTGGGCACCGAGGCCCCGCCACAAGGCCCCTGGGAGGCAACTGGCGCTGAGCTTCCGGGGCGTGTGCCACCTCGCCGCGTCCTCGGCCCGAAACGCGCTCAGGGAGGCCGTGGCAGCCGTCTGGGACGCCGACGCCAGTGACGACGCCGAATGGGCTGCTGCCATGTGGCGACTGAGGGTGACGGCGAGGCGGTACGTGCTATCCGAAAAGCCGAACAACCCGAATCGGCGCAGGGTGAGGCGCGACTAAGGCGCACACTGGAACGTGTCCACGTCGGGGTTGAGCCTTGGGCAGCATGGCTAACCTCACGCCCAAGCAGGAGGACTTTGTCCGCGAGTACCTCGTGGACTTGTGCGGCAAGCAGGCGGCAATCCGCGCTGGCTACTCGCCCAAGTCTGCCGAGGTGACTGCGTCCAAGTTGCTTAGGGTGCCCAAGGTGGCCGCTGCCATCGCCGCTGCCCGCAACGAGAGGGCGGCGCGAGTCCACGTCCAGCAGGACGACGTCATCCGCGAGTTGATGAGCATCGCGTTTGCCGACCCGGCCAAGGCGTATGGCGCGGACGGGCGCCTCCTCGCGGTGAAGGACATGCCGCCCGAGGCGCGTGCTGCCCTCGCTGGCATGGACGTCGAGGAGGGCGACGAGTCCAGGGTGACGCGCAAGGTGAAGGCGTGGAACAAGGTGGCCGCCCTCGAACTCCTCGGCAAGCACATCGGCATGTGGCCGCAGAGGGTTGAGCACTCCGGCCCTGGGGGCGAGCCCCTTACCTTCAACATCGACCTGGGGGCGGGCAAGTGAAGGCGCTCGAGAGAGTCGGCTGGTGGCGCTCGACGTGGGTGCGGCCATGACGGCCGTCACCTACCGAGCGCCGCCGACGGTGGCGCGCTTCCTGCGCTCGGACGCCCTCGTCCGCGCCATTGTCGGCCCTGTGGGCAGCGGCAAGTCGTCCGGCTGTGTGGTGGAGATTCTCCGTCGCGCCGGGCAGCAGGCGCCGGGGCCGGACAAGGTGCGGCGCACGCGTTTCGCCGTCATCCGCCCTTCATGTCCTTCATCTGAGCGTTAGCCTGCGTCGAAAGCTCGACCCAGGAATGTCCCGACCGGACTAACGGAGGTGCGCAGGAGAGTGCTCGTCCCCCCAAGGGAGAGACGAGGGGATCACTCCACCACGCAGGCCCCGTAGTCCTACCGAGTGGCTCGATGAAGTGGGCCCAGCAAGATGGGAGGCCTCCGGCTCAGGGGATGTCCGCTACTGGATGGAACGGGAGGCGAGCCCGTCGGCTTGAACGACCCGAACGGGGGGTCCAAGTCAAAGGGTGGTTCGTCACCCGAAGGGACGGGGAGAAAAGCTTATTGGGTCAACCGACCCGGACGGGAGGTCCAAGTCAAAGGGTGGCTCGTCACCCGAAGGGACGGGGAGAAAAGCTTGTTGGGTCAATTGACCCGGACGGGAGGTCCGAGTCAAGAGGGTGGTTCGTCACCCGAAGGGACGGGGAGAAAAGCTTATTGGGTCAACTGACCCGGACGGGAGGTCCAAGTCAAAGGGTGGTTCGTCACCCGAAGGGACGGGGAGAAAAGCTTGTTGGGTTAATTGACCCGGACGGGAGGTCCGAGTCAAAGGGTTGCCTGTTATTTCGAACCGCAGGGGTCCCGGGTGAGATGGTACCCAGTCGGGGTCGTCGAGGTGACGAAGCCGTCCGGGTTTATTTGCTCCATAGAGAGGGGTTCGTCGACGCCGGGTCAGTGTTGACGCAAGGAGGGGTTCATTCCCTCGTCCCGGACGTAAGGTCCGGTCGAGGTATCTCTTCGTCGGCGTCACCGGGGTGGTGAGCTCGACAGGGTCCATTTGTTTCTTTGTAGTAGTCGTCGATACTGGGCCAGTGTCGACGCAAAAAGGGGTTTATTCCCTCGGCCCGGACGTAAGGTCCGGTTGAGGTGTCTTTTCGTCGTCATCACCAAGGTGGTGAGTTCGACAGGGTCTGTTTGTCTATTTGAGGTGGACGTCAGCACTGGGTCAGCGTTGACGCAAGAAGGGTTTATTCCCTCGTTCCGGACGTAAGGTCCGGTTGAGGTGTCTTTTCGTCGTCATCACCAGGGTGGTGAATCAGACAGGGTTTATTTGGTCTATTAAAGTGGACGTCGGCACTGGGCCAGTGTTGACGCAAGAAGGGTTTATTCCCTCGTCCCGGACGTAAGGTCTGGGTGAGGTGTCTCTTCGTCGTCATCACCAGGGTGGTGAGTCAGACAGGGTTTATTTGGTCTCTTGAGGTGGACGTCAACACTGGGCCAGTGTTGACGCAAAGAAGGGGTTTATTCCCTCGACCCGGACGTAAGGTCCGGTTGAGGTGTCTTTTCGTCGTCATCACCAGGGTGGCGAGTCAGACAGGGTTTATTTGGTCTCTTGAAAGGTGGGCGTCAGCACTGGGCCAGTGTTGACGCAAGAAAGGGGTTTATTCCCTCGACCCGGACGTAAGGTCCGGTTGAGGTGTCCAGCTAAATTTCCATAACTTTTGAACACTAATAAGTCGAAGAAAAGGAGACCTAGAAATTGTAAACCTTTTTTTTGGCAGCGAAATCTAATGGCCTTGGCTTAAATCACCCTTTTTCCGGCCTGACCAAAACGAATTAGCCCGGATTTACTCACCAACCAAGTATACTTCACCTCTCGTATTATGGGAATACCCTTCGCTAGGAGCTTCAGATTTAATTTTGTTCCTCATATACCCAAAAAAGAATTTATAATTATGATCGGTTAATCTAGGATCCACAGGCGGGACTGGCGAAAGTTTTCACCTTTGGCTACGGCACCAGCTGATCCAGCTGCATCTGCTCCAGCCAAGCACTGAGGACCGTGTGGTCGATCGGAGATTCCGAATTTGTGCCGTTGCCGTTGCTGTTGCCGGAAGAGACGGTGGCTGCGGCGCCGGGCGCCGTGGTGGTTGCCAGCTTATCTTTGGTCTCGGGCGGGGACTCCTTCACCAGCGACTGGACCCAGGAGAGGTCCGGCTCCTCGCCACCGGAACCAAGCTCAAACGACGACGACCGCTTGAAGCGACCGTCCCCCGCCAGCTCGTCGCCGTTCACTCCCCAGTCCACCTTCCCAGCCGGCGACCCCCACTTGGGCAGAGATGAGTTCACAGGAGAACCCACGATCGCGGACATACCGGAGCCCAGGTCCCTAGAGCTGAGGCTCCGGAGCTGCAGCTGCTGCTTCTCTCGCTGGGCGAAGGCGGCCAGGCGGCCGCTCATGGGGGAGATCGGCTCTACGCAACGGGGGGACATCCGCCCGGGCGACGAGATCCCGAGTGATGCCTGCAGTAGGGAGCTGTGGCTGCCGGCGAGTGGGGGATCCACGTTCCTGGGAGAGAAGACGTTGGTATTGATGGGCGAGAGCAACGCCTGTTGCTGCTGCTGGAACTGATTCAAAACAGCCGACTTGTGGGACGGGGAGAACACGGCGCCCTGGTCGGAATCATACCTAGGGGAGGAGATCTCCGCAGAGAAGAGGTCGTCCAAGTTAGACGGGGTCAAGGTCTTTGACCTCCCCGAGAGGTTGTTCATCAGCGACCCGAGTCGGGCCTGGGTGGATGAGAAGTTGGCGAAGTCGTTCAGCATCTGCTGGGAATCGAACTCCGGCAGCCCTGAGAAGTCGTCCATTGGAATGTCCCTCGCACTGAGAGATGACCGCAGCCGGCTGGACTGGAGACTGCTGCCGGGGAGATTCAAGGTGGGCACGTTCGGCTGCGGCCAGGCCAACGACGAGTGGGAGATCCCGTTCGCCGCCGACGGAGAGATCGGCGGGGTGAAGGGCGCCAGCGAGATCATGGACACAGAAGAAGGCGAACCCGGCAACATGCTCATAGCCGCAGCTAACTCCATGGCCGACGCTGCGGAAGCCGACGACCTTGGCGACGGCACAGCCGACCCAGTGGAGACATACAGCGGTCGGAGCTCTTCCGAGGTGTGGGCGAAGAAGCAGACCCTCCTTGTGCAGCCAGTGCCGTCCTTGCAAAGCCTCGTGCGATACTGCGCCGGGTGGAGCCAACACTCGAACACCCCATGCGCGTATTCGCACAGGTCGCCTCTCCGGCACGCCCCCTTCCGGAAGTCAGGACACGGCACGCAGCTGTAGTGGTACTTCCTGGGGTCGCGCCGCCGGGCGTTCTCGCCAGGGTGCACGAAGGGGCACTCCGTCCAATCGTGGGAATACGCCCGCGAGCAGGGCCGAACCTTGAAGGAGAACATCCGGAACTCGTCGGTGGCGTATATGCTGTTCTTGATGTCCGGCAGAGACGGATCGATGGGATACTCTTTTTTCTCCGGCATAGCCGATGGGGGCAGATCATGGAACTTTCCGGTCATGGGGGAGGAAGTCGGATCCGACGACGGCGACCCGTCCTCGTCCACGGAGGACGGCAGCGGTGGCGAGTTGGAGCTCGAGGGGCTTATAGAGATGCGCAGGTTGCGGGGCTGGTCACCATCGCCGACCGGGATGGCTGCAGCAGCGGTCCCCAGGAGCTCCTCCATAGCAACCTTCACATCGGAACACTTGGGGGAGACGACGATCACATCACAGGGGCGGTGGCCGTTCCCATCGACGGAGTTCGGATCGGCCCCCGCGAACAAAAGAACCTTCACAGCGTCCACGGCGTCGACGGACCCCCCGGACGCGGCGCAGTGGAGGGCCGTGGTCCGGTCGGAGCCGCAGCGGCGGTTGACGTCGGCCGCGGAGAGGGAGAGCACTACCTTGAGAACATCAACGCTGCCATAGGTGGCGGCGACCATGAGAGGGGTCCGCTGCTCCAGGACCATCTGGCCGGAGCCCTTCTTGCGGCCGTACCAGAGGCCGATCTCGTCGATCGCCGCGGGATCCCGCTCGATGAAGCGCTTGAAGCCCTGCAGATCGTTGTTGGCCGCCAGCTCCAGGAGGCTGGAGGAGTCCTCCTCGGTCTCAACCGTGAGGTGGCCCATGGCGGCGCCCTTGGCGGTGGCGGCGAAGGGCAACGGGGAGAGGCTACGGTTCCCCTCGGAGGAGACGCTAGCGGGAGAGGGGTGAGACGTGGTAGACGGTGACGGAGAGGACGACGGCTTCAGGCACTCAGCACCGCCATACATGCTTCGCTCCACCGGAAATCCAGCTAACAACAACCACTGAAACATTACAATACTGACCCAGGTCATGCACAAGGGAAGAGCAGAGCCAGATCAACTAGCATGACCTCCTTGTTCTTGAGAGCTTCACCCTCCTCGATCTTCCTAAGCACCTTCTCCTTAACGCTAAGAAATGCAGGATCCTTGGTAGCAGGAGCATGGCGCTTGTGAATGAGGGCGGAATGGAAGTCCCGTTCGGGGAGAAAAACCAAGGCGGAAGCAAGTGAAGCAAGGGCGTCAGCTAAGATGTTCTGGCTGCGAGGGACATGGACAAAGATTAGCTTGGTAAAAAGCTTAGCATAAGCAGATGCAAGTTCCTGGTAGGGTTTGAGCTTGGGATCGAGTGTGCGACATTTGACAAGCACTTGGCGAAGAATAAGCTAACTATCACCAACAATGCGCAACTGGGTAGCACCAAACTCATGAGCGGTCTGCAATCCGGTCAAAAGAGCCTCATACTCAGCTATATTATTTGTGACAGGGAAAGCAAGCTGAGCAGCAAATGGAATGGTGATACCCTTCAGTGTTAAAAGGACCATGCCGAACCCTCTTCCATGGGAGTTCAAAGCTCCAGCAAAATGTAATGTCCATATCTCATCTGAAGGTTGATTGACAGACATCAATTCTTCATCTGGGAACTCTGAACGAACAGGATCAAATCGGGGGATAGGATGATGAGCAAGATGTTCCGCGATGGCATAGCCTTTAATTACCTTCTGCTGAATGTAAGTGATGTCAAACTAGGAAAGAAAGCTTTTCCATCGTGCTAATCGATCAGTGAGGACAGACTTTTCAAGAAGGAATTTGATAAGATTCATACGTGAGATAAGGTGAACCTCGTGAGCTAAGAAATAATGCTTAAGTTTTTGAACTACCCAGATTAGGACTGCACAGGTCTTCTCCATGGCTGTATATTTCTGCTCACAAGGGTTGAGAATCTTAGACAAGTAGTAGGTCGTCCTCTCTTTACCTTCTTCATCGGCCTGCGCTAGGATAGCACCCATTGAGTCATCCAGGACAGAAATGTAGAGAACGAGTGGTTTGCCTGGAACTGACGGCCTCAGGACAGGAGGACTGGCCAGATAGTCCTTTAATCCATCAAAGGCTGCCTGACACTTGTCATCCAAACTGAATTTAACTCCCGGCTTAGTAAGCTCATAGAACGGCCTACACCTTTGTGAGTGCTGGGAGATAAATCGGCGTATAAACTGCAACCTCCCGATCAATCCTCAAACTTCCTTCAAATTCTTGGGAGGAGGCATATCTCTTATGGCCTTCGCCTTGTTGGGATCAATCTCGATACCCCTCTTACTGACAATGAATCCTAACAACTTTCCTGATGAAACGTCAAACACACACTTCTTGGGGTTCATTTTCAACTTGTATTCACGTGACCTCCGCAAAACTTTAGCCAGAACCCCAGGATGCTCAATCCTCATCCTTGATTTCACTACCAGGTCATCAACATACACCTCAATAATAATGTGGATCATATCATGAAAAATTACCATCATAGCCCTTTGATAGGTGGCTCCAGCATTCTTAAGTCCAAAGGGCATGACCACATAACAGTAAGTGCCCCAAGGTGTAGTAAATGAAGTCTTCTCCTGATCTTCTTCAGCCAAGCGGATCTGGTTGTATCCTGAAAAGCCATCCATAAAAGATAGGGTCTCATACCCTACCGTGTTATCAATCAGAACGTCAATATGAGGGAGGGGAAAACCATCCTTATGATACGCACGGTTGAGGTCCCAGAAATCTATGCAAATCCTGACTTTCTCATCTTTCTTCATAACTGGGACAATGTTAGCCACCCAGTTGGGATAGAGGATGACTCTAACAAATCTAGCCTTATGAAGTTTATCGACCTCTTCTTTCATTTTTAATGTCATGTGTGGGTGGAAACGTCTCAACCGCTACTTAACCGGAATGGACCCAGCATTAAGTGTTAGTCGATGTTCTACAAGCGCAGGGTCCAATCTCGACATATCCTCATAACTCCATGTGAACGTGTCCTTGTATTCTCGAAGAACCAAAACAAGCACCTCTTCCTCAGAAGGCGGTAAATTTTTACCGATGAGGATAATCCTAGGGTCTTCCTCAATGCCCAGATTGATTTCTTTGGTAGGCTCTTCAACTGAGGCTGATGGTTCGTCAAATCTCCTCATGCCACTGGCAAACGTGTCAGCCTCGTCCTCATATTCTTAATTTTCTTCGTCCCCCTCTTCAATAGGGTCTTCTTTGTTCATAATCTCATAAATGCCAAATATTGTATCGAAGACACCTGAATCCTCATATTCCAATTATGGCAGAATGATCGGATCCTCAAGGAATTCTAGAATGGCTAAACAAGCCTGGCACCTCCTAGCTAGCTCTTTCAAGAATCTACGGGGAATCTCCTTACCCTTGGACTTCCTAGTTACTACCCCTGAACTCCTAACACTAGATGTAGAAGAGCAACTAGCCTAGCTCCTAGACTCTGACCAATAGGAGTAAGAAGGAGAAAACGTGGGTACAAAAGGTAGTACAGAGGAGGACCCCACACCGGAGGGGTAGAAAAGGTCCACTAGTGGGCCTTGAACGCGTGGCCCTTGGATCGGGGCGCACTCGAAGAGAAGGTAGGAGGTTTCCTCAATGAAGATGTGAGAGGTGGATTGGCGAGTTGCAAAATTGGCATTTGTTTTTTGGTTTTCAAGAATGGTGAAATAGTGAGTTGAAGGAGGAGTGGAGGGTGATGTTGAGGAAATAGAAAGATTAGAAATTTGTTGAAGAATATCTGTGGATTAGTCGCTTCGACGCACGGTTTCTTCGGTGGAGGTAGGGAGATAGACCACCTACCTTTCCTGCACCTTTCCTTACAGTTTCACACTCTACGGTGCGAGAACGAGCGAGTTTAGGCTCGTTGTGGTTTTGGGAGTTTATAGGCTTCACTAGAAAACGGTGATGGTTTTCGGAACGGTTAGTATCATTCAACTCACTGGAACGTCTACGTTCCATTAATACTTGTTTTGTGTCGATTTACGGTCATTCAGGACCATTAGGAGCCCGGGAAGTCCAGTTACTCCATTTGGGTCAATTCCGTAGAATTGCCCATTTCTCACCATTTCTCAGCCGATCTGACTCCTGTTGGAGTCTATGTGTTGCGTATGACTATCACTGTTGTATCCCCTTCATTTTGAAATGAACAGGGCATGGAAAGGCCATGATCGGGCTGATCCCATATTTTGCTCGCCGTAACGCCTTTGCGGTTCAACGGCAACCGCTCAAGGTGCATGGGCGACTGGTTTCGAACCGTTTATTATGTCTCGATTTCAGGTTGAGTGGTCAGTCGATAGATCGCTCAGGGACTTGAGCTGTCAGGAGTGATCTGCCCATCCCTCCATGAGCGACTGGTCCTCTGCCATTCATCTTTCCCGTTGGGTTGAGCGACCAGGTTTTGCCCGCTTATCCCAGTTGACCTTTGGTCAGTAGTTTTGTGTTGGTTTAGACAGGCGGTTTGGTCAAAACCATTTTGACCGACACTATAGTAGGTTGGTTGGCTTGAGAGCTACTCCTTAACCACTGTAGCCTTTGGGTGGCTCAGCCCTAACCGTCCATCCCTTTTAGTGTCTAGGGGTCAGTTCTCTTGAGCGGTTGGCCCCCAACCGTTCACCCCCCTTGAATGGTTCATTTTAGACTGTTCATCCCTCTTTGGACGGCCTCCATTTGGACCGTTCATTTCACCGAGCAGCCTTCTTCTGACTGCCCAGTGAGTCTTATCTGTCGTCTCATCTGTTGGTCATGATGGCCTGTCTCGTGACTATCTGTCTTAGGTAAGTGCCCTAGGGAGGTGTCTGAGTGTCATTTTCTGACGTTCCGATTTCCGTATATCTTGGCTTGACCTTATGGTTTGCCCGTTGTCCCGTGGATGTCTCTTGATGTCCTATGAGGGCTATGACCATGATACAAGGTGGCCAGGAGTGTTCTTGCTGTGGGCAGTCTCCTGTATTGCGTTTAATGTCATTGCCTGGTTCTAGTCAACCCGGTGTGACCCAGTGGTTAAAAGGTGACCTTGTATGTGTCTCGATAGTTTTGTCTAGTTCAAGACATGGTTCTGGATGCCGTGAGGTATCATCTCACCTCATTCTGAGTATCCAAGTGTGCTGAGGGTTCTCGATGTTCCCTTAGGTCTCCGTGAGTCATTTCTTACGGTGAGACATTTCCTCTGGCTTAGGATTAAACCGATTGGCGGCTTGTTCCACTTTGTACGACGATCTTGACTCCGAGTCGTGAGACTCAAGGATCGTAGTAGTTTCAGGTCTAGTTGCCTTGTCCTGAGTCTATTGGCAGTTTCCTGTACTGCTATTGGTGCTTCATAGTACATGCGACAGTGCTTCTTACCTGTCTGTACTCCAGCACACGCGTTTTAGAGTTTGTGTCTGATGATCCTCCACTAGTCGTAGCCTTACGGCACATTTCGGCGTGATGGCCTTTACGGCGGGGTAGTTCCCAGTTTATGGTTTTTAAGCTAGTTCCAAGGGCCCCCGGCTCTTTACCGTAGCGTCCTACGGGGGAGGAATACTAGCTAGAGGCTTGGCTCTAGACACGAGCCGGTGTGTGCACACTTGGCCAGGGGCATGGACAGATGCCGATGGGTGTTACCTTGTCTAGTCACTCGCGACTGTAGTTCTGTTCTGGTTCTGATAGTGTCTTAGTCTCGGCCTTGCCTCTTGGGCGACAGCGTAGATAATACACTAGTAGGTGTAGCATAAGACATCAGGGGACGCAGCTAGCTGTTATTCTAGTGTGGGGATTACTTTAGACACGTGACACGTGACTTCTATGTGACTCTTGTGTTTCTCGAGCATCATGACCTTCCCGAGTTAGCCTCCTTGTGGCTTTGCCCGAGGTCAATGTTATGTTATGTACACGACATTTTAGTCGTGTTGGGTCTGTCTATATCTCTTCTAGTCTTTCTGTCTATCTTGCTGGTTTCTTTCGGCGCCAATGGATCGGCAACTTCTGACTTCGCCAGTTCAGAGTTCGCCCTTCTGTTGTTGTTAGGAGTAGCTTGGGAGCCGAGGTTAGTTCGGCAGCCACACTCCTTCCGTACGGCTTTTCCTTTTCTTTTAGCTTCACTCTTCCTTGCCTGTTCCCTACTCCTGCTTCCTCTTCTTTGTAGCTTTGTAGTTTAGTTTTCCTGCTTTACTACCTGTTATTTTCTATTCCATGTTACTACATATTTTTTGGTGGGGATCCGCGTGACCCCTACTAAGCCAATGACACGAGGCTCACCCCTGCTTTTCAGGTGGGTGGCATCGTTCTACTTCCGCGGTTCCTAGTGTGACGTGTCTGTAGCTGCCAGTTGTACCTACGTCGGGTTTCCCCCCACCTCAATGTACATCTTTCTTTTCTGTCGACTGTATTTGGACTGCACTGCTCATCTTTCCTTTGGACTGGACTCTGGTATAATTGTTAAATTTAAACTATTAATTAAAAAGTAATTTTATTTCTTCTACTAGCTTCCTGGATGCCTATTCTGGCTACCACCAGATCCGGATGGACCCAGAGGATATTGAGAAGACCGCTTTCATCACTGACTTCGGCGTGCACTGCTATACCCGGATGCCTTTCGGGTTAAAGAATGTCGGGGTAACATATCAGAGGCTGGTCAACCAAATATTCGAGGGACAACTCGGATAGAATATCGAGGCCCACATCAACGACATGCTCGTCAAGACGCCAAAGGCTGAGGATCATCTTACCGACCTGGCTGAGACCTTTGGCACCCTCCTCAAGTACAACATGAAGCTCAACCCCTCCAAGTGTGTCTTCAGAGTCAGATCGGGGAAATTCCTCAGCTTCCTAGTGACTCGGTGCGGGATTGAGGCGAACCGCGATAAGGTCCAGGCCATCCTGGACATGCGGCCACCCACTTACATCAAAGACATCCAGCGTCTTACTGGGCACATCGCCGCACTCAACCGCTTCCTCTCTAGGGTGGTCAAACGATGCCTGCCCTTCTTCAAATTGTTAAGGGGACCCAAAATGGCATCTTCTACGTTCGCCTAAGACGAGGAATGCCAGAAGGCTTTTGAGGAGCTCAAGGAGTTCCTTACCTCACCCCCGATGTTATCAAAGCCGATTCTGGGTGAAGCACTGCAATTGTATCTCTCAGTAACTCCCTCCACTGTAAGTTTGGTCCTAGTCTGAAATGGCACGGGAGTCGAGAGGTCGGTCTACTACACCAGCAAGGTGCTCAACGAGGCCGAAAGAAGGTACCCTGCAATCGAGAAACTCGTGCTAGCACTGGTTACCTCAGCCAAGCGCCTCTGACCTTACTTGCAGGGTCATTCCATCGTCGTGCTGATTGGCGAACCACTGAAGAAGATCCTCTCTCACCCCGAGGCCTTGGGACACCTCGTCAAATGGGCCATCATGCTCGGGGCTTACGACATCTCTTATCGCCCCCGCGTAGCCATCAAGGGACAGGCCCTAGCCGACTTCATCGCAGAGAGCATGGTCCCACTTGAGGAAGAACCTTCCTCCGCCCAAGGACCCATTTGGGATTTATTCATGGACGGATCATCCAACTTGGCTGGCAGTGGTGCTGGCATGCTCCTCAAGTCGCCCGAAGGAGCTGAGCTACAGTATGCCTTGAAGTTCAACTTCCAGGCGTCCAATAACGCCTCCGAGTATGAAGCCCTCATTTCGGGGGCCAGGATGGCGCGACGACTAGGGGCCGAGCGGGTCAGAATCCATATTGACTCCCAGCTAGTCGCTAGCCAGGTCAACGGTGATTACGAAGCTTGGGAAGCCTCGATGATTAAGTACCTTCAAATGATTCGAGATTTAGCCCAGCTTTTCGAGAGCTTTGAGGTAGTCCGGATAGCTCGGGAAGAAAACTCCCGTGCGGACGCCCTCTCTCGCCTAGCCTCCTCCCTCAGATCGGAAGGCACTCGATCGGTCTTCCTCGAAGAGCTAGAACAACCGAGCATCGAGTCCGAGCTCATGATCGTTGACCCGGCTACACCGAGCGATTGGCAGACCCTGTCCCTATCCTGGCTCCAAGACTCTCAGGGGCCCTTTGACCCTCGGGAAGCTCAGAGACTAAAGTATTAAGCCCGACGCTTCGTCGACTTGGTCGATGCTCTGTACTGAAGGTCCTTTTCTGGACCACTCCTTAAGTGCCTTAGCGCCGACGAAGCCAGCCGAGCAATTCAAGAAGTGCACGAAGGCATCTGCGGTGCACACCAGGGAGGAAGATCGCTCGCCAGGATCTTGCTTCGACAAGGTTACTGGTGGCCCACTCTTCAGCATGACTGTTCGGCCTACATACAGAAATGCGACTGATGCCAACGCTTTGACCACTTGGTCCATCAGCCTATCTCGGAGCTCGTTACTCTTACCAAGCCATACCCCTTTGCTCGGTGGGGAATCAACATCCTGGGGCCATTCCCTACGGCTTAGGCCCATAAGAAGTTCATCATCGTTGCCATCGACTACTTCACAAAATGGATCGAAGCTGAGACTACTACCAAAATCACTAAGTCGGTCATCTGGAGCTTCGTGTGGAAATTGATCATTTGTCGCTTTAGCATCCCCTGAGTGATTGTGAGCGATAACGGTCAGCAATTTGATTCTCATTACTTCAGAGACAGATGCGTCAACCTAAATATTCACAATCACTTCACTTTGATGGCCCACCCTCAAGCCAACGGGCTAGTTGAAAATGCCAATAGGGCTATACTAAAAGGCATAAAAACTAGACTCGGCAAGGCCAAGGGTAGCTAGCTGGAGAAATCACCGAGCGTACTTTAGTCACATCGAACTACTCCAAGAATGGCCATGGGTGAAATGCCCTTTCAGCTAGTGTACGGCACGGAAGCCGTGATTCCACTGGAGGTCGGAAACCCATCCCTCCGAGTCATCGGCTTCTCGCCCAAGGCGAATGACCAGAAGTTGCTCAAAAATCTCGACTTGGCGAGCGAGATCTGAGAGATCGCGGGTATCCGAGCCGCAGAATACCAGCGATGCCTGGTTCAATACTATAATGCCAGAGTCTGAGGTAGGCACTTCCAGCCAGGAGACTTCGTCCTCAGAAAAGTCGAAGCCTCTTGACCACTAGAGGCGGTGGGCAAGCTAGCCCCTAACTGGGAAGGTCCCTACCGAGTGGTCGAGACGCTCGGGAAAGGGGCGTACCGACTGGCTACCATGGAAGGAACGCCCATCCCTCGGACCCCCCCCCCCCCCCCCCCCCCCCCCCCCCCCCCCCCCCCCCCCCCCCCCCCCCCCCCCCCCCCCCCCCCCCGCCCAGCCCATTCCTAGGTGGCCTAGGAGAGAGGGGCGCTCTCCTCTTGGGCCCTCCAAGGGGGAAAGGGTGGTGAGCCCAAATAAGAGGCCCAAGTGACCTCCATGCTAGCCAAAGGCCCACTAGTCCCTAATCCAACCTACTAAGCACAAATATGGCCCTAATGGAGTCTAATTGGCCTCAAATCGGCCTACAAAGGTTTAGAATGAAAGAAATAAAAGACTCCAAGCTCCTAGCTAGCCCTCCATGCCATCTTCAAGCCATAAAGATGTCTACAAGTCCCAAGCAGCTCCACGTGTCCTGTAGTGATGCTCTGCTGAATCACGTCGATCTCCAGCCCGGGTGTCCTCACCAACTCTTCCCGGGCGGGAGGAACTCGACCCCGTCGAGTAAGGGTCTCTCTCACTCAGGTACTGCTCTGGCAAGTCTGGATCTAATCTCTCCAGCTTTGCCCAAGTGATCCATGTATCATCGGACGTGGGCCGTCCTCTCCAACGCACCAAGTAGCGTTGATATGTGCCACTCCTAGTGGTCGTCACCTGCTCATCTAGTATACACTCTATATGCTCACGTTGCTGAGGTGACGGGACTGGAAGTGGGCTCTCAGGGTAGGGGTCACTCACAAGGGGTGGAGAAGGCCCGAACAACTTACTAGGAATCACTGTCGAGTCCCTATGTGTTACTAAATCTGAGACATTAAATGTGGAACTGATACCATAATTCTCTAGCAAGTCAATAGTATATGCATTGGACCCAACTCGCCTCAACACTCGAAAGGGGCCAGCACCATGAGCCTGTAGTTTCTTCATGGTCCCGGAAGGAAATTGTTCCGGTCTGACCCAGATCATGACATGATCACCCTCTTGGAACCCACAAGGGTATCTATGAGCATCGGCCAGCTCTTTATATCGTGTATTGCTGGACTCAAGGTGGTGATGATGATGCAGACTCCGAAATAGCTATGTGGACTCATACCTATGCGAATGCAGGGGTGGTCCTAGACATCCAAACATGGACGTAGCATGTCCATGACACCTACCTGACTGGACAACACGGGGAGAACCTAGACATCCAAAATTGTACCTATCCTGCACAGGTTCTCTTTTAAAGTGGGTGGACTTTGGGGGACTGGGACACCCAAATTCACTTACTCCATCTCCCCTATATGATATTGGACATGATGATGCATGCAACTTTATCCAATTGGAGGGTTTCTTTCTTTCCAAGCTCTTAAGTGTGGAAGCATGCAGGGTGGGATGTTGACGGGCATGTGTGGAAGGGGTATGATAGTGGACCTCTTTGACAAAGTGGAGTAAAGAATATGGGTCGAGAGGCTCACTAGGGAGGGCATCAAAAGGGTCAAAGAAATGATGACTCCTCCTGACAGGCCCTTTTACTATACTTGCCCATGTCTGACATTCGGTAAGGTACGGATGGTCACCTTCCGGCATGATGATAGATGGGACAAGGGGCTTACATGGAAGGCAAGGTTCCTCCCTCAAGACAGTAACACCATAAGAGGGGACGAAGTCAAGCTCATCAGGTATGGGAAGCAACAAAAGGACCTCTGAGGTGATATGACCTATGGTGCACACCGAGATAATGGACCCCAAAGCAAGGTGCGTGAAGCTATGACTATAGGGTTGGTCAGACCCTAAGGCCAACATATACGTCAACTCCCATTGACAATCTAAACTCCCAATAAAGTCCTTCATATTTTCTACGAAGCAGAAGGACTGGAAAGTGGTGTGAAAGGAGTTAAGAGGTACTACTGGGAGTGCTAGTTCCATGGATGTGTAGCAAGAAATTGAGATATATAAAAGTGGACCCTTCCTTAACTTGCTAGCTAAAGGCTCTCCAATGACAAGTTCCCCCTCGGGAGGTAAGAATGGCTCTAGATGAGGGTCGAAGGGCAAAGCATCTCCCTCGGGTGAGAAAGGGGAATCCTCTATGAAGTGGGGAAAGCCATGGTTCTCCATAGAGGGTATAGGGCCGAGAGTGTCAGCCCTGATCTTCGAATGTTCTAGCACGACTTCATCCTGACTCGGAGGTGGGATAGGGGAAGTCGGTGACCCAATAGGAGTGCGTATCCTTTCTAGTCTCTCCCTAAAGGTTTGTAGGAGTTCGGTGAGGGTGGGATCTCTTAGGATTGAGATGTCCTAGGAGACTTGCCCATAATCATGAGGTTTAGTCTGGGACCTAGACTTATACACAGGTGGAGCCCTACTCCTCCAACTATGATGTGCTCGGTTGGGGGTAAAAGGGTGGGGTAGGTTGGTCCTCCTTAGCTCATGTTTCATGTCGTACCAGGACTCGATGGGCATTTGCCACCTAATGTCTCTCAAGGTCTCAATGCATCTCCACTTATCCTTAGTTTCGTGTAAAAGTCTCTCCTTGGCAAAAGAGACTTGCATGGCCTTGGACATGGGGTAACACCCAAAATATTTATCCATGGTGGCTTCCCAAGTTAGGTAGTCATTTGAGCCCTTGGAGCCATCAAAGGTAGGGGCTTCAGGCCTAAGGAACGAGAGGGGGTGGTTCCCAAGCCCCTAGGTGTATCTCTCCTCCCTACTATGTAGATTGTCATATCACCTGGGTGACTTGAAAGCCATGGAAAGTTTTGGAGTGGGACCTATGGGGTGGACATGCATACAGGGAACGGGCCCACATGGAGTGACGGAACCCGGCAATGGGAGGTGCGTGCCAAGGGCGACAACACCTTTGATAAAATTTTGGAAAACCCAGAAGAAACGACGAGTGGGAGGCGCCTCTAAGGCTGGCTGGGGGTGCACCGGACAAGGAGGAAGGACTAGAGACTGGTGTGCCAGTCAGGGAGTCTAAAGGGGCTAGAGAGGTGTGTCGGGCTAAGAGAGGCCAGGGTGTGCCGGGCTGGGGTGGCTAGGGGTGTGCCGGGCAAAGGGGCACAAGGTGTGCCGGGCTGGGGGTGCCAAGGGTGTGCCGGGCTGAGGGGCACAAGGGTGTACCAGACAAGGGTAGAAAAGGGCCGTGTCGGTGAGCGGGTGAGCCAAGGGTGTGCCGTTGAAGGCACGTGGAGGGAGCTGTGCCGGTGAACGGGAAGCCAAGGGTGTGCCATTGAAGGCACGTAGAGGGAGCTGTGCCAGTGAACGGGAAGCCAAAGCGTGCCGTTGGAGAGGCAGGGAGTGTACCGGCCAGGGAGGCTGCACCGGGTTGAGGGTGCACCGGGCTGAGGGCGCTGGGTAGTGTGCCAGGCTGGGACAATTAAGGGTATACTGTTGAAGGCATGCCGGGGAAAGGCAAAGGCACGCTGTGCCAGTGAAGGGTGTTGGGGGTGCGTCGGCTGAGGAGTGGAGAGGATATCAGTCCAGAAACACTAGGCTGGTCGAGTCCAGTGAGGGCTTGACTGGAGGAAGGAGGGGCTAAGGAAGCTGCTAGGCGTGGACACTCAGAGGTACAGGAAGGGCATGAATGAAGATCCATGGCCCTGTGAGGAGGCTAAAACGCTGGGGGGAGGAAGAGCATGATCAAACACGAACGGAATGACACACATCAAACGCAAAGATGGCGAGAAAACCCAAAGGGGAGGATTTTTATTCATGAAGAGGAGGGGCCGTGACTGGCCATGTACATTTCAAACATCAGAGTGGAAGATACAAAAAGATGGGAGGAGGAAGAAAGGGTAAGGAGAAGAAGAAGAAGAAATGGGGAGCTGAGGGCGAGCAAGGGTGACGGCTCCCCGCTCTCCCCCCTCCCTTATAGCAGAACCCTCTCTCTGTCTCTCTCTCTCTTTTCTTACTCTCTCTCTCATCGGTGGTCGTCGAAGGGGGGAATTCCACAGTGGAGCTCCCTTCTTCTTCTTCTCTTCTTCTTCTTCTCTTCCTCTGCTCTCTTTCTCTGTGGAGGCGCTTCTCGTCTGTATCCCTTCTTGTGTCTGTCTATTCGCCGGTAGAGGAAGGGTTTTTATACCCCAACGACAGCGGGCGTCGAGCGCAAGCGGTGGAGGCGGGAAGGAGGGCGCATTGATGGGGATTTGACTTCCCCTCGTCCTCGTTGACAGAGGAGAGCCTGCGTGCCCTCCTCTCCGGGTGACACCTCAAGTGGGCCACTGCGCGCCAAGAATCCATAGGGAGATGGCATGGGGTTTGTTTTACCGGAGGTGCCGGTGAAGAAAACACTTGGGCGTACCATTGGAAGACACAACCAGCGTGTCGCTGAAGGGCCGCCGGGGCGCACCGTTGAAGTGCCATACAGGTGTGCCGGGGAGAAGCCCCTTTTAGGGTGTGCCGCTGGAAGGGATAGTAGGATGTACCATTGAAGTGCCATACAGGTGTGTATGTGCCGTTGAAGACACCCGCAGGGCATGTCGGCAAAGGCCCACTCAGGGCATGTCGGCGAAGACCCACGCAGGGCGTGCCGTCGAAGGCACCTGGGGGCATGCCGCTGAAGAAGGCACAGTGTGTGCCAGCGAGGGAACACCTCAGGCGTGTCGACGAGGGATGGGCAAGAGCGTGTCATTGAAAGGGGCACGAGGTGTGCCGCTGAGGAGCCCAGATGGGGCATGCCGGCGAGGGGGGGCACACAGGGAGTGTGCCGCTAGAGCTTCGCGAGGGTGTGCCGCTGAGGGCACCCTGGGGGTGTGCCGGGGAAGACCCCCCAGGGTGTGCCGCTGAGGGCATGGGCTGGGTGTGCCACCAAGGGTAGGGGCCAGCCCTGGTGTGCCGCTGAGCGACGGCCAGGCTGGGTGTGCCGGCGAAGGGGCGTGCTGGCCAGGCTGGCGGTACGTCGCTGAAAAGGCACCAAAGTGTGCCATTGAGGGCTAACCGGGGTGCCGCTGTGACGCGTTTAAGCCCGTTACAAGCACAAGTTGTGGTTTATTTGATTTTCTTCGGGGCCCATAGATTGTAGGCTTCCTGGTAGTTGATTTCTCTTCGCTATAGTGACTCCAGAGATGGCTTCACGTCAGTGTGAGTATGTTTGGAGAGTCTGGATGACCCTTCTTCTTCGTGACTTCTTCATTAGGGGTTGTTGTTGCTGTGAGACTAGACGGGATATACGGACGTGCAATTTTGTGCGTCCACAAATGTCCCCCACCCACGGGTAGTGCCGACGAAGGACGAGCCGGGCAGTGCCCGTGGGTGTGCTGATTGCTCGGGGTTGTAGTTGAGGCTTTAACGTCTGGGGAGGACGGCAGTCTCGGCTTGTGACTTGTCATCCACACTTGCGTACACACAGGGACATCCGTCAGCACATGAGGACGTGCAGACGGAGCGTTTCCATACGTATATACTTATTACCGTATATTATTATTATAGATATATATATTACCATTTCCCCTCTCTTTTTTTTTGTTCTTCTTCTTTCTTTTTTTTCTTTTTTTATTTTCCTCTTCTCATTAACTTGAAGGAATTAGCGCCCTGATCCTGGGCGTCTATCCTGAACCATAAGAAGAAGCGACCGGTGTCAAGTCGCTAATTTAGGAAATCGAGACCCTATGCAGTCGCCATTTAAAACAATGTAAATTTTTTATAAATTGGTATGCTGGCCACTAATAAGTATTCATTTGCTTGTTTGTTTGTGTTACAGGGACTGATACAGACTCGCATCTCTTGGATCCAGGTGATAGCCGCCTACCAATGTCTGCCCAACTTCGAGAGGGTGAGAGTGGAGGCGATGGGCTTCAGTCCCTTTCTCAGAATAGAGCCGGTACGTCCTGACCTAGGTCTGATTCAGGCGTTGAGAGAGAGGTGGGACAGGGGTAGTCAGGCATTTCTAATGCCCTGGGGGCACATGGTGCCGACCCTAGAGGATCTTACTAGGATTACCGGGCTGAGGGTGGATGGGGAGGCTGTGAGCGGGGTGACCATCCCGGACTACAGCGAGTTAGCCCAGAGACTCCTAGGCATAGCTACGGTGTATGAGCCCCCATGCAGGATGATCTGCCGCACTGATCTGACGAGAGTTATGGGGCTGGGAGATGCTCGGCAGAGATCAGGAGAGTCGTTGACAGAGTACGCAGAGCGTCTGACCGAGAGAGCTCAAGCTACCTACTGTCGGGACCCAGCTGAGAGAGAGACAGTAGATATGGATCTGAGGAGGTTCTTGTTCCTGATGCTCGGGGGACTACTTCTGGGGTCAAAGGGAGATGACAGTAATTGTAGGTTCCTGAGTGTCCTGGAGGACCTGGAGGGAGTGGGGAGGTATGCCTGGGGAGCCGCCCTGCTAGCGCACCTGATAGCTGACTTGTCTACAGGGATAGGTCGTGAGACGAGCGTCAGCGACTTTTCATCTTTTCTTCAGGTATGCACTTATTGTTATTTTGTCATCATATTTCTTTCAATTAACTGCTTATGATTATGATTATGCATGCGACTAATGAATTGCGACTAATGAATGCAGGTATGGAGTCACCTGTATATGCCCATGGAGTGAGTCAACTTCTGACCCGGAGACGAGGCTACCTACCCACTAGCGCGGCGGTGGTTACCGTGCATGACCGGAGCACCTCATGCATACGAGCTGATGGTCGTCCGACCAGAGTTTCGAGACTACCCCCCTTCACTGCTACGTGTATTAATATGATGCATTCTATTCTTAGTTCTTGCTATATGTGATGACATGGTAAGTTATATGCAGGTCGTGTGGAGGCCGTACCTGGAGATGCCCGATGAGGCCCAGCCATGGGTCGTAGTGGGCCGACCTCATTTTGGGCGTGACATCTGGGTTCACTGCCTTAACGAGATCGAGCCGTTACATCTTCGGCTAGTGATGCAGACACTTGGCCTACATCAAGAGTGGGTCGAGACAGACGAGCCTCGCGGGATCGGGCAGAAGACTGGGGGACGGACGAGGTCGACAGACTGGCGGCTGCGGTTCCCGGCGTAGTTCACCGACTGGCAGCGAGGTGGGACCCCAGTCATCTCCCATGCTCCGTACAGCTTGGCATACCTTCAGTGCTATTGGGCGACGTATGCGGGCCGGCCATAGATGAGGCCAAGAGGGGTATGTGTGAATGCTTTCTATGTTTAATTTACATGCCTCTAAGATATACGACTAATGAATGGCCCATGTAGGATGCACGGGATGCAGTAGCAATAGACCTACATGCCTGTCTCCACAGCCTAGAGGCCCAGTTGGCGACCACGCGTGTGGATCTGGAGACTCTGGTGAGTATACACTATCTATATGCTGTTAATTGTTTTGAAAGTTTGATGTTCAGCCACTACAGTGTGCCCAGCAGGGAGCGGTAGCAGGAGGGGCAGGAGGTGCCTCTAGTTCGAGGGCTCCAACCACCGAGATCACCACCCTGGAGGAGCGACTTGCTGGGGCGATAGCATGGGCCGAGGCGACGGAGCATGACCTAGCTGAGTGGGTAAGCATTTAAACAATGTTCAGGCTTATTAAACAACGATGGTGTTGGGTCATGAAGCTGATGATGATAAATATTGTAGGTGGTAGAGCTACAGGAGGTGCTCGCTCGGGCTACTCAGACTGGTGCCGAGCTAGAGATCCGTGATTGACGGATCATAGAGTTGGAGGAGGAGGAGAGACGTCGACAGACAGAGGTGAGTATCATTCGTACTTCTCTTTTCCCAAAGACACCTTATACTATGATGCTCATAAAACATGCTGAACGATGCAGGCTACCAAGTTACAGGACGCTCTCACTCGGGCTGCGCTAGCCGATACCGAGCTCGCGATTCGCGACCAACGGGTTGCGAAGTTGGAGGAGCCCGAGAGGAGGCGCAGAGAGATCGAGGCACTACCCCGAGACGTGATTGAGCTGAGGGAGCTGGCCAGAGAGAGAGAGGAGCGGTTGAGAGAGAGGGGGGAGTGGCTTGAGCGAGAGCGAGAGCTAGTCGAGTTGAGACTCTGACTCGGGGCAGCTGAGGAGTGGGCCAGAGCAGTAGAGGAGCCCTACCAGAGAGGCCGAGAGTGAGCACGGGCCGAGGGGCGACCTAGTGCCTATTCTGACACGAGCTTCTTGGCGGGTTCCTCTACTCGATAGAGGAACGAGGCAGGTGAGCGAGCCCAAGCTGGGAGGTCAGTAGCTTCTCAGGGGTCGATGGGACCCCCACGGGTTCCTCCCAGAGATAGGGGTGTGGCAGAGAGCATTTTCTCTTTGAGCAAACATACATGACTCATAGTTATCATTATCAAAAAGGGGGAGATTGTTGGAACCCTGGTTTTGATAATGATAGGCTATGAATCATGTTGAAAATGAAATGCATAAGTACCTTCACATTAAACAAGCCAGATTTTTGTCTAAGTGTCAAAACAAAGGTTGATGCACATATAGGCACTTAGTCACTAAGGTTGATGCATATTCAGGACACAAACAACTAAGGTCGATGCACATTCACTATGTCTTCTCATCAAGTCCGTGCAAGTTTTAGATTAAAGTGTCAAAGGTCGATGCATGTTTCTACATGGTTTAACAAAGGCCGATGCATGTTTACTGTAGTGCATATAAAGGTCGATGCATGTTTACTGTAGTGCATATAAAGGTCTATGCATGTTCACTGTATTGCATATAAAGGTCGACGCATGTTTACTGTAGTGCATATAAAGGTCGATGCACATCTCTTAACATGCCTTGATAAGTCTACACACATACAAGTCCATGCATACTTAAGGTTTGTGCACATTTACTGTAGCTCATCTAAGGTCGATGCTCATTTGATCCTCAGTTAACTAAGGTCGATGCACATCTTGCCTTAGTCACTCTAAGGTCGATGCACATCTTGCCTTAGTCATACTAAGGTCGATGCACATCTTGCCCTAGTTACACTAAGGTCGATGCACATTTTGTCTTAGCCATACTAAGGTCGATGCACATCTGCCTTGTACCTATACAAGGTCTGTGCACTTTTGCCTTGTACCTATACAAGGTCTGTGCACATGTCACTTATGCAAAGCCACGTCGATACACATTGTGCCCTGTGCAAGGCAAGGTCTGCTCATATACATCATCTAGGTCTGTGCATATGCATTATCCAGGTCTGTACATATTTGCATTGAGCACTATCAAGTCTATGCACGTACTATAGCATGAACCATTAAGGCCTGAGCACATGTGCCTAATGCTTAGACAGGTCTGTGCATCTTTCACACTAGTCTGTGAGATCTGTGCATATCCTGCTATGATTGAACTAACACTCGTGCATCTTGAGTCTACTCTATTTTTCATATCATGACTCAATTCTCATAAGGTCAACACATATTGAATATCCACTCATGCTTACAAAGTATTTGATAAAATGCTCTTTGTCTTGACAGGGATTTGAGTACGAAAAGGCTCAAGCAACTAGGATCGAACACCAGGGTGGCATTAAGACGAACTTCATTTCCTGCTCGTGGAAGATAAGTAAGGCACGTGATCCAAGACTCTAGTGATGAGCACGTGAACCCAGGAAGCTTATTATTGGGCACGTGATCCAAGGAAAATCTCAAGTGGAAATTTAGCCACGTGGACAGTGCGCCCTCATCTTCTGACACGTGGAGTTCCAGCGGAGCATTTCGTTTTGACTTTCCCTAGGCGGGAAAGTGTTCCCCACGCGCCATCTTTCCCGAGTCTATAAATAAAGGCCCGATCGCTCAAATTGAACAAGAATGGAGAATACAAAAAAGAGAAGAGAAGAAAAAAAAAGTAGAAGAGCAGAAGAGTTAGAGAGGAGATCGAGAGAAAGAGCCTGCGACAAAGAATTGAGAGAGAAATAGAGTATCGAAATCTGAAGAGGGATTCTAAGTAAAAAGAGAGAGAGAGAGCAGAGAAAGAGAAAGAGGGTGAGCAAGAAAGAATAGAGAGGAAGTTTCAGCTTGTAGATCTGTCTTCTTTTCAGTTCCTGGATCAGATCCAGAACTGGCATTGCTCCTGCGTGAGCTACATTCTCGTGAAGTTTCTTTTCGGTTTCACTTCGTGTTTTTCCTTATCATCCTTATTCAAGTTGTGTGTCAGCAGAACTAAGCTGTAATGCTCAGCGGGTGAGGTGGATACCTCAGACAGCAAGCTGTGATGCTCAGCGATCTGTAAGCAAGTTGAGATGCTTAGCGGTCGAAGCTGTAAATCAGCAGAAGCAAGCTGTGATGCTCAGCGATTTGTAAGCAAGTTGAGATGCTCAACGGTCGAAGCTGTTAGGCAGCAGTAAGCCACACTCAGGTCTGAGTGTGGGGTGGATGTAGGTCTCTGGTAGAGACTGAACCACCTAAAAATCTCTGTCCTTCGTGTGATTGTTTAATTGAATATCTGCTTCGATAGATGAATGTCTAGGAACGCTTCCAGTTGAATTTAATTGTGAATGCAAGATCACTCATATGATCTTAGTATGTCATCAATCAAAGAAGTATATAGAAAGACATGCCTCTTGCGTGAGGAGATCCTCTGCCTAGTACGATATTTGATTGATTGACCACTTTGATCAATTGAGTAATACTTGTAGGTATCTTTCACCTCTGGTTAAAATCGTAACTGTGTTTAAGTCTGCCTAGAGCAAGGTTCAAATTTAAATTTCACAAAAGTGTATCTGGGATCCATTCACCCCCCCTCTGGATCTCATTCTTACACGTCTCTATCACTTAACAGTATTCAGAGAGGATCACCAACACACATCAATTGGTATCAGAGTAGGTTTCTGAGTTTTTAGATCCAATGATCTACAGATCAGATCCTGTATCTTTGGTGCATCCATTGTGTCTTTGCCTCTGATTTAAATCCGTCTTTATGGCCAATCCACCGAGATTTGATGGTTCTAGTTTTTATGTTTGGCTAGGAAAATTCAGAGATTATGTAATCTCTGTATATTCAAACTTATGGGTTTTGATTGCATATGGTCCGTCCTCCTAGGCAGCCAGGAATTGAACTGGGGCCATCATATCCGCTTATAGGAGGAGGGCTGGAATCGGCAGAGGTCACTTTTAGAGGCCTGAATGTAGTGTCGATTGAGGTAGGAAGCGTTCCTCCATCCGCTTGCAGTTCTTCCCTTCATTTTTATGTCAGCTGGCTAACATACATACATGTAATGCAGGCTGAGGTGGCGCTGCTAACCATAATGGTGCAGATACCCCTTCCCGATTTGGGCGCGGGCAAACCGACCCTCCCGCCAGTTTTGCAGCCCATTGCCTTGCAATTCCCAAAGAATTATACGGCAGTAGCAGCCTTGGAGGGATCTGGGGCAGTTGTAGAGGTTGGCGAATCGACAGACCAACCGTCTGCCGCCGACAAAGTATTGCTGCCTGTGCAGAGTAGTCTCCCTGAGATAAAGGCGGGAGAGATCGTTGAGGAAGAGGCTGATGCTTCTAGGGCCTTGGCCATTGTTGCTGAATCTTCCCCTATGGGGGCCAGTGGGACTGAACACTAGGAGCAAGTATCCTCGGCTACTGAAGTGGCTGGCACGGCTTCACCTCGGGAGACAAGCAAGGAGGTTGCCGTAGTGGAGACTCTCCCGGTTATATCAGTTGTTGCTATTGACTCCATCACCAGTGCCCTTCAGATTATGCCGTCGATGTCCTCTAGGGCGAGTGATGATATTTGGGCTGAGGTAGATAGCAGGGTGGACTTCCAGCACCCGGAGACTTTGCCATTGGGCATGTAATTCTCCAATGACATGGTGTGGCAGTCTTTGGGTAACCTTCAGCAGGCCATGTCAGCTACCCCGAATTTGACATATGCGCAGTTGAGGAGCTTGGTAGAACACATCTCCCGCTCATTATTGGCCTTTGGCTGCCCAATGGAGGACTGGACCCCACGGGTCACAATGTTGTTGAAGCATGCCAACAGGCGGGAGTTCCTTGGCCACGAAGCATCTGATCAGCTGACGGCCATGAAGCTAGAGAGAGCTGACTGTCGAACCACGGCTGCCTCATTAAGCGGGACAGTGGGGAAATTAAGGGATGTGGCCAGCACTTCTTCAGAGCGCTGGTCCTTCCTTACAGCGCATATAGAGGAGCTGCACACTAAGCTTGCCAGGGCTGAAGTAGAACTGCAGGAGACTGAGCGCCTGGAGGTTTAGCAGATGGAAGAGACTGACTTGGTTGAGGGGCAGCTTGCTTCCGTTGACGTAAGACTGTCACAGCTGGAAGCCACAGAGTCCCGCTTGCAAGAGTTGGCCCGATATCCCTCCTTGGGTCTCTTGGAGCTGGAGGACATCTTTCGATGCCCGCTGCAGTAGCCTTTTCTCTTTTCTTGTATTTCTTGCATCAATTCTGCTCCTTTTTGTCTTCGGAGCTTCTGTACCTCAGGGAATGCCCCGGGCAAAGATGTATCTCGACATTTCATAGTTAATAAAACATCTTTATTTGTTGCTCCATTTACGACTTTTTCATCTTCCTTCTCTTTTTTTTTCTTCAGCCAATCAGTTCAGCCCGGGGATATAGGCTACTAGAGCTGGAGAGCGCTCACGCCTTCAGTAAAAGGGTGAGGTGTTCGCTCCACCGTGGTGCAGCTATTCCCAGAGCCAAACTTGGCTAAAGTGGGACGAAGGTAGAGGAGTTGAATGTGTCTATTGATTTCACCGATGGTGACGAAAATGGAAGGTGAGGTTTATTCAAAGACATGGGTGAAATGTCGAAGCAACGGTAGTTTGTCTATTAACGAGGACAGAAGGTCCAAGTTAAGGGATAGCCGACCGATATTGTCGATGGTGACAAGGGTCGAAAGGATAGCCGACCAACCTTGCCGATGGTGACAAGGGTCGAAAGGGTAGTGACCGATCTTGCCGATGGTGACAAGGGTCGAAAGGGTAGCGACCGATCTTGCCGATGGTGACAAGGGTCGAAAGGGTAGCGATTGATCTTGCCGATGGTGATAAGGGTCGAAAGGGTAGCGACCGATCTTGCTGATGGTGACAAGAGTCGAAAGGGTAGTGACCGATCTTGCTGATGGTGACAAGGGTCAAAAGGGTAGCGACCGATCTTACTGATGGTGACAAAGGTTGAAAGGGTAGTGACCGATCTTGTCGATGGTGACAAGGGTCGAAAGGGTAGCGACTAATCTTGCCGATGGTGACAAGGGTCGAAAGGATAGTGACCAATCTTGCCGATGGTAACAAGGGTCAAAAGGGTAGTGACCGATCTTGCTGATGGTGACAAGGGTCGAAAGGTAGTGACCTATCTTGCCGATGGTGACAAGGGTCGAAAGGGTAGGTTTGAGGAGGTTAAATGACGAATGAGGGTGACCTTGTTGCTACATCATCATTCTTTTTTTTAATCACATTACCGACTTAAGTGCCCTTTCAGGTTTTCACCGAAGCCAGCCCCCTCTTGCTTTTGCCCACGCTCCCTCTCGATTTTCACATGACGGGATACCCGATTTCACCTGCAATGCCCTTGTGGGTTTTTGCCACAGCTGGGTTATAGCCATTTTTGCCCTTGTCTTAATATAGGAATAAGGCCGACATGGTATCTCTATTTTTAACCCCATTTTTTTTAATGTACTTCATGGGAGAAATCGGGACACAGGAGAGCTTGCCTGCTAGAATACCGACCAATCTTGTCGACGATGACAAGGGTCAGGCCCGAGTTTAGTTCATCGACATTGGTTAAATGTTGAAGCAAAGAGTCCGATGAGGAAGAACTTAACATGGATGGGGATGAGCAAGAGTGATATCTAGAGCCATCTAGTGTCGAGAGTCTTATAGTTTTGTCTATTCCTAGTCAATTATGTAATTTTTCTTTCTTGAGTCCAGTTGTAATTTTCTTCTCATTTAGTCTTCATACTATTTGGAAGAAATTTGGTTATGAATAAATAAAGATTTGGATTATTTCTATCTTGCGCACTCTGTCTGTATGTGTTGAATGCACTACGCTATGATTGACATGAACGTTATAGACATCGTCACGCCACTTCCGGGTAATCTTTCGCGCTCGGGGCGTGACACTACTCTTTGCGTCAAGGGCGGATGGAGTGAGCTGCAAGCTACTCCCACTGCTGAGAGACTTAGATGAAGTCGGGGAGTATGCCTGGGGCACTGCTGTGTTGGCATTTTTATTTGACTCCCTCAGCACCACCGACCGACAGACGATGCTGGGCGACTTATTGCCTTTACTTCAGGTAAAAAAATGCTTCACTTTGCTTATGCTCATACTTATGATTATGATTATGCTTATGATTCTTACTGCTACATGTTGACACTTGACAAATGTAGGTATGGAGCTACCTGGACCTCCCTGTCCTAGGGTGGGGAAAGGAGGTACATCCAGATCGGGTACCCATCACGAGGCGATGGATGGCAGTTCAAGACACGGGGTCATTACGACGCTTAGCACGGGCAATCCAGGATGACATGGACACATTTCCCTATGCATCGGTAAGACTCAAGACTTAAGCTTCTAAATGCACTAAAAATGCTTCTAAATGTTGACACTTAACTTGAATGCCTGCCCTTTCAGGTGTGCTGGACACCGTATCGTGACAAGGGTCACGAGGGATAGCCCTGGGTGGCGGTGGCCCAGGCTTACTCAAGACGGGACGTGTGGCTGCACTGTATGAATGTCATCGAGCCACTTCACTACCGCCTGATCATTAGGACTAGGGGCGTCCACTAGCCAGACGTGGAGTTCCCTGCCAGAGACGATGAGCGCGTGGGATGGTCCTCGAAGGGACTGAGCGGCGAGATCGACTGGATCACCCGGGCAATCGACCAGGTGTGTGACTGGTCACGAAGAGGTCGGGAGGTGAAAGCCCGAGCTACAAGTGATGAGGCCTATCTAAAGGGCTACGCCAAGAGATATGGAGACCAGGTGTTCCGCGGTGCCTGACAACCGGTACAACTTTCTAAACTTACGCTTTCTAGTGATTCCTAATGCGCTGACACCTCGATTTACTACATGTAGCTGGACCCCCAGGGATGGATAGCGGAGCTACAGGGTCTCCTCCACTCCACCGTATAGTAGAGGGATGAGTTCCAGCGTTCACTGGAGCTTCTGGTGGGTTTTATTTATACTAGACTTAAAATGCAAATGCTTATAGGACTTGACTAACTAATCTTTGATCTCTAAATGCAGTGAGGTGAGGGGACACAGTGGCAGGGACTAGATGCTCTTTTTTCTTCCTCCCAACCAGCCGAAGCGTGAGCTGAGCGAGATGCCAACTTTGCACGGGTAGTTGCTCGGGCCAAGGAGGCCGAGGCCACTCTCGCGGAGAGGGTAAGCAAACCGACCAACTTCTTTTCCACTAAATGCTCATGCTGATGCAAAATGCAATTGATTGACCATGATGAATACTTACGTAGACGAGGGAGCTGACTGCCGCACTGAGCGAGGCAGAGCGACATCAAGTAGAGGCGACGGAGGTGACCCATCTTCGCGTAGAGGTGGCGTGATTGAGCGCGGGAGTGGCCCATCGTCGTGCAGATGAGGGGGAGGTAAAGTGGCTTCGAGTAGAGGTTGCAAGGCTGAGGGGTGAGCAAGACCAGTCCCAAGTGTAGGTTATCGAGATGAAGGGGGTGATAGCGAGACTGAAGGAAGCCCTCCGACTTTTAGGAAAGAAGTCGGAGCCTAGCAAGAGCCAAAGTGTGGCTCCCAGGAGCACGTACCAAGGTTACTTTAGCAGCTCCTCCGGCTACCGGAGGAACGAGGAGGAGGAGCGACGACGCCTTCGCGAGGAGGAGAGCACTGCCACGGAGCTGCTGGCGAAGCGGCATGGGGGCACCGGTGATAGCAGAGGCTCAAGAGAGGGACCGGCTTGAGAGCCATCTTGTACTCTTCTTGTGTATGCATGTACATGACTATTTTTAGTTATAAAAAAGATCTTTTTGCCTTTTGTGTTAAAATGCAAATACATGAATGCTGACCTTCTAATCATGACTGACAATGCTGACCTTTAAGACTGCCAAAGAGAGAGGGAGAGCACGGAAAAAAAAATGGGCTATGTAGGGCAGACCGTGATGGCAAAAGAACAATTGATGCAGGCAAGAGAACGTGGAAAATAGTCGTCTAAACGACCGCAATGAAGAGGAAATGGTCATCCGATTGACCGTTTGGGACAAGGGAGAAAGAAGGCAGTGAAAGAAAGGACAAATGGTCACCTAGCGACCACATGCGATGTCGAGCAGTCGCTCGATAGAACGCATGGGCGAAGACACAGTAAAATCCGATTGGGACTCTCCGTGAGAGTCCGGAGAGTCCCAATCCATGGCCAAAGGTCCCCAAACTGCACTAAAACTTATCCTAACTTAAATTGGGGCCACCTAGCCTCAATCCTAATGCACTAAGGTTAGAACTAAAGCCCTATAACTAGAAATAAGCCCAGAATTCGTAGCTCCCAGAAAGCCTCTGCTGCGCCACGCGAGCGGTGCTTGCTTCTTTCGACCCACTACCTCAGTGTGTGGGTCGGTCTGCTATTTCCTGGACTGGTGACGTGGGGGACTGTGACGAACCCGATAGCACCTCTACTATTCAACTTCACTGGCCTACCGGATGGGGATGCAATTGCGCAGGTGGAGGGGGCTAGGAGGGCCCAATCTTCCCTGCCTGACAGGGGCGAGGACGGGCTTCCTTTTGACAGTGCTACGAGGGATTCTTGTTTGATTCTGGTACCTTCGAGTGGCAGGGTGGCCTGCCCCCTTCCTTACCAGCGAGAGCTGGATGCCGCCTTGCACATAGAGTGGGTGATCAACACTCGACTAATGGTGTTGGCGCTACATCGATCTGCCACGAGTTTACTGGAGTCATACTACCTGCACCAGTTTGCCCGAAACTTCTGGTACGACCATGGGATCCCGCTAAATCAGGAGTTCCCCTTGGCGAGCAGGTTGTATAAAGGCTGGGACAGCCATTTGTTAGCAGCCACCTGGTGGGATTTCGACTATCGCAGGGAGCCAGAGCGATTGCCGACGTCAGGGTTGGACTGCCTGGGGAGATTTGATGTCCACTATGCCAAGTGGGGGTTTGAGCACAACCACCTGTACCGCCAGAAGGCTTCACTGATCTAGAAGGCTAAGGAGAGTTGGCTTCTGAGGGAGGACATGCCTCTGATTTCACTGGACAATGAGTATCTGAGGTCAGGCTTTTCCTGGATCTGTCGGGAGGTGGAGCGGCTAGCACAGCATTGGCCCCGGAGCAGTCGGGCTTCTTCGTCAGTAGGTTGCGATTGCAGTAGGGCCCTCAAGCCCCTGAGACCGGTGCAAGTGGTGCCTGCAAGAGCTGGAGTTAGGGTGTCTTGGTCGAGGATGCCGAAGAGTTGGTGGACCTAGTTCCAAGCCGATTGCGACTTTGGGAAGAAGGGTTCCCAGGACTGGGTGCTCCCAGAAGGGAGCTTTGCTGACACCGCGGTCGATGATTGGAGATGCCATATTGCCCATGTAATAGGGTCAGCTGGACCGGTGGAGTTCATCTCTCACATCGAGTGTGCCTTGACACTGAGAGACGTTAGGGAGGCAGTTGTGAAGGCTATCCGAGTGCTGGGGCTGAAGCCAGAGCAACTGGTTCCTTTACCGTTGACTCCCTTTGTAGCCTCAGATGAGACACCTTCTTTAGCATATTGTCTCAGTCTTGTTATCTTTTGATGTATATGACTGAGATGTTGTGTGTTGCTGTGTTTCTTTGGCAGGCTCTGCGACGGCGGGGGATCATCCCTCTACGGAGGCGCCTGCCGGGAGCGAAGACGGAGGTCTTCAGCCAAGGCAAAAGCAACCTTGAGTAGACACTGGAGCAGTGGGGGATGGTGAATCCTCACAGGGACTCAGGACTGACGGGCATATAGAGGCGGAATCTGCTTTAAGTAAGCACCATGTTCACCTTCTATCTCCTACTAGTTTAACCATTATGGTTAACTAACCTGGCATTGCTTGACTAGGTTTTTTTATAGCTCCGCTGGAAATTGGGGTGGAGTCAACTTCTTGCCATCCCCGGAGGTCGATCATTTGCCTGATGATGGGGTCGAGTGTGAGATCGACATGGAGGCATTCCTTCGCGTGATGGATGAAGTCGGCCCCAATGTCGAGACATTCTCTGACTTTGAGTAATGGAAAGCCTCCGAGGACGTCCGACTAGGTAGGGACTTCTGGGACTGGGTATGTTCTACTTGTAGCTGTGCCTACTTCCGGAGACTGACATAGCCACATGTTTTATGCAGAGACGGCAGGGGCGCTGAGGGCCACATCCCCTCCCGAGCCCCAAGGTGAAGTGCCCCTCCTGATTGAGGAGCAAGAGCCGGTCGGGACCCGAGACCGTTCAGGTAAGTGTCGAATTGTTGTAAAGAGGGTTTCCCTCTATTTATTGGTCATTTGATAGGCTGGGGTCGTTGACTGCGTTTATGGTTTTGTTTGCCAGGTAAGGACCCAGATGCTACCATGGAGATGATCCAAGAGCTGGTTAGCACTGACCCATTGGTGGTTCTCCCTTCTTTCGAGGGTGAGCCAAGAGAGGCAGGTAGCTTGGTCACGTCTGCTATCGGGGATGGGTCTAGATCGCTGCCACAGCTATTGGTAGGGACGCCCCTCCCTCCTTTGCTAGCCGTGGTCTCTACTTGCACTGTGGGATAGGTCGGGTCTTCCATGGGCCCCTCAGGTGCGTGACTAGGGACTTAGCCATCCGTGGTGACCTTTTTGTATCGCCCATTAATGCTAAGCTTTTTTTAGTGTTGGTCGTAGGTACTTCCTCTCCTTTGGAGGAGGGTGAGCTTCCCCGTGATACGACTGGAGCCGCAGAGGGAGAGCCTGCGGCGGTGGCCTTGGCTGGAGACAATGAAGAGATAGTCGACATAGAGGGGATCTCCAAGGGGAGTGCCCCGGCTGGTGAGCTTCTTGTCCGAAACTCTAAACTAGATGGTCATCTTTGTATAAGGTCAAGCTGTGTGCTGACCCTATTATTGTTTTGTTGATCTACAGGGGCGTCTAGTTCCACCACCTCTGGAGGCTCATCGGAGGCTTCGTCAGGCTCCCCGAGTAGCAGTAGCTTAATCATGGAGACGGAGGAGGGTTCGAACTCTTCCTCTTCTGGGGCATCCTCTGTCAAGGGGGTTGAGATGGAGGCTTTTTCGGGAGGTGTGTGGGAGTCAAATTTCGGTCGACCGCCCCTCGGCCAGCGACCGATCAAAATCTAGACAGTTTCTAGATTTCATGCTTTTGGCTCCTTAACCCTTTTAGCTCAGTCCTTAACTCCTTTAGTGACCCGTTCTTATCTATGGCATCAACATATGACAGTCTTGAGTGTCTCAACTGAGTCTTGGACCTTGGGTTCTCTTGGTTCTGCTTTATTGTGCATTGACCTTGGTTATGTGAAGTGCCGACTCGTGCTAAGTGTTGACTCTTCTTGAAGTTGGCTTGTTCTTATGTTAGATGTCCAGCCTATTGCATCTTGAAGGGATTCTCATTCTTGGAGTTTCATTCGTGCTTGGGCGCCATCATTGGGCTTTCACTTTTGCCATCTCCATACCATTCCTTGTTCATTTATTTGCTTATCGGTCATGAATAAAACATCACGTTTGTTAGTCATATGATAGTGGAAAATAACAATGACTTATAGTGTTTAGCCATTATCATAATCATAAGATGTAAATGACCACAAGGGCACAACGTGTTTCTCGCATTAAATGGTAGCAATTGAACTCTCAGCATGTTAGGATGCCATTCTCGCCAGTTTTATTATGTTTGGCCGTGATTTGGGGCCGGTAGGAGGCCGGTTACCCTCGTGAGTCATTTTGGGTGGATTTGTGGAAATCGCCCATTTCGTGTCGTTTTGTGATTTTTTGATCCCTTCCGGCTTGTGGAAGGTGGATATCAATGTTAGGGATGTTTCCCCGTTGTTTTAGAAATGATTGTGGCGTGGAATGATGTTTTCAACAGATTTTAGTATTTTTCGGGTTTGATGCTTTAACGTGATACTCTCAGGAGGCACGTTCTCAGTTAAGACGCACTATGTCATATGGTCGTGTTCATCGAGGGAGACGAATAGTAGGGCGGTTAGGAACACAGTCCTTGTGATGGACGTGATCCTATAGAACACAACTCAGGAAGAGGCCACAATCTTGTGTTAATGCGCCCTAGGTTATGACCGCGATATTTTATTGTCACGCTCGAGGTCATGGCTACATCTATTATCACAACCTAGGTGAGCACTGTGTCAATGCGTTGGCATGCCATGTGTGTTGGACGCATTCTGGTGACATCGCGACCCATTGAAGGGGCGTGTTCACTATCATGACGTCGGCTTTAGACGTGTTCTTGTGCATTCTTCCATTCTATTTTTGGTGTATTATTCTTGTTGTCTCAGGCTTCGATGAACCCAGGATTCAGTGCCTTGTTGGCCTTTGACTCGATAGATGCCTTGGGTGTTCCGTGAGAGACATATGTATGTTAACGGATCTCGAAAGAGTGGTTTTATCCTGAGCTATGTGCGGTGCTTCTTTCGTGTTACTTGGCTTGGATTCGACCCCTTGGTTAGCCCATTGTACGTGGATGTCGTGGATGTCCTATGAGGGCTGTGACTGTGTTATAGGGTGTTCGAAAGTGCCATTGCACTGAGTAGTGTTTTGTGTATTTCTATGGTCATTATGGTTTCTGGTCAACTCGATTGTGACCCAATGGTTGACACGTGACCTTGTGAGTGTCTCGATTATCCTGTATGGATCGAGACTCTAGTTTTGGACACTCGGAGGTATCGCATCACCTCAGTTTACGTGCCTATGTGGTCTAAGGGGTTTGATGCTCCCTCATGTTTTGTGATTTGTGTTATACGGAATAGAGAGTCCTATGTGCAGCCTAGGGGCTGAGGACTCGTGTTTCTTTCTGATTTTGGCTTAGGGACTAGGTTGATTAATAATATGTTATCGTAATATGCGATGATCTTGACCCGAGTCAAATGACTCAAGGATTGTTGTGTGTAGGTCTAGTTGACTATCCCGAGTTTGGCGGTAGTTCTATGTACTGCCTTATGTTCATAGTACGTGCGACATGTGAGTGTTTACCCTACCCGTACTTCACATTTTTGAGTCTCTGTGTTTAGTGAGCCTCCATTAGTCGTAGCCTGACGATACTTCGTGTCGGCCCACCTGGGAGTGGTGGTGGGGTAGTTCTCGAGAGACGGTTTTTAAGTTAGTTTTCATGGGCCCCCTTGCTTTGCAGTAGCGTCCTACTGGGGGGAAAACTAGCTAGAGACCTAGCCCAAGGCATGGGGCTTGTGTGTGCACACATCGTCAAGGGCATTTAGACGAGCACCGACGGGCATGACCCTAACTAGTCACTCATTACTATTGTTCCTTGTACTTGTTATATTGTCTCAGTCTCCGTGCTCGAGGTGAGTGTGAGACGCTTGAGGCACAGTGTAAGATGTCAATGGACATATCTGGCTTTGCTTCTAGTGAGGAGGTGCTTCTGTCACATGACACATGACTTGTGATTTTGTGACTGGTTTTCCATCATGGTTGACGTAATGCTTCGGGTAGCCATTGTCTAGCTTCACCCGTAGTCGGTGTAGTGTACACAACGGTGAGGTCATGTGTACGCCGATGTTTTAGGTGTGTTTTAGACATCCGAGAGGTCATGATGTGAAGCCTACACGTCTGTTGTAGCATGACGTGTTCTGACAATGTAATCAGGGTTTCTTGAGATTAGTTTGGCAACTCCTTATCGGGTGTGTGGGAAGTTGTGCCTTTCTTGATTAGGAGTAGTTTAGAGGGCCGAGGTCTTATCGGCTGCTATGGTTTGTTCTGTACGGCTTTCCTCTTTACTTTTGTTGTTGTTACTTCTGCTACTAATGTTACTCTTGTTGTTCTTACTATACATCTACCTCCTGAAGTCGAGTAGATTATTGCTCACCTCTTGGGAGCGTGGAGCTACCAAAGTTTTCGAGGGAAACATACATCTATCTCATGAAGTGGAGCAGAATATTGCCGGCCTCTTGGGAGCACAGAGCTACCAAAGTTTCTGAGAGAAGCGTACATCTATCTCCTGAAGTGGAGTAGATTATTACCCACCTTTTGGAAGCATGGGTTTACCAATGTCCCTACGATTACTGGAGATGGGACAAATAAATGAGAGATGTTAGTCCAGTCCACTTATTGTTGATAAAATGCTTTGAGATTTACAGAGTTCCATGTGCACGGGAATTCTCGACCTTCTAGGGATGGTAACTTGTATGACCCTTTGTCGAGCACCTCAATAAATCGGTACGGGGCTTCCCAATTTGGAGCTAGCTTCCCTGCGACAGCTTTGTGATTAGTGATACTAGCGTGACGTAGCACTAGGGCCCCAAGGAGGTAATGATGCTCTTTAACCCGAGCATTGTAGTATTGTGCCAGTTGCTGTTGGTAGGCAGCTAGCCGAGTCCAAGCATGATCACTGTCTTTCATCAATAGGTCTAAGTTTTCTCGTAGGGCCTAATTGTTCTGCACTTCATCGAACTGGTAGACTCTCAATGTCAGATTGAAAATTTCTACTGGTATGATGGCCATAGAGCCATATACCAAATGGAATGGAGTTTCTCCCGTGGCGGCCCGAGCAGTGGTGCGGTGTGACCATAAGATGCTTGGAATGGTATCCACCCACGATTCGCATGCTTGCTTTAGACGGGTCTTGATGTCGTGAAGGAGAGTCTGATTGATGTTTTCCACCAAACCATTGGCATGGGGGTGTCACACAGAGGTGTAGTGGTTCCAAATCCACAGTTTTGAGCACTTCTCCCGAAAGACAGTGCTATCAGACTATTTGTCATTGTCGATTGTAAGGACACGCTGGACCCCAAAATGGCAGATGATATTGTGCAAGATAAACTTCCGGGATGCCTCACCCGTGATTTGTCCTAGGCATTTTGTCTCAACCCATTTGGTGAAGTAATCGACGGCAACGGTGAAGAATTTCTTTCTCCCCTGGGCTTCTAGGAAGGGGTCAAGTATATCTACCCCCCACTGAGCAAATGGGCAAGGCTCCATCAGGGTGTGAAGCTATGTTGCCAGTTGGTGATGTATGTGCGCAAACTTCTAGCATTGGGGACAACTCCGTGCATATTCAAGGTAGTCTTGCTATAGAGTGGGCCACCAATAACCCTATCTAATAAGGCTTTTGGCAAGTGCTTGCCCCTTGATATGGATACCATAAATTACTTTGTGGACTTCGCGTATTGCTTGTTTGGATTCGATGGGAAACAGACACTTTAGTAGTGGCACAGAGAGTGAACATCTGAAAGGCGTCCGTTGACTAGCATGAAGTGCGCTGCTCGAGCTCGCACTCGATGTGCCTATGAGTGGTCATTGGGCAGGCACTGATGTAGGAGATAGTCGTGGATGGGATCCATCCATGATGGTTCATAGTCAATAACATTCACTTGGGGCTCTAATTCCTCAATGCTTGGCAATTTTAGTACCTCAACTAGTATTGCCCGTGAGAACGCGGCTATGGTGGATGAAACCAAGTGGGAGAGGGCGTTTACTCAGGCGTATTCTACCCTCAGGATGTGAACTACCTTGAGGTGAGAGAAGCCTAAGGAAATCTCCTTCATCTTTTGGAGGTATTTGATCATAATCGACTCTCTGGCCTCGAATTCTCCATGAACTTGACTGGCGGCGAAAGGAATCGATGCATACTTGGAAGTTGGGTGCACCGAGATGCCTTGCCATGCAGAGGCCAAACAGGAGGGCTATGTATTCGGCCACATTGTTGGTGGCTGGGAAGTCAAAGCGTAATGCCTACTCTAACTCGACCCCTTCTGATGACAGGAGGCCTATACCCGCTCCACTCGCACTCGCACAGGATGACCCACCAATATACAATTCCCAAGCTAGCCCATGGGAGTGTTCAGACCCTTCTTCATCGCGGAGAGTGCACTCGACGATGAAGTCTGCCAAGGCTTGGGCCATGATGGTGGTCCTAGGGTAGAAACTAATGTCAAACTCCCCCAACTCGATGGCCCATTTGACCAGTCTCCCCGAGGCGTCGAGATTCTAAAGTATCTGGCACAGGGGTTGGTCGGTCAAGACCACTATAGCATAGGAGAGGAAGTATGGTCGCAATTTACGAGCGGTCATTACTAAGGTGAGCGTAAATTTCTTGATCTGTGAATACTAAAATATGAGCCCTTACAGAGCTTTGCTCACATAGTAGACCAGCTTCATGCTCCTTTTATCTTCTCGGATGAGTACCATGATGAGTGTACTCGGTGTTACAGATAGGTAAAATAGCAGTTGTTCTCCACTTCATGGCTTGGAGAAGACTGGAGACAAGGAGAGGTATCTCTTCAAGTCTTCGAAGGCTAGCTTACATTCCTGGTCCCAGTCTACCTGTCCCTTATTTTCCAGCAACTTCTTAGTTTGCTTGATGAGTCCGAAGAAGGAGAGGCACCTCTCAACGGCCCAGGATAGGAATCGGGTGAGGGCTGCTACAAGGCCGGTGAGGCACTGTATGTAATGCCATGGATTTTTGGATTATATTTCTGTAGATTTTGGATTGTGTCCGAGTGAGTATCAAACTTTTATATCAGATTATTGGACCGTTTAATGGTGTGCGTAAAATTTGATTTTTCTTCTACTTGGTCCAAGTCCACCATGGACCATGGACCAGCCCCTACGGGCCCCAGAAGCCAGGTGGCCCAATAGGAGAGAGGGTGGGGGCCCCGCTGGGCCTATGTGGCCTTTTACAAAAAGACCCATTACATTTAGCCAATTAGCTCTCTCTTGAAACCCAAAACTATAAATACACACCAATGACACTCTAAACAAATACACACTCCAAAAAATTTAGTGGCCGAGCTCCGATGCCCCATTAATTCTCCGCGGGTGAGAAGAACTCGACTCCGTCGAGTAAGGGGGTGCTGTCGCTCGGGTACCACTCCAGTAGATCCAGATCTGTCCTCTGTGCTCTGCCCGGATGGTCCAAGTGTTAGCCGACACGGGCCATTGTCTCCATTGCACCTGGTAGCACTGGTACGCTCCACTCCTAAGCGTCACTTGCTCATCCAGTATATGTCCTATTTCCTCACGCTACTATTGAAATGAGGCTGGTGGTGAACACCCCCAGGTAGGGTCACTCTCAAGGGAAGGAGACGACTCAAACAACTCACTCGGAATCACCGCTGGGTCCCTATAGGTAACTAGATCCGACACATTGAAGGTAGAGCTGACCCCATATTCCTCGGACAAGTCCACAACATACGCATTGGATCTAACATGTCTCACACTCGAAAGGGACTGGCATAGCGAGCTTGCATTAGACCGACTTGACTCGACATATGTAGACTTCTAATTTGCGGAGAAAATGACTTCACTGACTTCCTAGATCTACGACTAGGGACTGACTCGACTGGACTTAAAATAGCATGACTCAATATGAGTCTCAAACATCACTTGTATACATCATGAATAGAATCAACTCAACCCATAATCTAACGTCTTCAGTCTCGGTCCACGTCAATCTCCACTGGTTCAAAAAGACTCATCCTCGGGTTTTGAAGTGTTTGAGGATGAGGTGGGGGACCATGGGGGAGTCATCAAAATACTTGCCAGGGATCATGAGGAAGGTGAAATCAGGTTGCCATCTCTCATGGACATGGCAGAAGTCAAACCATACTACATTAACATAGGGCGTTGATGGCGGTAAGATAGTGATGAGTGACTGCTCATAGGAAGGCTCAGGGGAGGCTGACAAAATAGGGATGGCTAACAGTATGGGGGCTAACTGCATAGTGGCTAGCTACGTAGGGGCGACAGAGGGCACATCCACCGTGGACAAGGTGGGCTGGACAGACAGCTCCAGGATGGCCGATCGGGTTGCGGCGACCTGTGGGGTTGGGGTGACTAACATAAAGGAGTTGTTGGCTGGCACCTCACCCTGGCCCACTAGGCACTCTTTGAGATCGCTCTCTAACCCCTCAACCTCAGCGAGATACTCCTTGGCCAACTCCTGGTCAGCCTCATAACTCACTAGAATAAGCCTGGGTTGGGTATCCTAAAAATGTGTGTCCTCTAAGATAGGGGAATGTGAAGGACACTAGTTAGGAAAATGGCTAATCCCACTTCAGGGGGCCATAGGGGCAGGCTTCGGGAGTGGTAGCGGGCGTGAGCTCAGAGGCGGAGCAGACCACTAGGGGCGGGTGGCTAGAGACACGGAGGTGGTCGACTGAATGTCATCGTGGAAGACGAACTCGTCGGGCAGGTGAGGTGTATGTAAGGTGCAGGTCCCCCTGTCTGGCTCAATGGTTGCTCCCCTCTCTTCCAACCAAGTTTGCACTAAAATGATGCATGGACCAGCAAGTGTGTCGATCTTAGGCCATGCTCCATCGTGATACAGAACGTGGCCGAACCACCATTAAGAACAATCTCCCCAGTCTTAGAGAGAGACTCAACAATGTCCTATGAGACACAATTAGACGACACCCTACTGATGAAGTCAATCCCTATATGGGACCCATTAGGTAGAATTGCAGTGGACACGATAGGGCGCTGGAATGACTTAGTCATCAGCATAGGGGTCGGGTCAACTGGTGGTTGAATGGTAGGGGCAAGACCCACGGGTCGTGCCATAAGAGCCTTGAATTGGGCCACCAAGGATGACCAATCTGACACATGGTCTCGGGGAACCGCCATGGGGCCGACGGGCTGTACATGGAAACAAGTGAGTGACTAGTGCAAAATGAGAAATGGGGACTGAACTTGGACTGACATGGACTGAACTAACCCTAAACAGTCATGCAAATACAAAAGGTAGACTCAAATAGGACCCTAGACTCCAACCAATATCCAGTACGTGGCAGAGGTATTGATCCGAAGACCCAACTCACACAAGGAGGCTACCTTCCAAATAGGCTTAACCTATCTTTCCAGTAACGTCTTTTGATATACTTGATACATGAATAAAATGCAACACCTTAGACAAGACTTCCCAAGACTTAGATCATGCTATGATGACTACCCTAGACTCGGCTTTGCACTGATACCAATTTGATGCGGGATGGGATGCAACTCGAGACCAATTTGATGCGGACTTGGGACTCTAGGTGATGACGCGACCAACTCAACACAAGCTCGCTACTCGACTCTAGCAAGAGAAGCGTGCGGATCTGCACAGCTGAGAAACTGGTAGTGGGTCAAGGGTATTCGGCTCACACTCGTGCACGGATCGAGTCACAGGACAGGTCACGCACTCACTCCCATAGCGATGATTAAAATTGAACTAGCTAGGAATCAAAATAACTTACATGCAGTGGGTTAAGGACATATACGAAACAAGCGAATAACTTATTCAACTAAAATAGTCAAATAAGTTGCTCTGTGTATATCTTACCCGACCTCAAATAACTCAACTTATTTTACTCATGCTATAAAATTTGGTTAGGTAACTATCATAAAATTGATAATTCACCTTATTCGACTCTTATTTTGTTATAACATTTGTCTACGTGATTATTTAAAAATAGAATAAGATGATTAGAAATAGTTAAATGATGAGAGAGAAAATGAGGTCTGAGGAAGATAAATCTGGTTAGGCCCAGAAACAGCCCAGTAACGAGCAACAAGCCCTCCCAAGGGACGGGCGCACGCGCTGGACCCAATAAGAAGATGCCCAGCCCAGAAGGACATCGGAATCTACAATACGTAGTGGCCACGGCCCAAGCGTGGTTATCGTTGGAAGACTCTCCGACGACCGACCGTTGTCCCCACGACGCCGGCCTTAACCCCATAACGGACGAGCACGCCCCATGAGCGCCGTAAGACTGCCCCGGGATCGGCCGATGTCGGGATAATCGCCCTCCAATGGGAAATTTCCGTTGGAATAGCGGAGAAATGTTACTCTACTACGAGGGCCCTTCCCTATCAACGGATGAGACCTCTCGCTCCAAGACAACCCCATATAAAAGGGAGATCGACAGAAGAGAAGAACACGGTGGTTCATTCCACTATTACGCTATCTCAGAGAATAGAGCCACTAGCCCTGCTACAGAAGGTGAAGAAGAGAGCGTCTGCCTATACTGTGAGAGGAGTTCCCCCTAGCGACCTTACCACCCAGTGGGCACTCTGCGAGTTAGCCCTGAGACCGGCGAGCACTCGTTTGGGAGACCTCCATCTGCTCTTCGACCTCCTACGGTGGCCCCTCTCTCTCCCTCCCTCTCTCTGTTAATCCTTTGCTGACTTAAGCATCAGAGGGTTGTCCCCTGGGGTAACACCCGAGACTCCTTCTGACGCCTCTTTGGTTTCCCGGTGGTTTGCAGGCTTCCACGGGCGCAAGACGACTTTCCCAACAAATAAATAGAGAAGGTGATACGTGGCCTAGGAACCATTTTCTAGCCTCTACACTTCTTGACGCCGTCTGTGGGAATCTCGGGCAAAAGGCTATGGCGTCCCGTGGAAGTCTACGCAACACCAGCCACCGGGGGTGTAAGTTCCACCAGGGACCCAGCTCCCGGCGGGAGTCGCAAGAGGCTTCTTCCGCCCATCCTCGGCAGGAGGTCACCCCAGGTGACCTCGACGAATTGCGCCAACAGATCCGGGCCCTGACCGACCTCTGCCAGGAGCTCCGGGACCAACGGGTCGACCCCCAACGCGTCTTGTCCGAATGACGGGAGGACGAGAGGAGTGAGACTGGGGGAAACCCCCGCCAAGCGTGAGAGACTTCTCGCGCCTCGGTGACTAGGACTCGGCAATCCCATAGTGTGCCCGCGCCGAGGATGTGCAGTCCACTCCACTCCAATTTGGAGATGAACCGCCGACTCCAGCGCTTTGAAGAGATAGAGGACAAGGTCCGATACTTGGACGATGTCCTCTTGGTCGCCAAGAATCATGACTTGATCGACGACGATCTGGATTTCCACGCTCCCTTCTCCAAGGAAATAATGGAAGTCCCCATCCCGCCGAAGCTTCAATTACCGTCATTTACCGCCTACGACGGCACAACCGACCCGGTCGACCACATGCACAGCTTCGAGTCCCATCTGGTGTTCCATCGGGCCTTAGACACTGTGAAGTGTCTAGCGTTCGTAACAACCCTCCAGGAGAACGCCCGGGCTTGGTTCGAGTCCCTACTGGCCGGGACGATCTCCTCCTTCCAGCAGCTCAAGAAGCTGTTCAAGGAGAACTTTGTTGGCTGCCGGAAGGTGGCTAAGTCTGCGGTGACCCTGCTCGCACTCAAGCAGGGAAAAGAAGAGACGCTGTGGGATTTTGTCTCCTGCTTTCGCTCGGAGGCGTTACGGATCCCACACCTAGACGTCGGCATCGCCACTACGGCCCTCACCCAGGGGACGTAGGACCATATCCTTCGACGCGCCCTCGGGGTCGAGGCCCCGACGACTCTGCCAGACCTCCTTGCCTTGGCATAGAAGCATGCACGCTGCGAGGAGAATACAGTGGCCCTGGGCCGCACGACCGGAACCGAGCGATCCGACCGTAAGAGATCTGTCGACCCCCCGCGAGAGGGTCAGAGTAAGCGGGAGCGACTCGACGGAGACCGCCGCGACCGCCCCGAGAAGAAAATGGGCAATTACCACCACTGCACACCCCTGACCGCTCCACCGGACTAGATACTGGTGGAGATCCGCGAGGAGCCATTTCTCAAGTGGCCACCTTAGATGAAGTCAGACCCGAGCACGAGGAGCAAGAAGAAGTACTGCCTCTACCATCGCAACAATGGTCATGACACCGCCGACTGCATCAACCTAAGGGACGTCATTGAGGATCTCGTCCGGAGAGGACTCCTCGATATGTTCCTCTCCAAGGCAGCGGAGCGACGGCAGAAGACACCCCCGCCGATCGACAACCGGCCCAACGGGAAGGAGATCATGATGATCTCTGGGGGACCCGCCACAGGAGGGGACAACACGAACAGGAGGCGACAGTACGCGACGGCAGTCCACACTACGGACCAAGGCGACGACACTCCACGGGGGAATCCCACCCCAGGCCGTTTAGGAGATCCTATTGTCTTCTCTGACGACGACCTAGACGGTGTAACTACGCCGTGAGGAAGTCCCATGATCGGGACATGTGGGTCATGTAACTCATCGGGGAGTTGGCAATCATCATCCCCTCTGACTGATTTTTCCTCAGCTACATAGAAGACAGTGGATGGCCCTTCAGAATTAGGCACCTCGAAAATCTTCAATGATTCGATTATTTGACAGTCGGCTTCTGCTATAGGCTTGATGATCCCAGGCGGGACTCTAACATCCTCCAGTAGGTCTTCGAGGTATGGCGTTCCCGGTGTAGGATAGATGGTAAGGGGAGCAGCCCTAAATACCCCTTCTTCTTCTGAGATGAATGAAACATGTGGGAGAGCCATATAGCCTGGAGGTGGCAGAGGGAACCAGCTATCAGACTCCATCTTCTTCTTCCCATTGTCTTGGGTGACTTGGGGGGCTTGTCTCGGCTTCTCCAAATACAGAGTGGCGTCTGATAAATGGCATTCAAACACCTTGAAAGGGTGGAGATCGACGAAGATTCTAGCTTCTTTCCCGTCACAAGGGTACTTGATGCATTGATGCAGGGTGGATGGCACCACTCTATTTTGATGCAGCCAGGGCCGACTGAGCAATGCCTTGTAGGAGGTGTTGGAGTTGATCACATGGAACTAGACCTTAGTCGTGAAGTTGTCGAGGACAGGTTGAACTCTGCGACCCCCATGGGGACCTCGCACTTCTGGTTAAAGCCAGTAATCTTGACGTTCCCTCTCCTCAGCCAGATGTACATCAAAGTAGTGCTTCTGGTACACCCAGTAGGGGAGTATGTTCACTGCTGCTCCTGGGTCAATCAAGACCCTGTTGATAGGCTGCCCATTCAGCTGGCCCTTCATGTAAAGTGGCCTATTGTGGCTGCAGGTAGGTAGGAGCATGTCTTCATCTATGAAGTCCACAGCTACCTCAAGTGACATTTCTGCCAAGCAGGCTTTGAGGTATGCTAGTGTCTGGAGTGCGGCGATGACTGCTTGCCGCGTCTCTTCATCTAAAAATAGAATCTCCCAGACGGTGAACCGGGCCGGGAGCCTTTTTAGCTGTTCGACTATCCGGTCACTGGCTCGAACCTTGAGCAGCTTCATCTCTTCGACCTTGCCATGCCTACTCTCACCTTGGGTCTGAGGAGTCAGATCGGCGGAGGGTTCTTCAACTTGGTCGGGTACCGCTTGGGCTTATGGGGCCTGGTAGGTCGCTCCTTTCTCTTGCATAAACTCAGCCAAGTTTGGGACATTGTCAAATTTTTCTCTTGTCCGAGGAGGGATTACCGCGGGCGGAGCCGAAGGGCCGCCTGCCCGGGGGCATGAGTGCCTTCCCTTTTGAGATGACAAAAATTCAGTGAATGAAGGGGCGTTGTGGCCGCTTGTTTCTTTAGGGTAGAGGCCCAATGGAGGGAGAATCTCCATGCCTTGGACCTTGGGTTCGGGGATATGATACAGTTGTTCTCCCCTGAATAGGATGTTGTGGTTGGCCTGAGGAGGGTGTCCCCACTTTCTTCCCGACCTGGTGGCATGTTGGGAGGTAGATGCTTCAGCATGATTCGCCTCTGTTAGTTCGGGAGGTACCCCTTCTTCCCCCTTTTTTAGGGAGAGGACGGTGTCAAATAATGCTGAGAGGGTGTTGCATGAAATGATGACCTTATTCTTCTTCTTCTTGTTGTTTTTAGGCTTTCTCTTCTTCTTCTTCTTTTCCCCGACAGCTGGTGGTTACTCTTGGGGAAGTTCACCCCACAAAAGAGGCTCTTCTTCCACCTTGACTTCTGCTTCTAGAGCCAGTTCGAGGGACTCGAACTCCTCCCAGGGGACATACTCTTTCAGCTCTATGGGCCGGATCTCAGGTTGTTCATAATCTTCCAGCCCATTAATGATGGCTTGGAGTCTTTTAATAGCAGGGCTGACTTCATTGTGTACCCACATCGGGATATGCTCCTTCTTATTAAAGGTGGGCCGCCTCATCACTAGTCGAGGGGCTGTGCCATGCCATACAGGGTTCACCGATGGCAGTGCTGTCGGGGCGTAACACCCCTCACATGAACTCCTGTAGTGGGCCGGGGAGCTCGTCTTCTTCTGTTCTTCTTTGGCGCAGCCTGCCAGCCTCCTTGGTCTTGAGCCGGCACTATGACAAATGTCTCATAAGTGATGCGAGTGCTGGCTTCCGACCATTCTTCCGGTAGCTTCTAGTATAATGACACCATGTTGACAGTGGCGGCCAAATTAGGCATCTCATGCGGCTACAGAGGATCTACTTTGTGCTCTCCCATATCCAGCTCCCCCTTTTTGATCAAGGTTTCTATAATGTCCTTGAAGACGTAGCACTCTTCAATGGTGTGCCCAAGCATCGGGTGGTACAGGCAGAAGTGAGGGTCATCCTTCTTCTTCAAGTCACCGGGTCTCTTTGGTTCCGGCAATGTGATCTTGTTATACTTGGTCGCCCATTCAAACAGGACCCGAGATTTATCTCGAGGAAAAGAATATAGCTTGTTCCTCATTTTCTCCCTCAATGAGGGACCTTCCCACCGTTCAATAGACCTGGGCGGAAGAGGGTTAGCTGCCTCTCTTGCTTTCTCTTTCTGCTCCTCAAAAGTCTTCAAGTCCAACACGTGAACTTCTGACGGCATTGGTCTCTTCTCGGCCTACCTGACTCTCTGATGTGATTGATGGGGACATCACTTACCCCCTCCACATTTTTGAAGCCCGGATGGATCGTCATCAAGTGCCATCATGATCTTACACAGGAGTCTCCCCCACACATATCCACCCCCATTCCCATCACCTCCGCTCTTCAACCTGCAGTTCTGGGTCTCATGCAGCAGAGTACCATTAGTTTGTAGAGGAAGCTACATCTTCATCCTAATGATTCAGGAGGCTCAAGTGATACCGTTGGAAGCGTCTATGAGTCTTCTTCGCAACGGTGGTCATCTTTCCCCAACCTGAGCTCGTGACTGCCTAGAGCAGTCGATCTCCCCCGACTGCGTGACTCCATCCAGACTGTCAACCTGAGTCTATTTGTAGGAGCTACTACGACCAGTCACCTGAAGATCTGGAGGCAAGGTTTGGCTGGGACCTTCTACAATAAGTTTTATTCCATAACCAAGAAGCGGAACTCCATTCAGCCTCCGGAGCAGTGATTTCTCAATTTTCTCCCCAGGGTGCGTTGTTCTGTCCCCTCTTGGACTGAATAGACCACCTGTCACTGTTCGGGCTGCTCTGGTAAACTCTGGCATCTGATGCTGTTCCCGTGGGCCACATTTCAAAGTAGACGTGACAACGATTCCATCGACTCCAGCCACATACGATTCTGAGTCCGGGAATGTTTGTGGCGGCCTCGACTTCTTGCTGCTGTGGCTCTGTAGTAGTCAGAACCAGGAAGCAGAGACCCTGTTCGTGGCTCTTCCTTGATCGGCACTGACAACCTGAGAATTCCAAAAAAATCTGTCAAGACCCTTGTTCAATTACGAGGAGTTGGCCACTGGTTTCGTCAAAAATCGAGTTCGGGAGTGGTCATAGCGGCGCCGACATCGCCTGCCTATCCCCTGTTCCAGAAAGAGGGCAGAACTGACCCCGCCGTTGCCGGCTGAAGGCCCCTCCCTGCGTGGAGGTAGTTTTGGGTGTAAGTAATTTAACCCCCCACCCCAAGATCCCCCTCCTGCGAGAGGTGTAGTGTTGTAATAGCTTGAGTAGGTCGAAGCGACACCGGTGCGGCGAGCGGGTGCATACCCACGCCTCCCCACTCGCCCTCGTCTCTGCCCGGGATCGGTGCATTCACGCTGATCAAGTGAGCTCCTGAACACTTCTCATTGCTGGGATTTCTTTACTTAGTTTAGTATTGCATTTGATTGCTCTGTCGATTTTGAGAAAGCACCCGATCCCGACTTCGATGATATTTGAGTGACTATAGCGGGCGAGTTATGAGAGAACCATTACATCCCACACCCCCGGTGTGCTGGCCGCCCGTGAGAGTGGGCATCCTTGGACCCTTGGAGGTTCAATCCCAAGCTAGCCATCCCCCGGAGCCTCGAGGTCCCACCCCAGACCCTCACCACCATCATTGGATTGCCTACGGGCACGAGTGTGCGCTTAGCGGGTGAGTCCGCTCGAGTGAAGCTATTGGTCCGTGAGTTGCTTGCTTGCTAGGTCCGAGGGTCATTTGGTCGGTCCCTACGTCGTTTCACATCAATGAGCTTAGAAGTTCCTACCTGCCCCGCCTAGTCATCTCCAACCAAGAAGATTGTAGTCAGAGACAAAGGGTCCTGCACGTAGATGAGCCTAGGCCCAAAACTAGGTCTGGTGACTGTGGACGAATATACCATGATGCACCTATTTCAAACCCCACTACCTTTGCCGAACTCTTGAAAATCTTTTCGGATCGGTTGGATAGGATGTGTTCACGTATTGGGCCGCCGAGTCCCCCTAGCTCACCTCCGAGGCAGGATGAAGTCATGTCTGAACCTAAGGAGGTTGTGGTTGGAAATCTTAACCCTGTGCCATCTACGGAGACCCAAGGTCCCCCCCTCCATCATAGAGGACGTCTCTTCCCCATCCGAGAGAAGGGCCTTGCCAGAACCTTCACCCTTCGATCTTCATCTGGAGCCATACCAACTTACCAAGGGTGAGGTAATCATTGAAGAGCCACTACTTAGCTGGCTAAGGAAGGGCTTGGTCCCTGAAGCCTTATTCTACCCATTCATGGACCTCGCACTACAAGTAGTGCCCGCCCACTCGTTCCACACAACCTTCTGGTCTTTTGACTTTGTTGATACTTTGGCAGACCTTATTAGGGGGTTAAACCGGTAGTTGACGTGGACGTATATGTTGGCCCCAGGCTTTGACCGACCCCATAGTCGTAGCTTCACGCATCCAGCATTGGGATCCATTACCTCTGTATGTACCGTGGGTCCTATCACCATGAAGGTTCTTTTGCTCCTCCCCATGCCTGATGAGCCTAACTCCATTCCACTTGTCCCGAGGGAGGAACCATGTCTTCCACATGAGACCACCGTCCCATCTACCAAAATGAATGAAGGTGAGCATCTACATCTTCAAGAATTCCGAACATGGGACTGTGTAGTGAGGGAACCCATCGCAAGGGGTCACACATTCTTTGATCCCTTCGATCCCTTCCTTACTGAACCTCTTGACCCACCATATCCACTCTACTTCTTCAAAGAAGTTCACTATCACACCCTTACCCCACAGGCCAGTCATCCTACACATAGCAAGGAGCCCATTTGTTGGGGTAATGAAGAAGGTGACTTTGGCTCTCCTGGCCCTCCCAACCCTCTCAAGTCCAACAGGAAGTCATTGCAGGAATGGTTCATATTAGGATGTCTAGGTGTAACGACCTGAGATCCGAATACTAAGAAAGGCCCGATAATCTGAATCTCGAACCGCCACCCACGAGTCCAAAGACTCGGAAGGGTTAAAGGGATGGTGTGGAAATATATAAGGATCTTCCGTCAAACACAAAGGCCTCTAATGGGTCTAAGATTGACAAATATGCTAAGTATGAGGTGGCCATGAGGAGGTGGTGATGAACGGGTGATAAATACAATGGCCCTAGGACTAGACTTTGTAGAAACAAGTCTAAAACTTGCTCTAATACCAATTGACGTGACACAACCTAGGGGTGCTGCGGGGAATGACTCGAATGCACCTAGGATCTATGACTCGCAAGCAATCAATGAACAAGCATCGGACTCACGTGGACGGCTCACTCACGTGGCGCTCACTTCGCACGTAGTCAATCGGCGATGATGGAGAGGATCCGTGTTGGGACCTCACCGTTTTAGGGGTTTGGCTAGCTTGGGCTGAACCCCTAAGGACTTGGGATGCCCAACTTTGTGGGCGGCCAGCATGCCAGGGCGTGGGTTGTAGAGTCTCTCTTACAACTCGCTCCGCGGTGAACACTCGATTTGATGGATTGATTGAACGGGCACTCACTCACCGTCCAACAGAGCTAAAGGCTATACTAAACCAGCAAAGTAGACTAGTAAAGGGCTGTGGCGAGGTGCTCACCTGATCGGCGTGGAGATGTCGATCCCAGCCGGAGACGAGGCGTGCGAGGAAACGTGGGTATACCCCGCACGCTGCGCCAATGTAGCTCTAACGTAAAAAGAAGTAACTTACACCACTACACCTCTCACAGGAGGGGGATCTCGGGGTGGGGGTTAATTTCATTTACAACCAAAACTACCTCCACACAGGGCAGCATGGTCAGCTGTCCAGGCGTGGGGAGGGGAGATTGGTGTGGCTGAAGGAGATCAGTTCTCGACCTGCCTGGACTGGCTCACTGCCCTGGCTGACTGCAACCTATGCCTTGTCAGAGGTAGAACTCTATGTTGGGATGTCCCATAGAGGTAGGGTAGGCATCGCTGGAAAGCTGGTCGAATTGGCAATCACCAGGAAAAAGAACCGCCATGTTCCGAGGTCAGACGAAGCCGAGCCGCCGAATCTCGTGGAGCTACACAGGTGACAATTCTGGCCGATCAGAGAGCTCTTTATCGGGGTCATACTCTCAACTGGGACGTTGGATTGAGGTGGGACCACCTTGGCTTTAATGAGTATCATCCCTAGTTGTCCTTGACTGAAAATATCCTTTGAACTCACCTAGACTGTTAGGCGGTAGCTCCTGGATGCAGGTGGGGTCGGACAGAGTGCTGGGGCAGGAAACTAGACTCAACTCACCGGGGGCGTATCTTCCAGGTCCGGTGCCGGATTGAAGCGGGGCTAGATCCGACTCGAAGAGGGATGTTCCAGGAGGGTCACCAAGATGGAATGGCCTCAATCTGAGCTGGGGAGCACTAGCACTGTCTGTTCTCCTGAGGTCACACAGGCAGGGCCACCATTCAGACATGGGTGCCGTGTCGGGGGGATAACTCTAGGCTAGGTGATCAGATTAGGGCGAGACTAGTCCCAGTGGAAAGATGGGAGACCCATGCTGAACTTCTCCAAAGGGCCGGAGCAGAAGAGGTGGATGGGGGATATGGTACCTCCTGTGGTCGGCCTTCTGTTCAGGGCTTAGGCAGTCGGACTACAGATCAGGATCAGCTTGCCATGGACGTTGCTCTCGAACAGCAACTCCAAATGAGGCGGGGCCAGGCTTGATTGAAAGCTGTGAGACCCTAGATGACCTCCTCCAGAGGGGGAGATCAAAAGATGAAGGGTGAGCTCGTGGTGGCTTCTGCAATCTGGACTGGTCTCTGGCTGGACCCTGATTACGCAGTTGGACGAGAACAGCTCCTCCGAATAGCACGGACGTCGGATGGAGGCGGGACCACCTCGCCTGCAAAGCGGCTTGGACGATATTTCCACAAGCATATGGATTACTTTCTGGAACCTTGTGGTGGTGACGTGGCTGTCTCTGCAACTTTGTGGTACTCTACTGCCTGTGAACTGCCCTAGATCTGTTGCTAGCTGATGGTGATTGGAGTATGGGAGGGCGAAGTTACAGCCAGGGGGTGGGTGCTAATGGGTGTGGGAGATGGAGGAGGGTGTTAGGGGTTGGGGGAGGTGGTTGGGAGATGGAGTGGGGTGGAGCTTGGCTGATGGGGAGGCCTGGTGTGGCCAGGTGTGGAGGGCGCAGGTTGACAAGGTGGGAGGGAAAGGGATTTGAATTTTGTCTTAATGGTAGGTGTTTAATGTTGGCCTAGGGGAAGGGAAGGGGTGTCTTGGGAGTGTGAAGGGATGCTTGGGGAGTGGTGGTCCACCTTGAGAGAAGGAGGAGACCCTTGGGGAGTGGGGTGAATTAGTGGGGAAGTAATGGTAGTGTGTGGGATTTGAAGAGTCACTGGTGAGGTGGCTTGTGATGTGGCAAGAAAATGGTGGCTGAGGTGGAGATGAGGTGGAGGAGAGAGGAGGGGTTCGAACTAGAGAGAGAGGAGTGGGGGAGAGAAGGGGTTTGCCCCTTTGAGAGAGAGAGAGAGAGAGGAGGGGAGGGAGATGGGCTTCTCACCCTAGGAACACTTAAATTGGATTTCAAAAAATGCTTCCAATATTCATTAGCTTCAAAAGGGGGAAATGGGGTCCTATTTATAGGTATCCCACATTTTACATGACCATAAAGACCCTGACTTTTGGACTAATGACCAGACTAACCAAGGGGGGGTGCCCTTGGGCCTAGCCCACTTAATTGGGCCCAACTGACACATGACTTATGTAAATGACTCTCTAACTCTTGGCAGGGACAATTCAACCCCCCCTTCTTGTCCATACGAGAACCTAGGGACAACATATGGGCACTCGCTAAGGTCGACACTAGTATGTGTATGCTCTTCACTAAGGTTGGAGCACATGTTGGGTCTTGCATTTCCAGGTCTGTGCACATTTACTATAGCTCAACTAAGGTCCATGCACATCTTGCCTTAGCCATACTAAGGTCGATGCACATCTACCTTGAGCATATTCAAGGTCTACGCACATATTGCATCATGCATTATGAGGCCGGTGCACACTTTGCATCTCACATACTAAGGTCGATGCACATCAACCTTAGTTATACATAAAGTTAGTGCACATTACTGTTCATGCATATAGAGCATCTATGCACATTGCTGTTCATGCATATAGAGCGTCTGTGCACATTACTGTTCACACAGATAGAAGGTCGGAGCATGTTACTATTCATGCATGTTCAAGGTCGGAGCACATCCGCCTTGATCTCACTAAAGTCGACACTGGTTAGTGTTCATGCATATCTAAAGTTGAAGCACATCATGTATTATGCATACAAGGTCAATGCATGTTCTTGCTAGCACAAGTCAAGGTCTGTGCATACACTGTTCAAGTCGGAGCATAGTTGTGTTCTATGCATAAAGGTCGATGCATGTTTACTACCTTGTGCATAACAAGGTCACTGCACATTGTGTGCATGTTGCATCAAGGTCGATGCACATGTATGGACCGAAGTCTGTGCTCATGCCAGTAAGGGCAAGTAAAGTCAAAACACATGCATCCTTCAGGTCTGAGCATATGTGCAATGCGTGCAGTATAAGGTCAGAGCATCTCCATTCTAGGTCGGTGCACATATTCATTTGCAAGCATGAAAGGTGGAGCACCTTATTGTAGTCAGTGCGAATGAAGGCATCAAGTCAGAGCACGTGCTCTTGAAGTCGAAGCACATTCACTCATGTCTGAGCATATAAGGTCGATGCATGTCCTTAAGTCTGCACACATACAAGACTATGCATGCTTAAGGTTTGTGCACATGGTGCCATAAGGTCAAAGCACATGATTTATTGTGCTTGATGAAATGTCCTCTTATGTTGACAATGTGTTTAATGAAATGTCCTCTATCTTATTGACAGGGATTTCTGGCTCAAGCAACTAGGATCGAACACCTGGCTCGCATGAAGGCAATAATCTCACGTGGGACTTAAAGAACCATATTGTTAGCACGAGAACCAAAGCAGGGAGGACAACTAGTATTCTACCATGTAGATCATTACAACCTTAATTCCTGACACGTGGCTGAGTCTCCTTCAGAAGATATTTTGGCGGGAACATTCCCTCCATGCACCCTTAAGGTTATCTGGTGGGGGACCTCATGATTCGCACCAAAAAGGATAGGCTGGAATCAAGCTTCCAGATCCCTTGCTTCCCTATAAATAGGGACCCTCCTCATCCAGGCTTGAGATGATGAATGAGAAGAAAGAAAAAAAAAGGAAGAGACGTAGAAGAGTAGAGCAACGAGCAAAGCAAAAAAAGGAGAGAAGAAGAAGAGAAGAGAGAGTGAGAGAGCGAGAGAAAAGAAAGAAGAGTTAGTTTTGATAAAAACAGAGTGCCGGAGAAAGAGTGAGAGGAAGAAGAAGAGGTCGGGAAGAGTGCTTGCTCTGACTTCTGGATCAGGTCTAGAGTCAAACTCCTCTATTGAGAGCCATATTCTCCTCTTCTGTTTCTACTTTCTTTAAGCTCTTTTCTACTTTGAAGTTTCATTGTAAGCTGTGAATTAGCAGAGCAAGCTGTAGTGCTCAGCAGGTGAGGGTCTTCCTCGGTCAGTAAGCTATGATGCTCAACTATGTGTAGGGATTTCTATCCCCGAAGCTGTGGATCAGCGACGTTCATGCTGTGAGCTAGCAGTAAGCCGCACTCCGATTAGAGTGTGGGGGGGGATGTAGGTGAAAATTGAACCACCTAAAATCATTGTCTAGTGTGATTATTTTTATGTCTTATGTGTTTGCATTCCATCTTACTCGTTGGTTAGATGTATGCTTAGGAACGCCCAAGTCACGCATGCGTTTTACTGTCTAAAACTGGTCATCTGGTTTTCTGGATTAAGTCTTACATCTAGTGGTATATAAAAGGTGTAGCTGGAAGGATAGGTTACCCCCTATCTGGAATTCCACCCCTTGCGTGAGGAGAGCCTCTGCCAGGTACTACATCTGGATGTTAGACTGATGGTTGATGCATACCGCTACATTCTCCTATGACTTGCCATTGCTGATTGCCTAATGTGAAACTCACTCCTCTCTTGACTGTGCTTGGAGCTTTTCATCTTTCATATTGCTTGCCACTCTGCATTGATATTCAGATAGTCTTTATTTCACACCCATTACTCTATCCTCTTGAGTGTCATTAAAATTTTGGGGTAGATCTATTCACCCCCCTCTCGATCTGTGTTCACCCGTGCACACCCATCCTACACAAAGGTGGCAGATTGTGAGAAGTGACATTTCCCAGCTGTAGTTTCTGACATAGCCATCTCAAAAGGTGGATTAGATGTGATATGGAGATAAGGACAAAAGTAAAACCTGGGTAGTCCATCCAGAATTCAAAATTCGTGTATTTGGACATTTACGGTACTTATTTTCTCTCTCTGGATTACCCAATTGATTTGATAGTAGATAGACTTGAAAAGCTTCTGGGAGCACACAGAGGTAGACCTTCTGTGAGGATGGGGCACCGGAAAATAATCTTTCGGGCAGGCTTTATTCAGGTCGCAGAAGTCCACGCAGATCCTGATCTGTCCATTCTTTTTGTTCACTGGAACAATATTGGCCAACCAGGTAGTGTATTGGTTCTCGGCTACAAAATAGACATCTATGAGGTTGTCGACTTCTTTGCAGATCTGGTTTATCAGCTCCGACCTCATGCGCCGGGGGGACTGCTTCACTAGCTTCACCTTGGGAACAATAGCCAGAATGTGTTGAGTCATGTCAGGGCTAAGGCCAGGCATCTCTTTGTAGTTCTAGGCAAAGCAGTCTCGAAACTCTTGCAGCAACTTCACATATTGCTCCCTCTCCTACGGAGGTATAAGGGCACTCAGAAAGGTTGGCCTGGCCTGGCCGCCATCTTCAATTTTTGGGGGCACCAATAGTAGGTCGATGAAATCTTGACCTTCACCATCTTCGGCTTCAAGGACGCCGTATGCATCTTCTCGTTCTGCCTCGTTGGGTACTGAGGCACTACTTACTTCACACCCCCCTTGGCTTGCTATCTGCGGCCTTAAGGGGCTCCCCTGCGTAGAGAGGCACAGGACTGCTCTGGGGTCTTCTTGGTAATCATTGTAGATAGCTTCTATGGGAGTCAAAGTGATTGTTTGCCATGCTTGGGACTGCTCCACAGTTGATGGCCAGGGTTGTTCATTCTCAGCTGCATCTTCAAGGGTCTGGTACTGAACTGATACTGTATAGATACCCCTTTTGTGGATGCCTATCACATGGGGACGTGGCAGAGCCATCACATAGTCTCCCATTCTAAGCTCATCTTTATCAATTAGGTCTTGAGCAATATCCTTGAAGATGTAACAGCCTTCAATAGGGTGACCCAATATTCGGTGATAGGGGCAGAACAAGGGGTCACCACTTCTTCGGGCATCTTACAGTCTCTTGGACTTCGGGAGAGAGACCTTACCATAGTGGCAGACCCAGTCTTCTCCCTCGGGAAAGAGTAAGGTTTTGAAGCTTCTCCTGTAGTGTAGGGCTTTGTTCGGTCGATTGTCTGGCTGAAGAATCAGCTACATCCCTCGCCTCCCTCTTCAAATGCATGGAGGCGTTAGGCCTAGTGTTCGGGGACCGAAGCATGCCTTCATCTTGCGGGCAGGGAGCGCCCTTGATCAAATCGGACACGAGTGCGGTTATTTTGGCCAGTCGCGCCTTTAACATTTCGATCTCCTATTGTTGCCAATGATACAGCGCAAACATGACGGGGTCGTATCGGGGGAGCCATGGAGCGCGACTTGTATCACCATTCTTTACTTCACTGATAGGCGGGGGCGAGGGCACCCTATTACTGTGGCCATTCGAGGTCGATCCCTCAGAGGAGGGCGAAACCTTCCCTATACCCTTACAGTGAGGCGGGTTTCAAGGAACACTTCTTCATCTTGCACTTCCTCAGCCGGAGGCATATGATGCTCATTGCGGCGGGCTTCCTGCGGGTCTATCGCTTTCGTAGGGTCATCACTAAATGGAGCTGAAATTGATATCACGTCGAATTCGTAAGGGTCTTCTATTGAGAAACCCAAACTCGGATACTTGGTGATTTGCAGCAGTCTCTGATCCAGGTTCGGCGGGTTCCACATTCTTTTGAACATTTCTCTCCGGCTGGAGGGTTGACAAAAGGGAGTCCCTTGTTTCCTAGCCAATCCAACCACACGGCCAGTTATGTCAGGAAGCCCCATGATCAGGACATATGGGTCATGTAGCTCATCGGGAAGTTGACAATCATCATCTTCTCTGACCGGCCTTTCCTCGGCCACATAAAAGATAGTGGATGACCCTTTAGAATTAGGCACCTCAAAAATCTTCAGTGATCTGACCATTTGACAGTTAGCTTCTGTTATAGGCTTGATGATCCCAGGCGGGATTTTGACATCCTCCAGCAGGTCTTCGAGGGATGGCATCCTCAGTGTAGGATAAACGAGAGGGGGTACCGCCCTAAACACCCCTTCGACTTTAGAGATGAATAACACCTGGGGAGGAGGCATTTAGCCTGGCGGTGGCGGAGGGAACCAACAGTCTGACTCCACCTTCTTCTTCCCTTTGTCTTGGGTGACTTAGGGAGCTTGTCTCGGCTTCTCCAGGTACAGAGTGGCATCCGATAAATGGCATTCGAACACCTCTAAAGGGTAGAGATCGGCAAAGATTCTTTCTTCTTTTTCGTCACAGGGGTACTTGATGCATTGATGCAGGGTGGATGGTACTACCCTATTTTGGTGCAGCCAGGGTAGGCCAAGCAACGCCTTGTAGGAGGTGTTGGAGTTGATCACATGGAACTAGACCTTGGTCGTAAAGTCACCGAGGGACAGGTTGAACTCTGCGACCCCCATAGGGACCATGCACTTCTGGTTGAAGCCAGCAATCTTGATGTTCCTGACCTCGACTAGGTGTACATCAAAGTAATGTTTTTGGTACACCTAGTAAGGGAGTATGTTCACTGCTGCCCCTAGGTCGATCAAGACTTTGTTGATGGGCTACCCATTCAACTACCCGTTCATGTAGAGTGGCCTGTTGTGGCTACAGGTGGGCAGAAGCATGTCCTCCTCTGTAAAGGCTATAGCTACCTCAGGTGGCATTTCTTCCAAACAGGCTTTGAAATATGCTAGTGTCTGGAGTACAGCAATGACTGCTTGCCGCGTCTCTTCGTCCAAGGATAGAATCTCCCAGACGGTAAACCTGGCTGGTACCTTCTTTAGCTGTTTAACTACTCTATTGCCAACTTGGACTTCAAGCAACTTCATTTCTTCTGCTCTGCTATGCCTGCCTCCACCTTGGGCCTGGGGAGCCGGACCAGCGGGTACCTCCTCTGTCAGGTCGAGGGCTGCTTGAGCTTGTGGGGTCTACTGGGTCACCCCTCTTCCTTGCATAAACTCGACAAGGTTTGGGATATTGTCAACCTCTTCTCTTGGCTGAGAATGGGTCATTGTGAGTGGGGCCGAAGGGCCGCCTGCTCGGGGGCATGATTGTCTTCCCCTCTGAGTTGACAGGAATTCAATGAATGAAGGGGCGCTCTGGCCACTTGGCTCTTCAGGATAGAGGCCCGACGGAGGGGGAACTTCCATGCCTTGGACCCTAGGTTCGGGGATATGATATGGTTGTTCTCCCCTGAGCAAGATGTTGTGATTGGCCTAAGGAGGGTGCCCCCACTTCCTTCCCGACCTAGTGGCATGTTGGGAAGTAGATGCTTCAGCTTGATTCGCCTCTGTTGGTTCGAGAGATACCCATTCTTCTTCCTCTTCCAGGGAGAGGGCGGTGTCAAACAATGTTGAGAGGGTGTTGCATGAAATGACGACCCCACTCTTCTTTATATTTCTTGGCCTTCTCTTTTTCTTCTTTTTCTTCTCTTCCTCGACTGCTGGTGGCTGTTCTTGAGGGAGTTCACCCCGCAATCGAGGTTCTTCCTCCGGCATGGCATCTGGTTTTGGAGCCAGTTCGAGGGACTCAAACTTCTCCCATGGGACATACTCCTTCAGCTCCACGGGCTGAATCTTGGGTTGTTCATAATCTTCAAGCCCATCGATAATGGCCTGGAGTCTTTCGACTGCAAGGCTGACTTCCTTAGGCACCCGCATCGGGATATGTTCCTTCTTGTTATAAGTGGGCCGTCTTACAACCAGTTGGGGGGGTGTCGTGCCAGGTAGGCGTTACTAGTGGTGGCACCGGTCGAGGTGTAATACCTCTTATGTGAACTCCCAGAGTGGGCCGGGGAGCTTGTCTTCTTCTTCTGTTCTTCTTCGGTGGGGCCTGCCAGCCTCCTTGGTCATGGGTTGGTGCCATGACGAAAGCTTCATAGGTGGCGCGAGTGCTGGCTTCTGACCATTCTTCAGACAATTGCTGGTATAATGATGCCATGTTGATGGTGACTGCCAATTAGGCATCTCGTGCGGCTGTGGGGGATCCACCTTGTGTTCTCCCATATCCAACTCCCCCTTCTTGATCAAGGACTCAATGACATCCTTGAAGACGTAGCATTCTTCGATGGTGTGCCCAAGCATCTGGTGCTATAGGCAGAAGTGGGGGTCATCCTTCTTCTTCAAGTCATCGAGTCCCTTTGGTTCTGGCAATGTGATCTTATTGTACTTGGTCACCCACTCAAATAGGACCCGAGACTTGTCTCGAGGAAAAGAATACAGCTTGTTCCTCATTTTCTCTCGTAGGGAGGGACCTTCTCGCCATTCAGAAAACTTGGATGGAGGAGGGTTGGTGGCCTCTTTGGCTTTCTCTTTTTGTTTCTCAAAGGCCTCAAAGTCCAGTGTGTGAACTTCTGGCGGCGTTGGTCTTTTCTCAGCCTGCCTGGCCCTCTGATTCGATGCAGCTGGAGTAGAAGTGTATCGAGCAAGGAATTCGTCAATCTCTGCCACTATATTCTTCAAACGGTCAAATGACTTGACCTCAGCACCGATCATCCTTTCCAGGATTTCCTTCTTCAGCTTCTGTTTGTAGATCTTCACTGCATCCTCTTGATGCGGGGGATGTCTGCAACTCATACTGAGGTTCCTCCATCTTTTTATGTAATCAAGTGTTGACTCATCGTTTCTTTGCCTCGTGGCATAAAGCTCCGCCACAGTCACTTCCCGTTCGGCTATATAAAACCTCTCCTTAAACTTTTTCTACTTGTCGGGCCAGTCGATGATAGACCCAGCAGGCAGGCTCGAGTACCACTCGAAGGTGAGCTCGGTAAGTGTTGAGCCAAAGAACATGAGGAGATAGTCTTCATCTGTAGCTAGATCCCTCATAACATTCACATAATAAGCAATGTGCTCCCTGGGAGATCTTTGCCCACTAAACTTCTCAAATTTTGGAGGCTTGGTGAAGTCGGGCGACAGCTTCTTGGCAGCATAATGCACCGGGTAAGGCACCCGGTACACATCAAACGACGTATGATCACCATCGCCCCTCTCTGCCAGCTTCATGTCTATCATTTGCTCGAGCATCAGTCATCTCACCGTTGCTGGGTTGGCCGGGTTTGGATAGAAGTGGGCTAGTTGTGCCAGTGGCGTTGTCAGCACTATCGCCTGTAGTGCAATAGTGGACCCTTGGAATGGCAAGGTCGGCGGTGGGACCGGCGTGGTATGCTGTGGCTGCTGCATGGATGTGCCCCCAGTGTAGCTGGGCAATGGTGGAAATGTCGTTGCCAGCGGAGAAGCTTCCGAGGCCTGACTGTTGCCCCCAAGAGTTTTAGGCAATGCCTCAGTCTACCTAGATGTTGAGGGTTGAGCATTTCTATCAGCTAGCTGTTTCCTCAACAATTAGATCTCTTGCTGGTACTGCTGCATCCTATGCAATATAGCGTGGTCACTCATGGAGAGACTACGAGTGCCTCCCCTCTCTTCGGATGGCGCTTCTTCAGATGTCATGGAAGGCCTGCCACTAGTGCCTCCAGTAGTAACAACATTCGCGGCCAAGGTCATCAAGGTCTCTTCATGGACAACCTCTTCAGTGCGAAGCTACACTATCTCGTTCACTACTCTTCCCCTTCTAGTGAGAGGTCCTAGCCTCATGGCAAGTCTGGCCAGTTCCTCGGGTTTGGTGGGTAAGGCCCCGTACCAGCCGAACACTCTTGCCATATTGCAAGTTTAAACTCTCATGTCTCCGCCCCTTCTTGCCACCCTTCTCGACAGCCTGCCTGGAAAGACTAGTCTGTCAAAGATCGACCTCCAGGGTTTTGCTTCTTCCCGCAAAGGGGATTGACGGCGCTCCTCGCCCAAGTGGGCCCTAGAACCTATGTGGACCAATGGGAAGGAAGGTGGGGGTCCCGCCAGGCCATCATGGCCTTTTGAAAAGAAACTCACTAAATCCTAAGGACTCACACATTGGCTTATAGTTGCCATACAATTGCACACCCAATTACTCAAGGACATAAATACAAATAAAAAAAATTATTGGCCTTACTTTGATGTCCCCATCAATTCTCCCCGGGTGGGAGAAACTCGACCCCATCGAGTAAGGGGTGCAGCTGCTCGTGTGTTGCTCTGGCGGATCCGTCATCGTACCTGGTAGCGTGGGTGCGCTCAACTACTAGTAATCGTCACTTGCTCATTCTGTATATGTTCCATATGCTCACGTTGCTGGGGAATGAGGCTAATGGTAGACACTCCGGGGTGGGGTCACTCTCATAGGAAGAATATGACTCAAAGACTCACTAGGAATCACTGTTGGGTCCCTATAGGTGACTAGATCCGAGATTTTGAAATGTAGAGCTGATCCCAAATTCTGACAAGTCTATAACGTATGCATGAGATCCGACATGCCTCACACCCGTAAGGGACTGAGATCGCGAGCTTACATATGACCGACTCAACGTTGACACATGCAGACTCTGATTCAACTCGACACATGCTCCCAATAGACTTGACGAAATAAAAGACCCATACTTCACCCTAGACTCATACCTAATGCAATGACATTACCCCTAGGTGTACATCATCTGAGGACTGGATCCTGGGTGGCGATAGGTTCCTCCGGGTCATTCTCATATAATTCGTCAGCTAATCCCTGCTCGACCTCATAGCTGACAGACACAAGCCCAGAAGGTGTAGCTTCTCCAACTCGTGTGTCCCCAATGACCAGAGATGTACAGGTGGGACACTGGCCTGCAAAGTGGCCAAACCCTTGACAGCGAAAACATTACTGACGGGACCCACTAGTCTCCCTGATAAGTGGACCCTTACCCTTATCCTTTCGACGGATTGGGGGTGTACGCAACACAGGAGGAGGTATGGTGTTGGAGGGTGGGAAATGGGTGCTAGTGGTTGGGGTTGAGGGGGAATGTCCCTCGGTGGGGGAGGGCGAGGCCTTGGAGCGGGTGGCTCCTGACGTTTGGGTTCCGGGGGTCGAGCCATGGGAGCCCTCTGATATGGGCCCGACGAGGTATGAGGCTCAACCCCAAGATGAGGAAAGGGTCCCAATCATTGGGCAGGCTCAAACTCAGCCTCAAACTGCTCCAATTCTAGAGCAACCTGATACGCATCTTCCAGGGTGGTCACATTGCGGCGAAAAAGCTCATATTGAAAGTGGGGCCGTAGACCGCGATGGAAGTGGGAAATAGGCATGGAGCTCTCCTCCGTGACACTGCATCACAGGAAATACTCATCAAATTTAGCGATGTACTCAAAGGCAGACTGATCTCCCTGGCTGAGATTCTGCCACCTATCGATGAGTCACTGACGGCATGTGGCAGGAAGGTACTTTTGTCGAAGCATGACCTTCATCTCACCCCATGTATCAACCCGGGGCTCCATACGCTGAAACAACAGGCTCTGTACGTTATTCCAATAGGTCGGTGCCTGTCCTATCAGCTTCATAGTCACGAATCAGACTCTTCGGCGGTCCATCATGTGGAAGCAATCGAAGTACCGATCGATGCCGGCCTCCCAATCTAAATAGACCTTCAATTCTATAGCCACGGATCCATCAAACGTGCGAGAATCTGCACGAATGGTCCTGATGGTCCGCTCATCCTCATCATAATCACGGTTCTGTCGTAGAACACAATACTCATGACCATATCCCCCATTCTCATTGTCAGACTCAAAGTCAACCACCTCGAGGACTCAACACCTCCTATCATCTACCCCTTGTGCCCTAGGAGTAGCAGGTTGCTGAACTGGCTCCTGTTGACCATTTGTCGGTGCCGGGTGTGCACCAACTGGTAGTCTCTCTAGGTCGGTGACTCTCCCTACAAGACCATGAAAAGACTAGTCCAACACTTCGGCCCTATCCTCTGAGGTCTTCATCCTCTCTGCCAGGCCTGTGCCTAGGCCATCCACCCGCGTACTCAATCCTTCCATTCTATCCACTCGCGTACTCAACTCGTCTACTCATGTACTCAACCCATCAATTTTTCTAATAAGAGCTCGAAACATGTCGACCACAGATGACTCATCGGGACTAGGGACTCGGGGATCGACCATAGGTGGTGGTGGTGGTAAATATTGGGTACCTCTACGAGTGGGCAGGAAAATGACAAGGGATTGGAATGCACCAACCAAGGTAAAGTGATGCACCTAGACTTAACCAATATCTAGTACATGGCGAAGGTAGAAACCTCACGCAAGTGGCTACCTTCCCAATAGGCATAACCTATCTTTCCTGTAATGTCTTTTGATATATCAGGTGATGGGATGAAATGCAAACCTAAGACAAGACTTTTTTTTATGCAAAGACTACCCTAGACTCAACTTGCTCTCTGATGCCAATTTGATGTCAGATGGGACGCAAACCTGGGGCTCTAGCTCATGAACGTCCCTAGCGAGGGAAATGCGTGGATCTACGTAGTTGAGAAACCAATAATGAGTCGAGGGCATCGACTTTTTTGCATGCTCGGATCAAGTCACGGGACGATTCCACTCACTCGCTCGCATCGGTGACTAAATTGATCAAGCTAGAATTCTAACTCACTCATATATCGGCATATAAAAATGTCTCAGCGCTAGATGTATGCATAGGACTCGAGAGATTTGATTTGGGTTGAACAGTCTATTGTTATATCTTATTCCCTTAGGCTTGGAAGGGCTTTGAACTGCGGCCTTTGACGGGCCTGCTTCATCGGGCTCCGACTCAGCATCCTTTTACTTGGCGTCATCTTCTTTCTGCCCTTCATTGGCTGCTGTCGGGTAAGCTTCATTTTCATCTGGAACCCCGGAAGGTTGCTGAGGCTGCAGGTGGGTACCCCTGACTGCAGGGTCGGCATCTTGACATGGCTACTTTCCCTTTGACATCTTCAGAAATTCCTGAAAGGAAGGGGTGGCAGTGCTGCCCCCACTATGGCTGTAAAGGCCTAACGGAGGAGGGATTTGGGCTCCCCTAATCTCCGAGGGAGGTATCTTATAGGGATCCTCACCCGTGAATATAATATTGTGGTTAGTGGGCGACTGGCGCCCCCATTTTCGGCCTGATCGAGTTGCATGAGTAGCGGTCGCGGCCTCAGCCAGGCTTTCCCCTGGCAGCGGGTGTGAAGCATATCTCCTCTTGCTCCTCTTCGCTAGGCAAATTGAACAGAGCTGAGAGGGTATTGCAGGAGAGGACCAGCCCTTTCTTGGCTTTGTTGGCCTTTCTTTTCTTCTTTTATTTTTTCTTCTTTTCTTCGGCTGGCGCTTGCCCCCAGAACAGGCTACCATCCTTGTCAGATGCTTTATCAGCTTCTTCCTCCTGCTTTAGTGAAAGCTGTTCTAGCTCCTGCCATGGGACGTGGTCCCGCATTAGGAGAGGCTTCAGTTCAGGCTGTACATATTCATCTAGCCCGTTTATGTAGCTTTGTAGCCTTCGGGCTTCAAGGCTAACCTCCTTGGTCACTGGCAGCGGGGTCTACCTCCTCCGGTTGTGTGTAGGTATTCTGATGACTGTAGGTGGGTTGATCCACACAGGTGCTACCACAGGCGGAGTGGGTCATGGTGTGATGCCATGAACATGTGCCCCTACTTTGGGACAAGGTGCATTCTTCTTTTTCTTGTTCTTTGTAGGGACCTACTGCCATCCCTGTTGTTCCTTCATGGGCGATAGGAAATAAGCTTCATAAGCATGCCTAGTGCTGGCTTCAGAGATCTCTTCAGGCAATGCCTGGTATACAAAGACCATATTGACTGCAGCCCTCCTCAGAGGAGCTTCATGAGGCTGTCGCAGGTGGGTTGATCCACACAGGTGCTGCCACAGGCGAAGTAGGTCGTGGTGTGACACCACGAACACATGCCCCCACTTTCGGACGAGGTGCTTTCTTCTTTTTCTTGTTCTTTGCAAGGACCTGCTGCCATCCCTATTCTTCTTTCATGGGCGCCAGGAAACATGCTTCATAAGCGTGCCGAGTGCTGGCTTCAGAGATCTCTTCAGGCAATGCCTCGTATACAGAGACCATATTGATTGTAGCCCTCCTCGGAGGAGCTTCATGATATCATTGAAGGCATGGCAATTAAATGCCCTAGCATCTGATGATAGGGGTAGAATCTTGGACTGTCTCTTCTTTCCAGGTCCTCCGGCCTCTTTGGTTCAGGCAGGGTGACCTTGTCATACTGAGTTACCCAGTTGAACAGAATTCTGGTCTTCTCCTTTGGAAAGGAGTAGGCCTTCTTCATCTTATCCCATAGTGAGGGACCCACTTTGCCATCTCTGACTTTAGCAGGCTGTGGGGCAACTGCCTTCTTGCCTTTGTCTTTCTATTGTTCGAACGCCTTGATATCAAGGGCGTTAGCTTCTTTAGGCGCTTGACATCGTTCAGCTGCTTTGCCTTTTTGTGCTGTGACAGTAGTTGATGCAGGAGTAGGTCTGGCCAGGAAGGCTTCTACCTCGGCCACAATGTTGTTTAATCAGTCAAATGACCAGATTTTCATTCCTATCATCTTTTCTAGGACCTCTCTCCTGAGATTCTACTTACATATCTGTACAGCGTCCTCCTGATGCGGGGGCTGCTTACATCTCATTCTGAGGTTCCTCCACCTCTTAATATAATCAAGGGCTGTCTCATCTGCCCTCTGTCTTGTTGAGTAGAGTTCGACCACTGTGACCTCCCTCTCTGTAACATGAAATCTTCCTCTAAACTTCTTCTATATGTCTGACCAATCGCTCATCGACCCGGCCAGGAGGCTGGAATACCATTCAAAAGCAAGCCTCGTCAGCAAGGACCCAAAAAATTTCAGCAAATATGACACGTCGATGGCCAGATTACCCATGACGGTCATGTAGTAGGCGACATGCCCCTTCAGGGATCCCTTCCCGTTGAACTTGTCAAACTTTGGCGGCTTACTGATCCTAGGAGGGAGCCACTTGGCAGCATGATGCTATGGGTATGGCACCCTGTATGCATCAAACGTGACGTAGTCGCCTTCACTTCTTTCAGTGAGCTTCAGCTCGATCATTCTCTCCACCATCATCTTGTTCATGACGGCTGGATCAACTGGTTCTGGGTAAAAATGTGTCAGCTGTAAGTAGGGGGTGACCAGGGTGGTCACTTGCGGAGGAGGTCGTAGCAGTGGAGGCACCAGGCATGTTTGGTACACCAACGGCAGCACTGGTTGATGGCATCACCGGCTCGAGATTCAAAGTTCAAAGTTTAATTGGACCGGATCGGCAAGCAGCTTCAACAACATGATCAAATAGATAATTTTTATTTTAGTTGTCTCATGTTAATTGGGCCACATGTATGGGCTTAATTGGTACTGGGCTCCTCTGGTTCATCATCAGAGAGAGAAAATGCAGCCATCATGTGGATCATGTTAGCCGGATGGTGACCCACACGCACTGCTTTGGCTGGTCTGGACTACGTATGCGGCTGTGGAGCATCGACGAGATGCTCTTCATTTGAGTAAGGCCGTCTTGGATCAACTTCTGTGCCTGTGTCTTGAAGACATAGCAATCTTTGAGAGAGTGGCCTAACATGCGGTGGTATGAGCAGTAGTTGGGATCATCTGTTTTATGGGCTTCGTTTGGCTTGTGGACTTCTGGTAATTCGATGATCTTCTAGGCCATGCAGAGGTCAAAGGGCATATTCATATGTTCCTTCTTGAAAGAGAAGGGCATCTTCATACGCTCTGAGAAGGAGGGAGCAACCGACTTATCAGTTGGCCTTTTGTCCGAATCACTCGTCCCGACTCCTTTGCTAGCTTTAGCGGTGGGGGTGAATTCGATGATGTTCACCTCCTTGCCGGACTGGCATTCCCACACCTACTTACCCTTTACTGAAGCGTAGCTCGGGTTATTAGTGAAGAACATCTCTATCTCGGTGACAACTGAATTGAGCTTGTCGAAGCCCTTGACGTTGGTGTCGAGAAGCTTTTCGCTAACCTCGGCCGCCAAGCCTCGGCGATAGATAGTGATGGAGTCCTGATGGACTAGTGGATTGACACACCTCATATTGAGGTCTCTCCATTTCTTGATGAAGTTGAGGGCGCTCTCGCCTTTCTTATGTTAGAGGAGTAGAGTTTGGCTAAAGAGACCTTTCACTCGGCCGTTTGAAAATGGTCCAAGAACTTCTTCTGGAGATCCGCCTAGTCAATGACAAAATTGGGCTTCAGGCGGGCATACCATTGGAAGGCTATTCCCGTAAGCGAGGTGGCGAAGTAGCGAAGGAGATAAGACTCATCCAATGTGAGTTCACCCATGGCCGTAACGTAGTAGGCCAAGTGTTCATGAGGAGACCCTTGACCGTCGAACTTCTGCAACTTCGGTGGCTTGGCATACTCTGGGGGAAGTTTCTTGAGCTGATGGTGGAGAGGATAGGGGACACTGTAGAGATCTATAGTTGCGACCCCTTCTCCAAACTGGGTGAGCTTGGTCTCAACGATCTGCTCGATCATCTGGCGCTGTGCCATGAGATTTTCTTGCACTGATGTGTTGGATGGCCGTGGTTGAGCCTCGGCGAAGGGCATGCCGAACCCAGCAATGGCAAGGGTCCGAGCAGCTACCGTGGAGGCGTTAGCATCATTTTGCCCACCTGGCAAGATCAGCGCCTTCGTTGGAGGCCTAGTGGGCGATTGACGATGAAGGTCACGTTCCTGAAGCAAGTCTTGCAAAAGGGCCATCAAGTGCTGGTTCTCCTTCGTGAGAGTCTCAAGAGTCATCTCTTGGACTTCACCGGCCAGAGAGTTGTTGTTGACCGGTTCTATGATGGGGGCAACATGCTCGTCGACGGGAACTTCCTCCGCTCGTGTCGATGCCTGAAGCCTGACAGAGGTACTGACGTGGCCGACCGGGATCGGCGGCTGAGTCGGGTGACAAGGTCTCCTGAAGTGAGATATGGGCTGGTTCAGATCGTTAGTCTAAACCTTAGGCTGGTGCCTGGCGGTGTAGCACGCGATCACCTTGACTACGTCATTGAGGAGCCGAACCGTCTGCCTCTTTTGAGAATGCCTCTTGGGGCGGACGGGTGTCCCCAGCCTATCAAAGATCGTGGTGCGTTGTAGAGGAGTCTCCATTGCGACATCTGCCTGAGGAGAACTCAGCGCTGGATATTGGTGGGGCGCAGAACGAGCTCGTCTCTATTTTCGCCTATCTGAGTGAGAGGCGATGAGGGGCTGGGCGCTGTCAGATGGTGCGGGTGTAGGGCCAGTCGCACCTTGCTTGGGGCGGTGTCCTTGTGCCCAAAAGGGGTTGTTGAGACGCGCCTCCCGGACAGCTTGAGCTTCCTTTGAGGTAACCCAGATCCTTCTCAAGTCGGATTGCTGGTCCCCCTTGTCCCTATGTCTCTGACGGGACTTGGGAGATGGGATGCCAAACAGGCACTGGCGCCTTTGGGTCATTGCCTAAGCATTCACCCTTTTGAGTTTCGCCTTGTCTTCTTGCGTTTGACGCAAGAGGCTAAAGTGGTTGGTAGTAGGGACCGTAGAGACGATCCGTTCTGGAGGTACAATGGGTTCACCCCCATCTAGGCGAATCCATAAGTCCTTGATAAGAATGGTCTTGCCGGAGTTACTGGTGGCAGCAGCGGGTCGCTTGCCCTTACGACTGCGACGCTGCTTCTTCTGGGGAGCCAAAGACGATTCCGCTCCAAGGTGGTAGACCGAGAGAACCCGGTCCGTGAATACTGGTGGCACGAGGCCACTCACCGGGAATATCAGAATGGGCCCCTAAGACACATAGTCTGTAGTGGAGGCCGGTGGCTGGGTGACTCGAGTGTAAGCCTTCACGCGAGCCGATAGTAGTGTTGCAGATGCTCGCAACGATGTGCTTGCACCTGGAACTGACACTGCAGGGGGTACTGGGATGCCGGTGACCCAAGGCCTTGAGCCTAGACTGGGAGCTGGCGAGACTAGAAGGCGTGATAGGAGGCCCTCAGTCCATGCCGGGGTTGCCGTGTCCCATAGAGGGAGACCAGTGCTGGGAATCGACGTTGTCAGATTGTGGGAGGAGTGCCCCCAAGATAAAGCCGAGAGATCTTACCAGTCGCACGCAGCTACCAACTGGGACCCATAATCTCTCTGAGATCACTTCTCCAAAAACCACCTATCTCATCCAAAAACACAACCTCAAACACATGAACAGGGTACTCATGCAGCACACTTGCCAACATATTTCCCCAATTCTCCATCCTGCCAGTGCCATGAACCACAATATCTCAAGCAACGGCACAGCAATAACACGTCTCACACAGCCGGAGACAATGCTTACCGAGGAACCAATCCTCGGATGCTCTTCTCAACCTCGAAAATCCACCCGTAGCAGCCAACGCTGCGATCTTGGACCTGTGGGTTATGGGCCCACCACGCTTCCACTGCACACTCTGATTCACGTGCACAGCCAACACGGCAACTCAGGATCCTCCATCTCGACAATCCTCTGCACTCCGTAGGCTCCGATCCTTGACACATCGGGGATCACAACACCAGCCTCAAGTCCTCACGAACACCGCTCAATCGGCACTCGTCCTTCTAGAATAGTATCAACAGACCCTTACACAACAAAGGAACGGGCATAACTTCTTACAGGCAACCACCTTGCCAAGACAGGGAGCACGTCTCGCACGGACTTCATGACACACAAAGGCCAACCAATCCGGACACACGATGCAAGACGGCGAACCTTAGCCAAGGACGATTCTCTCCAATCAAAGGAGAACCCAACACACCTCCGACCAATGGAAAATCTCCACGCTCGACTGACCTCGAATCTCGCACACATTGGGGACAACACCTTCCAGTACAGAGAAAATAGTCACTTCCATCAGGTCAGAGCCCCCGACGCACTCGTCGAGTGTCACGTCAGACCACAATCATAGCATCTCTCGATGCACCACCGCTGCAATTCCTCGAACTGCAACACGCCACACCAAGAGCCGCAATCACGAGCCATAATCAACAATCGCCAACGTTCGTCCTCGAGTCCCAAAACCTCTGCGGCACCTTCACATCTCAAGTCAACTCCAGGGCGAACACAACCCATCCACCCGCAGAAGTGCAGGAGTTAGAACTCACTAGGACATCTCCGCCCAACCCTACCTTAAAATCTGCAAAAATAATTGGGACCGACACGTCATTTCTGATGCCACAGAGCATGACGAGGACATCAGGCTCGAAAATCAACAACTCATCGAGAAGATCCTCCACTTACCCGAGCGCACCTCTCGATCAAAATATCTGCTCGGCTGCTTCAAACCACAGCCTTAATATCTCAGGGGCTGGATAAACCTCAAACTGGAGTGGCCAACCTGATGGTAGCTCCCTCAGAGCATACTCATGGCCAGTTAACCACGAACAATCCTCTCCAACCACTTGACCTCACTGCAAATTCCTCAAATGCAGCACCGCGAACTCACGCCTGCCAGCGACCTCTGCCCAACGTAGCACAACTGGGGCCACCACCAATGAGGGAGAAAGCTCTCGACCTCGATCCTCGGGCTCCACGCTGGCACACCAACGGAGCAACAACCACCTTCACAGCGTCGCGCAGCGCACTCAAGCTCTCAAGCAAGAAATCAAGCGAAAAGCAAACACAAAATCCTAAACTAGCTTCTGACTGTACTGGACTTTAAGGACTCTAGTCACTACAATATCTCAAATTCCTTTGTACTTCCACAACCACGCTCTAATACCAACTGTAACGACCCAAGATCCAGATACCGGGAGGACCCCGATACCATTCGAATCCTGGCCCGCCGCCCACGGGCCGGAGGGCTCGGAAGGGCTAAAAAGGAGTGCGGAGGTACAAAGAAATAGGAAATAAAGTAGGATAATTCAATAATTAACATAAAAAAATAATCTAACTACAACAGAGTCCAGTCCAATAGAAAGTACAGTCTAAAGTAGTATAACGTACCACATGCCAAGTGAACACTCGGCCTGGCGAGCTGACAGCTAAGGACCTCTATACAACGCCCTCGAACCTCGAGGAAGAACCTCCGCACCTAAAAAGTAGGGATGAGTCTCCAAACAGAGACTCAGTAGGGGTCCCGCAGAACTCCAACCGAGAAAATCACGGTGAAAAAGAAAGTAGCACTAGCTAAACAACTACGGTAGGAACAGCGATCCAGTGGCCGGTCAAAACTTGGCACTACAGCTACTCCTACTGGCAACAGAAAGGGACAATCCCGATCTCACAATCGGGAATCGGACCACTCTAACACCCAAGCTACCGAGGAAACACTCGCAACAACCCTGCCGCGGAAGCCTGCCCACACAGGCACGACCAATCGGGACCGCACAGTCCCACAGTGGCACGGCGAGGCCTCGGTAATCCCTACCAAGCACCCTTGGCCACCACCTCGGGAAAGCACACGGGAACGGTCCAGAAGCTACGTCTCGCAGACGGGAAACGAAACGCAAAAATAGGAGAGTCACGTCTAACGTGACAGGAGTACCTGTCCACTAGAAGCAAGGCCAGATGCATCCACTGATGACTTAGTCCACAGTCTCAGGTATCTCGCTGCGACGGCCCAGGCGGAGACAAAGACACCGTACAGTAACTAGTACCACGAACAAGAACTAGCTGGGGTCGCGCTCATCAGTGCGGGTCCAACTGCCCCCAACCACGTGTGCACACACTGGCCATGCATCCTAGGTCAGGCTCTTTGACTGGTTTTCCCCTCAGTCAGACTCTGGCTGCAAGACGTGGGGCCCTACGAAAACTGGCCTAAAAATCATCTCTCTCGGGTAAAGCCTTGTGACTCGCGGTTCCTAGAGCCCAAGGGGTTGATGTTAGGAGGCCTAGAGTCCTAGCTTTTGATGATGGGTTTGACAATGAGTATGGGGGTTATGGTCGTGACTGTTGTGCCCAACGATGGCATCGTGATCTTGATGGGGATGACTGCGTTCTACGAAACTTGCGTGCGGACCCTCCCACTTTTGATGGGTCTTTGAACCCAAAGGATTACTTAGATTGGGAGGTCGGCATGGACTGATATTTCGAGTGGCTTGAGATGACGGACCACCGGAGAGTCCAATTTGCAAAGATGAAGCTGCTAGGGAAGGCTCAGACTTATTGGATGAATGTGGAGAGCCTGTTAATGTAGCGACATCAGTCTCAGATAGAGACCTGGGATGGGTTGAAGGTCAAGCTAAGAGAGAAGCACCTTCCTACCATGTATCGTCCACGTCTTAGTAATAGTTGGCAGAGCCTTACCCAGGGTAATCGACCCCTGTCTAAGTACATCGCCGAGTTTGATGAATATTATTTGTGGCGTGGAGTCACAGAGGAGAGCACTATGACTGTCTCACATTTTCGAAGAGGGTTGCGGATGCCATACCAATATGAGCTATTTCGCTACAACGTGATCACTTTGGAAAATGCATATCAGGTCACTCTCGAGCTTCTGCAGTTCGAATCAGAGTTTGAGTTTGCCCAGTGGCAGGGTCCCTTTACTCAACATGGGTCCAAACCCCCTGGTTCTTAGATCTAGCCCCTATTAGAGGACTTCTGTGGCTCATCCTCAAGAGCCCACCTGCCAGGACCCATCTGCCCCGAGGCCTCACCTTCCTCAGTCGAGGGATCTCCCACCTCGACCCCAGTCACCTCCTTTGGCCCCTGTCCACCGACTCCCGCACCATCTACTCGTCCCCTTTTACCTACACCCCCTACCCATCGGGAGTACAAACATAAGCGAACACTTACTCGGGAGTCTAGTGGAGCTCGGTAGCAATGCTTTTGCTGCAATGGGTTTGGCCACTTTGCTAGTCAGTGCCCCACCCGCTCATCTCTAGTCAATGGGGACACGATGGCTATCAAGGCCCCGCCCTATGAGATTGCGCCTATCAGCTATGAAGCGGAGCAGGAGCTCGCTGATGAGTTCTTTGGCGAGATTGAGGATGATCAGGGTGATGCTTAGTATCAGGATAGTGCTCAGCTAGGGGTCGTTAGGTGCACCTTGACCCAGACGTAGGCCAATGATGACTGGCATCGGACTACTATCTTTCATACATACTGTCAGATAAATGGGAAGGTGTGCAAGTTGATTATTGATAGTGGGAGCTGTATCAATGCCATCTCAATAGGCACTATTTCGCGCCTTGGTCCTATCCCTATAGATCATCCCCTCCCCTATCGAGTATCATGGGTGGACTCCACCTCCATCCCGATTAGGCTACGGTGCCTATTCCCACTAAAGTTCCACGCCCACCGTGATGACATTTGGTGTGATGTCCTACCCATGGAGGTGGGCAGCATTATTCTTGGTAGGTCCTGGCTATTTGATCTGGATGCCACGCTCCATGGTCGGTCAAACACCTACACCTTTGACCATGGTGGCCAGTGGATCACTCTTCACCCCTCCCCGCCGAAAGAGTCCATCGGTTAGGGGTCCAATCGGCCGGTCCACCTTGGGCCCCTCTACCCCTAGGACCAGTACCCTGCCCCTAGCCCAGGCCACGATTGTTTCTCCTACCGCAGGCCAGCCACCGACTAGTAGATTGATGATGATTAGCCCCCGTGAGATGGAGTGGGAGGTTAGTAGGGGCCGCCCTGTGTTTGCTGTCACGGTCTGAGTGGTGGAGTGAGACTCCGAAGGGGCACTCCCACCTAATGTTGCCCCGATCCTGCAGGAGTTTGTTGATGTGTTTCTAGAGAAGCTTCTCGAGGGCCTCCCGCCTATGCGGGATGTTCATCATGCCATTGAGTTGGTTCCGACGCCCTCATTGCCCAACCTTACCCACTACTGTATGAGTCTTGTTAATCAAGCTGAGCTACAGCCTCAGGTCGATGAGATGCTGCAGAGAGGATCATTTTGGGAGAGCATGAGTCCATGTGCTACACTTGCAATGCTCACCCCGAAGAAGGATGGCACATGGAGGATGTCTGTTGATAGTTGTGCTATCAATAAGATCACCGTAAAGTATCGATTCCATTCCCCGACTTGATGACGTGCTTGATATGATGTCGAGAGTAACTATTTTCTCCAAGATAGACCTTAAGAGTGGCAATCAACAGGTGAGGATTAGGCCTAGAAATGAGTGGAAGACTACCTTTAAAACCAAGGATGGGCTATACGAGTGGTAGGTTATGCCTTTTGGTTTGACCAACGCCCCTAATACCTTTATGCGGCTCATGACCCAGGTCCTTCGACCTCTTATTGGAGTTTTTGTTGTCATTTACTTCGATGGCATCCTTATTTATAGCCGCACTAAGGAAGATCACTTGGATCATTTGAGGCAAGCCTGTTTGATCTTGAGGTGATAGTAGTTGTATGCCAACCCAAAGAAGGGTGCTTTCATGACGTCACATGTTACCTTCCTGCATTTTATTGTATCTAGTGAGGGGGTCTTCGTCAATCTAGAGAAGATTCAAGCCATTGTTGAGTGGTCGAAGCCCCGCACGCTCCACGATGTCTATAGCTTCTATGGCCTCACGATGTTCTATCATTGTTTCATCTGGGGATTTAGTTCTATCACTCTATTCGAGGACTCGCAGCGATGATGCATCGAGAGGTGTTGTGATCGTGGTCTGACAAGACACTTGGTGGGCGTGTCGGAGGTGCTAAGCTGATGGAGGTAATGATTTTTCTGGTGCTGGAAGGTGCGGTTCCTAGCGTGTGTAATGTTTGAGGCCAGGTCGAGCACGGGGATCTTCCGTTGGTCGGAGGTGTATTGAGTTTTTCCTTGGTTGGAGGAGATAGCGTTAGGTTAAGGTTCGTTATCTTGCACCATGTGTCTGGATTGGTTGGGCTTCGTATGCCATGAAGTCCATGCGAGACACGTCCCGTGTGTTGGCAAGGTGGTTGCCAGTGAGAAGTGTTACCTATTTTTCTTGCTGTGTAAGGGTGTGCTAGCACTGCTCCGGAAGGACGCGTGCCAGTTGGGCGATGTTCGTGAGGATTTGCGGCTGGTGTTGTAATTTTTAATGTGTTGAACATCGGAACATTGGTTCCTCGGTGTAAGATTATCTTGAGTTGCGTGAGGCATGTTGTTGCCGTACCGTTGCTTGAGGCATTGTGGGTTGTGGCACTGGCTGGATGGAGAGTTGGGGAATATGTTGGCAGGGCTACCTCATGAGTACCCTATCCATGTGTTGGAGGTTGTGTTCTCGGATAAGATCTTATTTTGGAGAAGTGATCTCTGACAAGATTATAGGTCCCGGTTGGTTGCCGTGAGTGGCTGGTGAGGTAGATCGAGTGATCGACCATGGTAAGAAGTGTGTTGTCTGGGGGCCCGTGTTCATTGGTCGTGGTATTTTTGACCAGCTTGCTGTGGTAGCAGGCGGCACTTGTCGATTTTGGAGAAGTGTGCTGTGGATTGTGAGAGGTTGTGTCCCGAGGCTCTGAGGTAAGAGCAGAATCAAGATTGGCAGGCGTCCATCAGGAGTAGTTGAGATAAGTTGTGATTGGATAGCGATGGAATGGTGCCTGTGAGTGGAGGTCTCTGATGAGATGTCAACGTTGGAATGGTGATCCTTGGTCTGCGATCAGCAAGGGAGGATTCTCCGTAAGCCTGAGTCGAGTGGCGTGAGGATCGAGGAGAGATTTTGTCATGTGGTTTCGCCATACTCCCCTGAGAGGGTAGAGTTGGCGTGAGGTTTGAGATCAGATGTAGTGTCTAAGTGAGATTTGGCTCGAGTTGTGGTGTTGGTCTGTGGAAAGTCAACGGATGGCCTATTGTGATGTAGATCGTGCTTGCTAGGTCGGTGAAGGTTTCCCGTTGACGAGTGTTTGGCGGCCAGTAGATGGTCTTTCACAGATAGAAGATGTTGGTTGTAGTGGCTCGGGAATGGCGAGAGTCATGTGCCAGCGAGATCTTGGGTGGCCGATTATGAGGTGTGTTTTTTCTGGATTGGATCTGAGATTTGTAAGAAGATTATCTTTTGGCAGAGTTAGTCATGTTGCTAAGGGCGTACGGCTTGTCAGGTGTGAGCTGGTGGGAGCTCAGTGTTGATTGCCCTTGGTGCAATGCGTGAGGTTGATCAGCAGGTTGTGAAGCTGATGTTCGGTTGGTCCACCGAGCATGGGCGTTGACTAGTGGTTTGGTTCTCGTGGTGAGTAGTGTGTTTCCTCGATGAGCGAGATGGTGTCTGCGATGCTGTGGTTGGTTTTCGTGTTGGCTGAGGTGACGCCAGACTTGTACACTTTTGCATGTGCCTGCTCTGATGATCAATGTGTCTTGGGTTGTGAGCAAGATATTGCCCGTGATCATTGTCTAGTCGCGTCCCTCTGGATCGTGGTTTTCATGCATATCGAGGTTTATTGGTGCTCTGACGGTGTCGTCAGTTGGTTCATGGCGCTCTCCCCTTGTGGCTTGGTGCTTGTCCTGAATTTTGAGGATGAAATTCTTATAAGGGAGGAGGGCTGTAATGCCCTGAAATTTTTTCAGATATTTATCAGATCTGGATCCATGGGTTTCGGATCACTTTCGGGCGTCCCGGATTGAGTTTTATGGTTCACGCGTGTTTTGTGTCTGTCGGACCTACAGAACGCCGTGCAGGGTGAACCGTTACGTTCTCTGACTCTGAGAAGTTGGTAGTGCGTTGTGCATTTTTTGAGGATCACGGAGATAATTTTCCTAATTTTTGGTATTTTTTAAAATTTTTAGATTTTCTATATAAACCCTCCTACCCCTCTCTCTCCTCTCATTTCTCACTCTCTCCCTCTCTCTCTTTTCCCACGCTCTCCCCTCACTCTCTCCTCTCCGACGGCCGTCAGACCAAGATGGGGGCGAGGCGGGGCGACACGGGGCGAGGAGGACGGAGAGGATGGGTTGAGGATCGAGGGACGAGGGCACGGTGAAGCCAGTTCGCGAGCGTGGGGGCACCGACGGGGTTTCGTGAGGCGTTTCTTCATGGATCGACGTGCACAGCACGTTGAATCTTCGGTGGAGGTAGGGGGTTGGTTCCCTAACCTGCGTACTCCATTTTCCTACGTTTTATAGGCTGAGATGAGGCCGAGAGTGGGTTTATTTCACATCAGGGGAAATTTCCATGTTTAGGTGAGCGTCGATTTTTGGCCGATTCGAGGCCCGATCGGAGTTTTGATCGTGTGTTTTGGTTGTGGGAGTGTCCGGGGATGAGTTCCCCCTATTTTTCCCTTCGATTGGGATTGAATGTGGCATGGAACCGAGCTCACGGCGGAGCTCAATCTGCCTGCGGGTAGACGCAGGGGGCGGCCACCTTTGTGGCCGTCTAGCATTTTAGATGGTCGTTGCATGTTATGCTGCACTCGCTATTCATCATAAGGTCCATGCATGGTCTGTTAGTCTGCACAGCGGGCATAGTGTGATTTGTTCATTGATAAAGTCCATGCACATTTCTGTTGAACATCTCATAAGTTCGTGCACATCTTACTAAATTGCATATAAGTCCATGCATAGTCTCATAAAATCTATGCATAGTCTGTCTTAGTTGCATTCAAGGTCCATGCATATTTTTGTTAAGCGTCACATAAGTCTGTACAGACTTTTGTCTCGCACATAAGTCCATGCACATTTCAATGTCCATGCATATCTGCATTAGGTCTGAGGTAACGTCCGTGCAAGTTTCCTGCCTTGGCCACATAAAGTCCATGCAAGTTTCTTGCCTTGGCCATATAAAGTCCGTGCAAGTTTCCTGCTTTGGCCACATAAAGTCCGTGCAGGTTTCCTGCCTTGGCCACATAAAGTCCGTATAGGTTTCCTATCTTGGCCACACTAATTCCGTGCAGGTTATAAGTCCTTACATGTTTCACCAACACATTCTAAGTCCGTGCAATACAATATTCGTGCATGTTTTGGTGTGAACACCATGTCTATGCAAGTTCTGGTGTGAACATCAAGTCCGTGCATGTTTTCGTTTGACCACCAAAGTTCGTGCATGTGTTTAGTTATAAACGACAAGCCCGTGCATTTGGCATCTTAGAGTCCTTGCTACCAAAGTCCATGCATACATAGTTCGTGCACATTTTCTTAAATGAAGTCCATGCATACTATTTGTTCTATTACATCTGAAGTACGTGCATGTTGTGTCCATGCATAAATGGCAAACATAAGTTCATGCATAAGCAAGTCCATGCATAATTCATCTTGTCACACAAAGTTTGTGCATTGTTTAGACCCATTACATTTAGAAGTCCATGCATGTTTTACTCCCGCATACAAAGTCCATGCATGTGTTGGCCACGATGAAAAACATAAGTTCGTGCATATTTTGGCTTTGTCGAAAACTGAGTCTGTGCACGTTTTGCATCTGCATGTTTTACTCACCAAGTCTGTGCACATTGTCCAAAATAAGTCTGTGTACCTTTTCTCTTCTACACAAGTCAGTGCACATTATTCATATGAAGTCCGTGCATGTTTCCCTTGAAACAAAGTCCATGCATGTTTCATCTAACTAAAGTCCATGCACTTTGTTTCCAATCAAAGTCCATGCACTGTGTTCTAACAAAGTCCATGCACTTCGTTCAATCATAGTTCGTGCATGTTTCTCTCCTAAATAACAAGTCCATACATGTCTCCCTATGGTCTTTATGTAGTATGTGCTTATTTTCTTGAAACTGAGCAAGCTCACCTGCATACATATATTCAAGTCCGTGCACATAAGGTCCGTGCACATTTGTTGTACCGTCTATTACTATCTCTTTGCTTTAACGTAAATATCTGTACTTGATAGGGGAACTATTCATGGAATGAATTAAAGGCACATTATTCAAGTTTGGATGAGCTTCACGATGATGATGTGTGGAAGGCTAACAAGATAAAATGAAGACACGTGGCCCTGTCTCTCTAAGCTCTGGATATGCCTTTGGGCGGGATTTTGTGGTTGTCTCACGTCTCACTGATCTGCTGCATATAAATAAGAAATTCTCTTTCAAGGATGGTGGATGAAAGAAGAAGAAATAGAGAGACAGAAGAAGAAAGAGAGTGAGACACAGAGAAGAAAGAAAAAGCCATCGTGTAAGATCAGAGAATGAGAGTTGCAGGGAAGGAAGGGAAGGAAAGAGAGATGCAGTAAGAAAAGTACAGAAGGAGGAAGAGAGAGCTTCGCCTGAAGATCTGTTTGTTTCTTGACTCGTGGATCAAATCTAGAGTTACTGTGCTCCTCTGAGCTACATTCTAGTTGTCTTTTGTTTCTTATTTTTCATCTGTTCTTTGTAATTTCTTTAGTGTCTTTCCGATTCACTGGCTTGAGGTTGGGGTCCCTCCTATGGTCTCAGGAGAAGGGAGAACTACTCTTCGGTTTGCAAGTGGCTTGGTGTCACTTGTGGTTTCCCTCTAGTGTGGAGAAAGAGAGGTTTGTGACCTCTGGGTTGCTAGTGACGGGGTGTCACTAGCGGTTTCCCTCTAGTGTTGAGGAAGAGAGGTCTGTGACCTCTGGGTTGCTAGTGACGGGGTGTCACTAGCTGTTTCCCTCTAGTTTGGAGGAAGGGAGATTCATCTCCGGTTGTAGTTCTGTGGGTAGCAGAGCTAGGGTACTGATCTTGTGGGTAGGAAGATTAGGTGGAAGGATTTGTCTCCCTCGGTCTAAGCTGTATGTCAGCGGATGTAGGCTAAGCTGTATTGCCTAGCAGTTAAGCTGTGTATTAGCAGGAAGCCACACTTTAGTTGGAGTGCAGGGTGGACATAGGTCTGCAGACTGAACCACCTTAAAATCCATTGTGCTATGGTTTGCTTGTGCTGTGCATTTTCATATCTTCTATCTCCACTTTACAGGTTGTGTGTGCCCGATCACTTGTATTATGTTTGGAGTATGGTTCAGAACCATCAACTGTAGGCCGAGCTTAGGAAACTAGAATTACATAATGGAGCTGATATTCATGTATGGTCTTTTTCTAGTTCAGGGAAATTCAGCATCAAATCCACTTATAGATTTATCAGGGGGCAGGAGACGGTCTTTAATAGCTCCTTATTCTATAAATTGTGGAACAACAAATTCCAATTAAAGAGTGCTAGGGTTAGAAGTCGTACCAGTCGGCGGGCACCCCGGAACACCTGGTCTCGGTAGTGCCGGGCGTACACTATGTAGTATGCCTCCTCGCTCTCCGCTCGGGTGGACACGACCCGCCCGAGTGCCGTCCAGTCTACGATCTACCCTGCAGCTCACATGGTCCAGTCCAGAATTATCGCTAGGCCCCGAGGGTGTCGCCCGCCGCACTCCCCTGGCTTCTTGGGTGTCGGGAACTCGACCACTGGTTGGAGGACGCCGATCGTCCTCATCACCAGTCGGAAGTAGAGTGGCTCCACTACATTCATGAAGTGAAGCCACATGTCGCGCCCCGAGAAGGCAAGGGCCCCCACTACCCAGGGCTGGCCCTCGTGCCCCTCGCCCTCATAGGGTGTCCACCGAACCAATCAGAATAGGAGAGTCACATTAGCATCAAAAGTATATAAATTGCATTTAATTAGAGAGTTTGAGTTTAAGGTCTCACCGGGGTGTAAGGTAGAGTGTCCAGGTCATCCTGGATCTCACGGACCTGTCTCCACAGGGCTTCAATCTCTCGAGATGCGGTCCACCATCTAGCGATCAACAGCAGCTCAGGGTGGGTCTCCTCGCCTCTCCCTAGCCCATGTAGTCGCACGTAGGCCCACACCTGCATCGCATTTCACCAAACATCAACATATAATAGCATATAGGGAGCATGAAGGAAATTACATGACCAATTTATGGGTCGAGTTGTACCTAGAATAGAGGTGAGAAGCTGCCAAGCATCGTGCGTCGACTGGTGGAGCTCAATGAGTCGAAAAGGAAGGTGAGAACTGTCACTCCCCACGCGTAGTCGCCTACATGCCCCACATCCTCGAGCAACTGCAAGAAGCAGCAACTGATCACGTCAGCTCGCATCGTGAATAGCAGGCACCCGAAGAATAGCATCAGGAACCTCCGCAACACTCTGTCGGCGTCCGGCCCGGGCTCTATCACCACCCTCGGTCGGGCTTGATCCACGAGCCTCTGAAGATGCTGCTCAGGCAGCTCCCTAGTCGCAATCCCTACTCTCCTCAGCCCAAGGCTGTCCTATAGTGTCACCCACATCAACGTCATCGACTGACGCTCCGGGTGCAGTAGCTCAACTCCAAGAAGCTCCCAGGCCATCTCCAAGTAGTCGGGGTAAGTCCTCCCGCTAACCGAGGACCCATGCACGTGCAAGCCCGTGATGCGCACTACGTATTCTAACATGGGGACCATGTCGCCCGATGGGAATAGGAACATGTGACTCACTGGGTCCCAGCGGTCGTGCAGAGCATAGAGTAGTGGCATCTCAAGCCAACTGACCTCAATGCTCAGGAACACGGCAAATCCCATCGCCGCTAGTCTCTCTCGCTGGAAGTCAAGCAATGCATAGTACACTGCTTGGACCTACAGCCAAGAGATCTGAGTCATGCACTTTCCCTGCATACATTTAGAACAATTGCATACATTTCATAAATAGGATAATGCATTTAACTAAATAAATAAATGGAAATAAGAAAATAGAAAGAAAATGCACTTTGCCCACAAAGCGGTTCCCCATGGACCGCTCTACCTAGTGGGTGGCCCGTCTAGGTCCGTTCAACCGTCCAGCATCCTACACAATCACAGCCTTTCCCAAGCCGTTCACCTACTGCACGGTTCCCACCTCATCATGCCATTCCCCGTCTAGGCCCCTCATCTTCTGAACTTGTGGGGCCTGCCCTAAACCGCGTTGTGGTCCACGGTCCGATGGGGGCTGTTCAGTTCTCGATGTTCAATATTCGAAACGGACCAAAATGGCCCATCCTGGTCTCCCACGGCTTTCCCCAAACCGTGCTTGGATCCATTACCCCATCGGTTCAGCTACTCTTGGATGACCACCCTTGGGCCGTACTAGTCTCAGATGGCTTTTATATGAAGCATTTTGTTTCGGTGAGCGGTTCCTGGTGAACCGCTCAGCTACCGTCTTGCCCAATGACATGAAACCCCCTGCTGGCGGTGGCAGCCCAAAGGGCCTTACAACCAGCCTCCAAGAGGCCATATGCCCCTGTTCTCCCCCTAAACTAGCATGCATGGTGTAAAAATGATATTTGGAATGGGTTTTAGGGGCCTACCTCGATCAGGCGAGGTCCCTTCGCCGCCTTTACCATCGGTGCCTCTGCCTCCTCCGGCACCAGTCCAACTTCTTCCACTGCCGTGGGTCCTCCGGTAGTGATCGCGGGAGCCTCCTCAGTCACGGGCAGCGGCGCATTTTCTCCCTTCGACTGGTTCGACGGTGTGGCGACCTCCTCCGTGGCGGTCGCTGGTGACGGCGGTTGGCTTCCCTATCTAGCCATGGCTCAAGCGTGGCACGCCGCTTGGTGCTTGGTGCACATGAAGAGGAGGGGGACGAGAGAATGAATAGAGGAGAGTGGGAGAGATGGAGAGATGGATTAGGGGGAGTGGGGGTGTTGGCCTCCCTCTTCCTCCATCGGTTACGGTGGAGAGGGAGGAGGAAGAGGAAGGGTTTTAACTGTTGGAACCCCCAGTTATTGCATAGTCTATCGATAGACCGTGTAAATACTGGACGGTCATTTATCAAGCCGTTCAAGTTCTAACGTGTCGTTTGCATGGAACGGTGGAATCCTGGCCATGCAATTCGTTGAACGGTGTCTATGTGGCCATATATGTCCACGATCATATTCAAACCAACCATGCTTGAACGGACCAGTAATTAATCCTAGAAAAATTGGGTTTCTACATAACTGAAGGTGTGATATGGAGTTTTGTGTAGCTATATATCGATCATATTATGCTTCGACGTCTCGTAAGTAATAGTGAGCGATAATGGCTGACAGTTCAACTATGCTTATTTTAAGAATAAGTGTGCCGACCTACATATTTGCAACCACTTCACCTCGGTAGCCCACCCGTAGGCTAATGATTTAGTCGAAAATGCTAATAAGACCTTGCTCAAGGGAATAAAGACTAGTCTGGATAAGGCCAAGGGAAACTGGCTAGAGGAATTGCCTAGCATGCTATTGTTCTATCATGCTACTCCAAGGGCCTCCACAAGTGAAACTCTGTTCCAACTAGTCTATAGAACCGAGGCTATCATTCTACTGGAGATTGGCAGCCCCTCTCTCCGAGCCATCCATTTTCAGCCCGAGCTTAACGATAAGAAGCTATTGGAGAACCTCGATCTAGCAAACGAGGTATGCGAGACCACAAGAATCCATGTGATGGAGTACCATTGGCGCATTGCCCATTACTACAACACCCAGGTTTGGGATCACCAGTTCTTCCCTGGGGACTTGGTCCTAAGAAAAATCGATGCTTCTCAACCGCTACAGGTAGTGGGGAAGCTGGTCCCTCATTGGGAGGGCCCCTACCAAGTAGTCGAGATGCTCAGGAAAGGGACATATAGGCTCATGACAATGGATGGTGAACCAATCTTGTAGGCGTGGAATGCTACTTCATTATGAAAGTTCTATGTTTAAGCATGGACCTCGTTTGTGTTTTCGATGCTACACTTGCACAACGCTCAAAGAGAAAATAAGCAAACAAGTTTATTGCATTTCTATGCTCGCTTATACATTGGGACAACAATGGCCAGTACAAGAAGGATAGATAGTTTGGCATGTGTAAGGCAAGCAACCTCATGTCGAGCCACTAACTCTACTAGTGTGGAAGCTGGCTCGGATATTGAGACTATGGACCTTGCTTGTCCCTGCTTACCATCTGGAAAGAGGACCCCGGGCGCCAGATGGTCCCGGCAAGAAGAAATAGGAAAGGAAAAAGAGGAAAAGGGGGGAAAAGGTGGGGTGAGCCCCACCCAAGGAAAGAAGTGGGAGGGGAGGCGGACAACATTGAGCCCTCTCTTGCACAAACCAGAGTTGACTCTCGTTGGCGTTTTGTCCTCCCATCAGAGGATGCAATAGATGGAGTGACTCTGGGGACCCCTTCCCTCTCCCTGGAGGGGCGACAAATGTCTGGGGGAATGATCCATCATCTCTCCTTCCTTCTATTTTGCCATCCTCCCTCATGTCCTTCATTCTGTTATGTCGAATTGGCCGTTCTGCTCTGGTGAAATCTAGAATCTTCATCCTTGTTGGTAGACTCCATGGCTTCGCTAGAGTAGAAGAAGATAAGGAAGATTGAGAAAAGGGGGAAGAAGGAGGCTGATGGCACGATAGAGGAGTGGGCAGGCTGAAGTCACCCTTCGCAACCCTTTATAGGCATAAGTTGAGGCGATGACCCTCCCTCGCGTTGGTGCCCCCTGCCATAGCTGCCTCTTCCCCAAAAGAGACATGAGTGGATTTCGAAGAGTTGCATGCAGATTCTTTGAGGAGCACTTCCATCCATTCATAGAAGTTTTATGGACCCGCCGTGGGGAACACAAGTGCTCCTTTAATGCCAAGGAACATGAAGGGACACGAGTGTAATGCCTCGAAATTCATGCAGGCAAAATGAGCGCTATATGTGGAGCCCGATTTTGGCATGAGGATCGAATAGAGGTATAACTTGCTGATGTACGCGGATATGATATGCAAGGTTTGGTCAAAGATTTTTGCGAGTCATATATTCCATTTTGCATAGTGTGTTCTTTTTCAATACTAAGAGAAAGAAGGAACTAGAAGACAAGGAAATAAAGCAAGCAAAAGAAGGAAGTTACAAAAAAAAGAGAGGTAAAAAGTCGACTACAAGTTAGATCTCAATCCAATGAGATCAAAGACGAGACTCAAGGGATCGATTGCCCCTCAGAGATCATGGAAGTAGGTAGATCCTCAGTGCCCTATGCCACCTCAATGGTAGCAGGCTACATATGCTCGGTCCCTTCGGGAACCACTGGCTCAAGCACTGACCCCACCTATGTGGAAATTACCACGACCACGGGGTCCCCCGAAATGACCGTGGACAACAGCTTTTCCTCGTTGATGTCTGCAAAGCCCTCGCTTTCTTCATCCATGGCACAGGGCTTGCACTTGGATAGAGGAGTCGAGTTTTCCTCGGCCAAGTCGTATCGTTGCCTGGGCTCAAATATCAGCTATTCAGTAACTTGAGCTTGGGCTAGATGGAGAGCTTGGTCGAATCCTTGAGCGAAGTTCTTCTTCAGCCCTCGCCTGAAGCCTGGTTCACAGAAGGTAAAGGCAGTGTTTTTCAGGGCCTCTCGGTACTCCTCTGAGGAGAGATACCATTCCACTGCCTTCACCTTGGCCTCTGCCACCCTTGCCTTGATCTCTGGCAATTTTACCTCGGCCTCAACTACTTTCGTCATGGCCTCCGCTCTCTCCAACTCTAGTGTCAGTAGGCGCCCATGAAGCTCTTCCAGTTCGGCCCCCATTGCCTTGAGCTCACCACGTGAGCCTAGCACTCATCATCTAGGAGCCTACTCTTGAGGTTAGCCATATAATGGTGTTGGCGCTTAAAATAATATGATAAAAAATAATAAAATCCTGAATGAACCTCCGATAATAGCCTACAAGCCCCAAGAAACTCTGAATCTCCATCACGGACCTCGGCCTCGACCACTACATCACAGCCTCGACCTTGGTGGGATCCACGGGAATACCATCACCAGAAATCAAGTGCCCCAAAAAGTGCACCTCACGAAGTCAAAACTCACACTTGCCAAGCTTCGCGTATAGCTGGTGAACTTGCAAAGTTTGCAACACTACCCTCAAATGGTACGCATGCTCCTCTGCAGACTGCGAATAAACAAAGATGTTGTCCACAAACACGACCACAAACTGATCCAGGTAGGGATGAAATACCCTATGCATCAAGTCCATGAACACTACGGGGGCATTGGTGAGCCCAAACGACATCACCAGGAACTCATAATGCCAATATCTCGTACTAAACGCAGTCTTCTCCACATCAGAATCATGAATCCGCAGCTGATAATAACCAGACCGCAGATCAATCTGCGAGAACACTCGAGCAGACTGGAGCTGATCGAACAAATCATCAATCTGCGGTAGCGGATACTTGTTCTTAATGGTCACCTCGTTCAGCTGCCGGTAATCAATGCACAACCTCAGGCTACCATCCTTCTTCTTCACAAACAACACCGGTGCACCCCAAGGGAAAAAACTAGGATGAATATACCCCTTGGCGAGCAACTCTTGCAACTGTGCCCTCAGTTCTCTCAACTCTGCGAGAGCCATACGATAAGGAGCCTTCGATAAAGGTCCAGTACCAGGCACAATCTCAATAACAAAATAAATCTCCCGTTGCGGAGGTAATCCAGGCAAATACTTGGGAAAAACATCGAAAAACTCACACGCCACCGGAATATCCTCCACATCCGGACACTGCTGGTCCACCATGACCACAGATACAAGGAAACCTGGACATCCGGCATCAAGCAACCTACGGGCCCTAATAGCAGAAATGAGGAAACGGATACCTTGGAAATAGAACGCGGGTCTATGGGGAGGCTGAAAGTAGACTCTCTTCGTTCCGTAATCCACCATCGCCCCATGGGTCTCGAGCCAGTCCATGCCCAAAATCACATCATAGTCTCAAAGGTGCAACGCATAAAGCCTGCCTGGCAAGTTTCGCCCCTCAATCCACACTGGAACCTTCTCGAAACAATACGGGGTGAACATGAAGTTGCCAGAAGGCAACACCACTGCCAAATCACATGACATCTGGGACACCGGGTCCTCAACACTCAGCGTAAAATCCTTCGATATAAACGAATGTGAGGCACCAGAGTCAAACAAAACTCCCGCTGCGCAACACAAAATCATAACAGTACCTTCTACAAGCTGCGATGACTCTGCCTCTGCCCTAGTCATGTGTGTAATCTTGCCTCGAGATCTCTGCCTGCCCACACTCGCTGACCATGGTAGTGGCGGATACTGTCCCTACTGCTGAAACTACTGTGGCTGCTGAGGGTACTGTCGCTGCTGCTACTGAGGGTACTGGGGTGGCTTATGAGGCCTCTGAGGATAGTCACGTGCCGTGTGCCCTGGCTGATCACATCTAAAATAAATCACTGACGCCGTGCACTGCCTGCCTGGATGCGACTCGCCACACCAAGGACACGACCCTCGAGAACCACCAGCTGATCCCTGTCGCTAATAAGGCATCGACTGCGGAACATTGCCTGAAGAGGCCTGCCTCTGATCTCTGCCCTCCTTGCGCTTCTTACCAAAGCTCTTCTTGAAGAACCTCTTGACCTTGGAGCTAAAAGACGCGAATCCCATCGCTGAAGCCACCGGAGTCGAAGCTCCTGAACTACCTGAAGGAGGCTGAAAGGTACTCTGCTGCTAGGTAGTCGTCTGCTGGCTGCGGCCTAACTGGGACTGCCCCTAGCCAACCAATCCCCGAATCCTCTGCATATCTAGCTCCAATGATGCCGCTACACGAGAAGCTGTCTCCAAATCAGTGGCAGCATTCGCTATCAGATGGTGCCTCAGCTCCTGTCGCAAACCTTAAACAAACTGCTCGGTCTTCAGCTCCTCATTCTCCATGATATGGGGAGCATAATGACCCAACTCCACGAATCGAGCCCGATACTGGAACGTTGACATGTCACCCTGAACCAGCTCCAAAAATTGACGCATCTTCTGTGTACCAACATAGGATGGATAGTAAGCACGCTCGAAGACCTTGACGAAGTCCTTCCACACAATCTGCTGAAGTGGATGAGACTGAAAGGATGTCTTCCACTTTGAAGACCACCAAGCTCGATCCCTACCCTACAACTGGTTGCAAGCCAACATCACCTTGTCTTCCTCGACGCAGCTCATAAAACTGAATACTCTCTCCATCTCATCAAGCCAATCTCTAGCCATATCTGGGTTTGGCTGGCCGCCATAGTAGGGTGGATGGAACTACAAAAAGTCTCTCACCGCATGGCCAGGCCCACCCCTAGACGACGAGCCCTTACCAGCATCTCCACCGAACTACTGAGTCATGAACTGGAACATGCCCCGAATAAAATCTTCTGCCCCGAGAACTCTCGCTGCATCTCCTGCCTCGGTGGCAACTGGTGGCACTCTGCTCTGCTTCTCCTACTTGCCCTGCTCCTCTATTGACTGTCCCTACTGGGAGTGACTCCTCTGCCTCAGTGCCATACTCACCTTGATGCAAAAGACAGAAGACACGGGAAACGATGAAGTCAATAAAACATACGGTGCCCTAAGCCAATGCCGACTCGGATACCTGGCGACCCCGATCGTCTTCGGCGACTTCCCAGCGGTCGTCGGCTCGCCCTTCATTCCTAGGCGTTGTGCCCGTGGTTGAGACCAGCTCAGCCGCGCCTGCAGCAACAACCACTGAGGGTGTCAGGCCCTCCGCTTCAGTGATTGGCCGGGTCCGCTCGGTCAAGAAGACAACGGTCGGGGGTGTCAAGCCCTCGGCCCCAGCAACTGGCCGAGTTAGTCCGGTCAACAAGCCAACTGTCGGGGGTGTCAGGCCCTCGGCTTCATCAATTGGTCGAGTTTTCTCGGTCAATCAGTTACTACTGGCATAGCTCCTGCACAACGGGAACAACGCCGACGTCGCAACGGCACCAGTTCTACAGTGGCCGCCCTTAGAGGTGTTGCTCCTGTTCAACGGGGGCAGCGTCGCTGCCAGAATGAAGCAGAGCCTACAGTAGGCGTCGCCAGCTAAGCTCCTGCTCAACGGGGGCAACACCGTAGCCGCAAGGGTACACAGCCTGCAGCGACAACATCTCACTCCGGCAAGACTGTAATTGTCGGAGACATCCGCATCCGGCTCAATGGAGGCGAGCCGATCTTGCCACGGGACCGTCATGTCTCAACCATTCCCACCTCCAATCGCTTCGAACTCCTCCGGCAAGTCCGGGAGGGCGAAGCGAAGAAGCTTGCTGTACCGGGGGCAACCCAGGGCCCCTCACAGCGGCCCAAGCCACGAGCTCCCCAATCAAGGATAGGGGGCAACCAAGTGGAGGAGCGCCACCTCCACCTGAAGAAGATATAGGTCACCAAAGAGGAGGCCCGAATTATAAGGCGTGCGAGGGCGGAGGAGCCCTTCCGCATGTCGGAGCTTCAGCGAATGCGGAGCCCGACGAATACTGAGGCCTCGACATCTTCGAGGTTTACAACTCAGCCCCTACGGCGGCAAAAGCGCTGAGGAACCGGCAAAAAGGTGCGGCCTACCTCCCCGTGGGCCAGTTCCACGCATACGGAGGAGGATCGCTCCCCTCAAGCTTCTACATCCAGAGTGTCTATCTTTGACAGACTAGGGAGGCCACTTAAGTCGGATCGACAACCACCCAGGAAGAAGCGGGTGGTCCAGGTGACCAGTGACACTGTCAAAGTGTTCACCTGTTACGCCACCTCCGGCGACAAGCAATTGGAGAACCAGCCTCTTCAATATTCGAGGAGGTCGAGGCCTGTGTCCCGGATCCTGGCGTAAACACAACAGGCAACAGCCGCTGGGACGTCTCAGCCCCAACCGACGCGACACGAAGAGCGCCAAGAGGACGTTCATAGTGTCGATGGGGATAGCCACCCCTGACACGAGGAAGAGCTGGGGGAAGAGACACATACTCCTGCGTTGGAAGAGCTCCGACGCGAGAATCAGGAACTCAAGAATCTCTTGCAGGCGCTATTGCGCGAAAAAGAGGTTCCTGTCCAACCCCAAGTAGCACCTGCTGGAGTGGAACAACAGCCTTCTCCCATTCCAGCCGCGGCTAACGCCTCTGCCACCGCTGCAAAATTGCCACTGGTGGTAGACTTTGATGTCCCGTAGCATGAAGTCAATGCGCGGTCATCTGCTACTCCTGCTGCAGAGAGCCTCATGGCGTAGAGGCAGATGATTGAGCGCATTGTGGAGGCGAAGTTCGCTCAGCATGGGGAGGGTGTGGCCACCGTTGATTTGTGCAACGTGCCCTATCCCCTCCATCATCAGTTCAAGAAGCTTCCGCCCGATTGCCCGAAAGTCCCGAAACTTCAGAAGTTCAACGGGCAGGGCTCCCCACATTAACACCTGGCCTACTATATGACGGCCATGGATGAATTGGCACTGGAAGAGGCATATTTACTGTGGTACTTTGCCATGTCATTGACTGGCACCGCCTTCCAGTGGTACTCCAGACTAAAGTCCAATTCTGTCACTGATTGGGTTGATATGCAGAAGAAATTCGTCGACCGTTTCCAAATGGTCGAACGCAAAGTCTTCTTGACGAAGCTCTGTTCCCTACGGCAGAAGAAAGGTGAAACAACGTTGGACTTCATTAAGCGATGGAGGGACGTCAGCATCCGCTGCGATAATCCTCCAACGCCCGAAGACGCGATAACCATTTGCCGCAGGGGTCTCTCGGCGGAAGTTAGTGAGAAGCTGCTGGGTTCAAATATCAGAAGTTTTGACCAGCTGAATATAGTGGTGGCAGAGATTGAAATGTTCTTCGCCGATCACCCTGCACAAACTTCTGCTAAATGTAAATCCTCCAAAGACCGTCTAGCCAGCGGCAATGAGTTGAATGCTGCGGACTTCTCCCCGGCGAATGGAGATAAGAGAGAAGGAAAATCTAAAGGCAAGGGCAAAAAGCCTGATGACAAGGCAAATGCGTCTCTATTAGCGGAGCACATGAAGACGCCCTATTCTTTCAGGAAGGAGCATACGAAAATGCTCTTTGATCTATGCATGAAGGAGCAGCTCCTTACCCTGCCGGATCTGCGGAAGCCCTCAGAGGTGGACAAGATGGAGGACCCTACCTATTGCGTGTATCATTGAAGGTTGGGTCACACCATTAGCGACTGCTATGATTTCAAGACCATAGCAGAAGAGCTCATTCAAAAGGGCTTGATAAACATGCTGGGTCATGCAGTTGACCCCCCCCCCCCGCCTCATGCCTGGAGCCGATCGGGCCGGTCGGCTAATGTGGTCTATATGGCGGCAATGGCTTCGATTTAACTCACCCTCTCTCTCTCCCCATCGAACCTCTCTCTCCCTCACTCGTTCTCTCTCACCCTCTCTCCCTCTCAAGATCTCACATTCTCCCTCTCTCTCGGTTTTGGTCCAGTCGGGCCCTGATCGAGGCACGGGAGGTACCGACGGGATGGGCTCGACGCGAGGATCGCATGGACATAAGCTTCTACGTGGAGGCGTGGGAGGACGTGAGGACGACATGGCTCTTGACGATGGTTCGGCTCCGGATCGACATCCTCATTGCACAATAGGTAGGGGGATGGAATCCTCTCCTCGCTAGGAACTCGCCGGTATCACATGTGCTATGGTCTGACACCATTTTCCTAATTTTTTGTGCATGTTTCCATGTTAGAGTAATTTTGCCCCATTTTTTAAAAATTTATTCCATGGCCATCGTTTTATGTTTTAATAGTATGTATGGGTGTGGAATGTTGCTGTGGGCATGGCAGGTTAGGTTGAAAATTGAAATCCCCTCATTTTGGACTGACTGGGAGGGGTTTTGGCCCAGGCCAACCCCTTTCCTGCCGTCACGGTAGCATTACGGTCACTATGTGGCCGTTTATGCTTGGGTGGCCCATTAGGGACCACTTATGACCTTTGAGTGGTCCAACTCAGACCGCACAAGACCCTGACCTCTAGGAAGGTTTAATTAGAGCGGCCCAAACCTGTCTGTTCATGTCAGATGAACAGTTTAAAGGCTGACCGCCCATGGGACTCCCTGTCTCTTCATGCGGCCGACCCTCAACTGCCCAAACCTTGAGCGGCATGTCTCTAGCCGCCTGTCCCTTAGAACTCCTGGTGGACGAGCGGGCACTCCCCAGCCGTCCATCTTGAGCGGCCTTGTCTTAGCCATTTGTGCCTGTGTGATGGCTTCAATGTTGATGGTGAGTGGCTGAGACCCAGCCGTGTATGCCAGGATGAGTGGCGGACCCCAGACCGCCCATCCGATGAGCGGCCAAAGCATAACCGCCCATCCCTACAGAACTTTAATTTTAGCATATTTATTCCATTTATGCTTTAAATGCTGCATCATCACCATGTTTAAAATATTTTAATAAACTGTGGCATTATTTTAGATCCCAATGAAATTACTTTCTCTTTCCTTGTGATGGAACCACTAGTCAGAGCCCAACGACCTTTAGTGTCGGCCCACTTGGGAGAGGTGGAGTGGCGTTCCCGTTGATCAGTTTTTAAGCTAGTTTCCGTGGGCCCCTGTGGTTACCGTAGCATCCTACGGGGGGGGACTAGCTAGAGACCTGGCTCTAGGCAGGAGTCAGTGTGTGCACACGTGGTCAGAGGCCTGGACTGACACCGATAGGTGTTACTCTGACTAGTACTTGGTTCTGGTACTGTTACGCTTCTCACTTGTCGCGGACTTGTGTAGATGCTTGAGACGCAGGGTAAGCCGTCGGTGGATGCGTCTGGTCTCTACTTTCTAGTGGGTTCTCTCTTCTTCTTTCTCCTATCACTTGGTTAGTTGAGGTCTATTCTATTGGTAGATTTAGCTCTTGACACTTATATTTACTTTATATTGGCATATAGTTAGCTGTAGTAGACTGTTCAGATAGGTTTTACAGCTTTACTATAATTGTTGTTTAATTATGCCATTGCATATTTGATTTAAATGCATGCTCTAATTGCCAATGCATGTTATTCTTGATGCATACTTTACTACTTTTGCATGTTTAGTTGTAAGGTAGGGATCCGCATCACCCCTACTGAGTCTGGCTGTGACTCACCCTTCCTTCTTTCAGGTGAGCAGCCCCAGCCGTCCTTCCGGAGTTCCTCGTGTTTCTGATGGTCAGTCTTAGCTGCCAATTGTCATCGGTCTGTTAGTTGGTACTTCTCTTGTACCTTTGACCAGGGTAAGCCCCATGTAGTTGTACATTTAGACTTGTGTATGGCATGGATCTGGACTATTATACATTTTATCACTCTGATATATTTAAATTACTTCCGCACTATAGTTTAAATTTTATTATTATGCATGTAATTCCCATTTGTTATGCATCCCCTCGAAAAACTCCTCCAACCCTTACGGGGCCTCATCAGCCTCTTGGGTGGAGTCCCTAGTTCTTGGTATCGGTTTACCGGTATCCAGATCTCCGGGTCATTACAGACTCTCTCCCTATAGATAAGCCCTTGTTCGATCAGCAGAAGCCGGTTGTTGCTACTACTGTTCGTGCCGTGTTCCTCTGCTTCCTCTTGCTGCCGTGCGAGAAGAAGGCATCTGTTTCCCCTGTTGCTGCAGTCACGATCTTGCTGGTGTGGCTATTACTGTTGCTACTGTCGTTGCACAGATCATCGTCCTTTTCTCCTACTGTCTGTCCGTGAGCTGCCACCGTTGCTTCTTCTCTGCTATGTATACTTGCTGCTATAGTTCGTTGCTACCAACAGTTTCTTCGTCTGCATCTTTATCTCACTCTGTTCGTCGATAAACCCGACAAGGTAGGTTTTCTCAAGAACTAAAGCACAAGACTATAGTAATAAACGTTGCATACATAAAGGTCATGATATCCTATTCATATATCACTCTATGATCCTTGTTCTTGCGTTTTTTTATGAAGAAGATGTTTTCTGGTTGCGTGAAAATAGCGACCAGAGTAGTGGCCGCTGATTAATGAGCACATGTCTGGAAAGGTGCCAATTCCTAAATTGGCGACAGTTTCCTGGATGCTGACTAATTGACGACCATTACCTACGCACACAATATTTTGTTATCATCAAAACCAAAATCAAGAGGGAGCACAACGAACCCAACACAACAAGATAGAACTGCTGAAGAAATAATTAAATGAAGGGACTGAGCATGTTGTGGCACCTAAACAATAGGGGGCACAAGCCGAGCCATCGCGAGAAGGTTCCAACCCCACAGGCGCTCCTTCACCAGCCGTTTTACGAACTGCTGATCAGAACTGGGCTACTCCCCAGCATTATTCCGAGTGGCTTCAGCCAACACAGCCAACACCTCTTCAAATGCATCGGCAGGCTCCATTGTTAGAGCCCTTACCACTTCACGCTGCGATTCCGGCTACATAATTGGTGCAGGCCCCCCACCTCCACCCTCAACCAGTAGAGCCAGTTATGGTGAATGAGCTAATGGTGGAGCAATTGATCGACGGAAGGCTAGCTAGGAGGGGTGGTGATGACTATGTCCCATTTGACATATATTAAGTGCCATATCCAGCCTATCATGCTGCTAAAAGACTGCCACCCAGCATCAATAAACCCCCACAATTTGACAAATTCAATGGGCAGAGCTCCCCAAAAGAACACATCGCACACTATATAATAGTCATGGGTGACTTGGTGGCGGATGAGTCATACCTGCTGAAGTTCTTCAGGTCTTCTCTGATAGGACCTGCCTTTGAATGGTATTCTAGCCTATCGGCTGGATTTATTAAAGACTGGTCAGATGTGCAGTAAAAATTTACTAAAAGATTCCATATCACCAACGTAGAGGTAGCCGTGGCCGAGCTATTGGTGATCAAGCAAAAAGATGATGAGCCTGCTGCAGAATATATCAAGAGATGGAGGGATCTCAATATGAAGTGCCGGCGCCCTCCACATCCAGAAGATGCGATTCAAATATGTAAACAAAATTTGAAGAAAGAAACCTTGGAAAAGATCATCGGAATGGAAATCCGATCTTTTGACCGATTAATTGATGTTGCCATGGAAGTGGAAGACTTCTTCAAGAGATATCCCTCACTACTTACCAACTCAAGTCACCAAGCCAGGCAGGTTAATAAGTGGCCGATGCTTAAAGTAGTCCATGCTATTGGCATTAAGGCGAAAAGGCACAAATGGGTGCACAATTCTCCTCTCAAAGAGTCTGTTGAATGTCAAGAAAGGCATCCCTGGCAGAATAAAGAAAAGAAGCTCTATGCCTTCCCTAGGGACAAGACTCAAGTACTCTTCGAGTGGGCTATCGAATATAACAAGATTACTCTTCTGACGTCAAAAAGGCATGATGATCTCAGGAGAAGAGATGACCCTTGCTTCTGCCCTTATCATCAAATCCTCGGGCATCCTATTGAGGATTGCCAGATATTCAAGGGCATCGCCCAAGGCTTAACTAAAAGAGGGGAATTATAGATGAGGGAGCACTAGGTCGATCCTCCAGGCCCTCATGCCTAATCTGGGGACATCAATCAATGTGGTATCCATACATCAACAACTGTCCGAAGAAGTGACAGAGGCTTGCAACTGACACACCAGTGAAGACGGTGTTCCCACACTTGAAGAAAAATAAAGAAATTGGCAAGTAACACCAATAAGAAAGAGAACAAAATCGGCACTTCTCCCAACTCCAGAGGTCCAGATGCATAGAGCCGTGGCCCAGCCTACTCCACCCCTTATAGCTCCTATCTGCATTCAAACAACCCCTTTAGCGGCTATCAGAAGGCCAATAGATAACAAAAAGTAACAAGCCCCGGCGTGGGTGCGTGAAGAAATCAGCTTAGCCGCGGAACGGTTACAAACCGTTACAGTCAGGCTATACGAGCATGAGCAGCTTAAGAGCCAGCCTGTACAGCAAGCCCCTCAAAGACTCAACGAGTCCCACCGGCTAATAAAAAGAACTAAAGAAAAGGCAAGGGTGTTCAATGCACCGAGTAACTCACTGTGGGGATAGATGTCAGCCATAAATGGGAAGAAAAAGAAGAATACAAGGGTTAAAATAAAATATGTTGCTCTCTCCTGCAACATGCTGTCAGCACCATCCAGTATGGCTCAAGCTACTGATGAGGAAGATGAAGAAATCTGCCTTGTGCCGAAGGGAGCAAATCAAGTTAAAGCTTCTGCCTCCCACCATGCTGCTGGATCTGGGAGAATATCAAGACACCCGCCAGCTAATAAGGGGATGCAATACCACGTTCCTCCTCGGCTCGGAGGTGTAAAATCTAGGGAGTTCACCTCAAAGAAACTAGATGCATCTAGCAACAATGACGGGATGTCACTCACCCTGGTCAAACTGGAGGCGAAAGATAGCACTCCCAACCCCTCCTAGCAAGACCAGGCCATGGTTGCACTGCTATACCAGAAGTAGCAGGAGATTAAAATGCTGCACAGGTGGCTAAATGAAATGAATCTAAGTCCACCTAAGCCGCAACCGGCAGGACATCTACATGAGGCAACACAAGGTAGTGCTAGCTCACTTGAAGCTTCAGCGTGGCCAGCCATGCCCCGAATAGTACATGATCATATAGGGGGCATTCTCCCTTAACCATTCTAACACACAATCTCCCGGGCATGTCAGGGGGTGTTGAGTCCTGGATGGTGGCAATCAAGAGGGGAGGAGTGAATTGATTGACCAATTAAAAAATTCTCCCAAATGAAACTGATGTGGCACAGCCCAATGATGCAAACGACACTCCTAGGACCTAAGCTCCGCAAGCAAACAAGCTCTCGCAATGGCCAGAGTTGATATGCACAGTGTTAAGCACAAAACTGATGAAAAACATGCTCAACTAACACTGCATTGAGTTTTAATGCATGGATGGCTCAGAAGATAAACACAGTAGTTAAAAGAAGATTAGAAATGGATCAACCAAGATAGGGACAGATAGTGTATGACATCATCAAAATAGTAGGAATGCAACGGGCAAAACATTCCTGTAAAAGTTTCATGTACCCATAAATTCTATACTTTCAGATATAAGTCATTTTTTATGCATGTGTAGCCTAGATGGATGAACCTGCTCTTTCATATAGTAACCTGAACATGACTGTGGGTGTGTTTAGCCACCTTAAACTATTAGCACCATATCTATGAGCATGTGTAACTTATTAGAAGCATGACTATGAGCACGTTTAGGCCCTTAAAATAAGGAAAAACATGTCTAATAAAGTATCATGCTAGTAATATCAAGTAAGAATGTGTATGCCATGAAGGGAAAATAGTAGCATTCTGTGAGGTTGGACTTCGGTCCCTTCTGCGGGACGGTGATACGTAACGCCGCGGAAGTAAAAGATCCCAGGGGATGGCGATACGTAACGCCCTGGTTTAAAATCCTATTGATTCAATCTTTGGTCTCTTTGTGGGGTGGCCTTTGTGGGACGACGATACGTAACACCACTAGGCCACAGGAATCTAGGTGGGAGTTCGTTCTCCGGTCTGCACAGTACTCTTTTGTTCGTTGTGTGTGTGGGCCTCTTGTGTTTGCGGCAGCTGTCTGGTTCCGTGAATGGCAATAATATGAACTCTCATAAAATGTGATAATAGGTAATTGTTCTTGTTCTGGGGTCTTGCTGCATGCATGGGTATTTATACACTAGTTAAAGAATCTGTACTTTCCTTTTTTGAGTTATTTTAAGGAGATGTTATTAAATGAATCATGCTACTGTTAACATCTGAAATATGCATATAAATGATTATATAGATATAAAGTTAACCCCAGTTTGTTTAGGATGCCTACTGAGCATCACACTCACCCTTGTGACACACATTTTCAGGAGATATAGAGGTTGAGGTGGAGGCAGCAGCAGAGGAATAAAGTTAGCACAGTCCATCTAGGTATGCTTCGATCGAATATTTTTGTTATATGTAGGGTTGTGGAGTGGTGAGCTATGTGGATTCATGTGTAATCTGGAACAGTGATTATGTACTCCCTTGTTTGGGGATTTGGAATGGATGGATGTTTTACATACATTGTTGTAACCTGTGATTTCTCTCTCTCTTGTGAATGTACACACGTTTGTCTACATTGATGCTTCCGCGATACGTACGAAGTAATTTCATCGGGGACTGATAAAGAAAAAAAAATATACCCAAAATTTGGGAATCAGATCCCAGGGCGTTACACGGAGCGTATGACCCAAACACATGTCTTTGCATTACCAGATTTGACCAAGGTGTTTGAGGCCACCTGTGACACTTCTGGACTCGGTATTAGAGGAGTGCTGAGCCAGGAGTCCCATCTCATCCCATTCTTTAGCGAGAAACTGAATGATGCCAAACTACGTTATTCCATATATGATAAAAAAATTTACGCAATCGTCCAAGCATTGAGATATTGGAGGCACTATCTTTTACATCTGGAGTTTGTTCTCTTCTCTGATCATGAGGCCTTACGATTCCTCCATACCTAGAAGAAGCTGAATACTCTTCATAGCCATTGGGTGGAGTATCTCTAGGAGTTTACTTTTGTGCTTAAGCACAAAGCGGGGGCAGAGAACAGGGTAGCCGATGCGCTGAGTCGACAGATGATGATGTTAACCACCATGAGTGTTGAGGTGGTAGGCTTAGAGAGGCTAAAGGATGCCTATGTTGATTGCCCGGACATTGGTCTGATCTATGCCATCCTTCAATGAGGGCCCTCACGTGACTATAGCGAGTTTGTGCTTCAAGAGGGTCACCTATTCCGAGGTGACAAGTTGTGCATCCCATGGACTTCTGTTCGTGATTTTCTCACGTGCGAGATGCACGCGGGAGGCCTTGCTGGCCACTTCGGTCGGAACAAGACCATAGAGGTGGTTGAGCATAGATTCTATTGGCCTAGCCTGAAGAGGGATGTCGCTCGTATCGTGGCACAATGCCACAGTTGCGCTATGGCCAAACAAAGGAAGCAGAATATCGGCCTCTATACTCCCCTCCCCGTCTCGGATAGTCCATGGCAACACATTACCATAGACTTTGTGTTGAGATTGTCCTCTACCATCAGAAAGCATGACTCCATCTTTGTGGTCATAGAGAGGTTCTCCAAGATGGCATTACTCATTCCATACTCCAAGACTTTTGATGCCTCACGAGTTGCCCATCTGTTCTTTTCTCACTACGTCTCTAGGTTCGGACTCCCATGCACTATAGTGTCAGACAGGGATGTGTGAATCGCTAGCTATTTTTGGAAGACCCTATGACACATGATGGGCACCGAGCTGAAATTTTCCACTGCATACCACCCCCAGACCGATGGTCAAACTGAGATAGATAATAGGAATTTGGGGGATCTTCTTAGGTGTCTAGTCTATGATCGTGTCAGGGATTGGGACTTAGACTTGTCATTAGTAGAATTCACTTATAATGACTCAGTCAATAGGCCTACAGGCATGAGCCCCTTTAAGATCATTACTGGTCGCAGACCTAGGTGTTGTTGCCTTGCATATGTTTATGTTTTTGATAATAACTAAACTTTATGTACGCAAATTTCTTTATCTATGGTTTCTCGTTGTTTTGATCCATATCGTGGATCTATGGTACTACTGTCTCATGGCCGAGACATAGTCCCTATTTTTCGAGTTTTTATGATACACCCTACCTCTTGGGGAAGGAAGGATCCTCCGTCGGGAATCTCTCTCGCTGGACTGGAAATTTTTTCTCTAAGGCCTCCGTAAGTCCCCGACATTGAAAGATTCCCTCTTCGATCACTGGGCTGATTGTACCCTAAAAACACTTAACCTTGTTTTAGTCATGTCCCTCTAAAGAAGCATGACATCCAGCCATCATAGAGCGCCAAGATTGGGTGTTCTGTGAGAGTCCACACTCTGTCCAGAATTGATGTCTAGTACAGTTGTTGCCACTTCTTGGAATAGCGTCCAATCTCTTGACGCGAATTTCATCGTGCTTTACTATTCATCCAAATTAGCGACGCGAAATCTTGAATTCAAGGCATCCTGAGTGGACGTCAATTTACCCAGATTTCTCGCATGTCACGGTTTTAAGAGGTTGATTTCTCAAGTATATTCCTTACATGTGCTTCCATCCTTGAAGTCCAATTATTTCTTTGAAACTCATCCTAAATTATTCCTACAATATTCATCCTTGGAATTCTATTGACTATTATACATAAAGTGGATGTCTAGATAAGTGAGATCTTTGATCCATTGACCTTAATGCCTGACGTTAATGGGGCCCGGTTTGGTCCTGAGAGGAGCACCCGAAAGTACTTGTGCCCATGGGAACTATTATTGACAAGGTGTGACATTGCACCGAAGTGCTTGACTTGCTAGATTGATCTATGGCATTCCACTCTCGACTTGATATTATGGATAACTTGACATGTTAAACCCGGAAGGGTAATTGCTTATACCAGAATAGCCAATCTCTTATTGCAAATTGTGAACTTGCTAGAGAATCTCTATATTCTTGACTTCATGATGCTCTTTATTCATCTATTACTATCTTGAGTATTGTTCATGCATAGACATAGTTGCATTTCATGTAAAATGTTAATTACTTTAAGCAAGCTTGATTTATATAGATGTAATTCCTACTAGGCTTTTCGCTCATCCAGTGTTTTATCCTATTTTTTAGGTGATTCTGACGAGGATACCCAATCCGACGGAGATGGCCAGGAGTGAAGAGTGTAGAGCCGTACCCGGATATCTTAAGAGTCTTATGTCTTGTCTTTGTCATCCGTTGTACTTTTCTTTTTATTTGAGTCTAGTGAGAATGGAGTTCTGGAAATGGAATTGTGATGTAAACTTGGTTATTATGAAATAAATGGAATTATGGTTGTTTTCTTTAGCGTTCTCTGTCTTATGTGTTGAATGCCTTGAGCTCTGATTGACATGCATAATATAAACCGTCGCGTTCCGGGTTCCTTCCTAACTCGGGACGTGACCGTTTTTGTGGTATCAGAGCCTAAATTTTCTAAGTTACCTAAGTTGCCAAGTCCAAGGTTAGGATGTTTAGATTCATACCTTTGACCCAGTGAGATTGGTTAGTGCCATGAGTTAAGTCGATAGGAAGTCGAATCCTATGGTTTGAGTCAACGCGTTAATTATTTTATTGCTTGCAGGATCATGGTTGCCGAGCGAGCTCAGTGGAGGGATTTGCAAAGGACCATGCAGGGTCTTACTCAAGCGCTGTAACAAGTAGCCCGAGGAGGGGCGAATCGAGGAGCCGTAGATCTCCACCGGAGTTTCGGCAATATGAATCTCCCGAAGTTCGTTGGATCGACGGACCCCGATGATGCGGAGAACTGGATCAAAGAGATAGAGCAGATTTTTCGCGTGATGCAGTGTACCGACGAAGAGAAAGTTTTGTTAGCCACTTTTCAGTTGGAGTGCGATGCTAGGTCTTGGTGGGAGTCGGTAGAGGCCACTCTGCCACATGATCAAGTAACTTGGGGAGAGTTTGTTGAATACTTGAATAGCAAGTATTTCTCCGATCGGGTACAGGAGAAGGTTGCGGAATTTACCGCATTGAAGTAGCGGAGCTTCTCAGTTGCAGAATATGAAGCTCAGTTTTTAAGACTATCTCGATATACGCCACACTTGGTGGGCACTGAAAAGATGAAGGCCCGGAGATTCTTGAATGGGCTCAAGCCTCAGTACATCACTTAGCTAGCGCCTATGGATGTGCAAACTTATCCCGAGATGGTTAGGCCAGTTGTTGGAAGATGCCACCGAATTATCTGACCGGATTCGTGGGCGAGACAAGGATGAGCCTGTTACAAGTTTTGGTTCTTTCAAGGCTCCTTTCTCTAAGAAGAGGTCTAATGGAGGAGGAGATTTTCCTAAGGATAAGAAAGCTAAAAGGAATGATAAGCAATTGGTCCCTGCCGCTACTCTGTCCAAAGAGGTATGTAAGCACTGTGACAAGGCAGGCACCGAGCCGAAGAGTGTTGGAGGAGGTTGGGAGCTTGCCTTCGTTGTGGGAGTCGTGATCATTGGATCCCTGATTGTCCATTACTCAATAAGTAGACCGGGAATGAGAAGCGTCAGGGTGGAGCGAAGAAGCAAGGTCGTCTCCAAGCATTACAAGAAGCCGAGCCGAGCGAAAGAGGTATCGTGGAAGGTACACTAAATGTTTGTTCCAAGTCTACTTTTGTTCTGTTTGATACCAGAGCAACTCATTCTTTTGTCTCTCGAAGTTTTGCTGACATGTTGTCTGTGAAGCCTATTTTGTTAGAATCGATTAATTAAATTGGGCTTTGTACTTGAGAACACCTACCTTGGCTTGAGGTTCGGATGACAGAGCGATGAAGAGATTGTTGGATCGATAATAAAATAACCACAGAACGGTACTCTGTTTGCAATAGAGCAACTGTTAATAGCTGCAGCCCTTCAATCGGATAAAGGAAGATGATGTCCTTCCTTTTTTAGCAGAACAAAGAAGTAGAAGTAGGCTTCTTAGGAGGAAGAAGATCTACAAGACTTCTTCAGTGGAGTAGTCGTTTGTCCAGGGAAGCAACAGACTTCTGCAACGTTAAGAAGAAGCAGAGATGCTGCCTTACACAGTCGATGATATCTTCAACTTCAACGGAGGTAGAAGGAGAAGAACAATTCTTCTTGCAGATATAGCAATAGAAGAGAAAGACGACGGAACAGAGGTTATCGTCGACTATAGAGAACCCAGAGGCAGTAACCTCCGAAGGGTTCTGGAGGGGTATATTTATAGGGGAGGAAAGGTTAATAGGTTTTGAGTTCTAACGGGATTAAACCTTCCTATGCAAGAATCCTATTGGTATTTAAACTTCCCCTACGTGTTAATCCTTCCAGATCAATACCTTCTCGGATGGCATTCGGCTTCCCAATTCGAACAGAACACTCCAATCGGCTTACCAAATTTCATTCCCCCAGGAAAGTAGCGCCTCTTCATTAGTGCATTTTTAATGAAGTGGCGCCTGATTGATGGGTGCCCTTTACAGTGTACAGACAACACCCTACGACTTTTTACAACCCTTGGAAATAGCACCCTTACAAAGGGTCTCTACTTCATGAATTGGCACCCTGTATAGGGGCGCCCTTTCCTTGACCCATTTGGGTTTAAGGGTAGGGTCCATTTGTGTATTATGGTGTTGTGTATAGGGTCTGGGCCTTGGCTAATTATTTATTTTATGATATTTAAGAACTTTCATTTTCATAATTTATCCAGGTTGCTACATGAGGGGATAATTAGGGAAGAGTTTGAATTAAATTCAAATTTCCAGTGCGTAGGCAAGTCGCGGTCTATCGCGCGATCGCCTCCTTCATGTAGCGGTCCAGACCAGACGGCCACCTGGTTCCGAAAATGGAAGGTGATAAACCCTAGGAAATCTGAATTTTTATCCTCCCAATCGTCCAGGATTGACGTGATCTGGCATGGGAACATGTCTAGGACTCTTGGGGGATCGAATAGACACCCCATAGGACTCCTAATTATTACCTAAACCCTCAGCTCTAGGTCAATTCCTATTTTGAATTCTTCCTTTAGGTTTTATTGTTCCCTTTAATGTCTTATGACTTCCTTCTAAATCCTGTGCTAGGAGAACAAGTCGTCGAGGAGTTAGAAGGTCTAGATGTTGCTGGTTCCACGCAGGATGAGAAGGAACACGAGCATACTCCTGGTGACAAATTCCCTGATTAGGAGCAACCCCAGAGGTAGGTTATCTCATGTTTGGCTTAAACAAAGTGTTAGAAACAAAAGCCCTCTCCCAGTTTCTGATCCTCTTCGCCATCCTCCTTGACAGCCTCTCTGGGAACACCAGTCTATCAAAGACCGATTGTCAGGGTGGCGTTTCCTCCCGTAGAGGGGACTGGCGTAGCTCCTCTGACTGATTCCTCTACTCTGCACTAGGCACGGGTCGGGCTTCATCTTCTTCCCGAAAGGCTGAGGCCACTACCCCCAACAATCTCTGGTGACCCAATGGAGTGCTGCTTGGACCCCGGAGGTAGTTTCTCATGGCCTACTCGATCCCTTCCAACTCCTGGTCGGGGAGAGCAGCCGGTAGTTGTGTGTCGATGGCGGCAATAGAAGGAGTATAAACCACGGGCATCGGGTGGACAGCCTGGTGTCGATGCTAGCGACGCTGGCGGCGGGCATTGTCGGGTAGGTCCGGTGCAGCAACTACGAGTTGGTAGGCCGAGGTCGTCACCTCGACCCTTTCTTCTCGTCGCGCCCTCATGTGGCGACAGGTGCTGGGCCCCGCCTGGGTAGGCGAGGCAGTCTGGGCTCCCCTGGGGACCCAAACCTATTTCAGCTTGGCCAACCCGTGGGCCGGGGTGTTCTTTGGCACTTCGGTTGGGGATGCAGGTGTCATTCTATCTTTCATCTTGTCCAGCGCTTTGTAGGAGTTCCGCACCGGTACAGCGGGCATGATCTGCTCCGGGATTGCATCAGATCACTGTCTGTTGAGGTGGACGCGCATGCTTCCGACAATTACTGATTTGCCAGAGTGAGAGATCCCGCCCTTGGGCGTGGCTGGAGCACGGCTCCTCTGGAGACTTCTTCGGTGGGATGTCGACCCCTGATGGGGCGGGTCAGTGGTTTGGTGTGCATGGTGCACATAGCAGCTGAGCGTCCCGGCTGGGACAGTATTGGCATTCCTAGCCACCGTTCGGCCAGCAGTGGCTTTGATGGCCCCCTAGGTGGGAGCGTTGACTTTGGCTGCATCGGATGCCTCGACGTCCAATAGCTTGACGAAGGCCACCCCGAGAAAACTGGGGAAGCCTACCACGAGAGGGAAGCTCTCGAAGCAAAGAGGGATGGCGAGGTGGCCGTCTGATGGGAATCAACATCGAGCATGTATATTTTCTTTTTATATTCGTGTCCTTTAATTTGTTTTTATATCCTTGGAAAAGTATATGCACAATTGTAATGCTCTATAAGCCAATGGGTCATTCCCTAGGATTGTGTAGATTTTTGTGTAAACGTATAGATACATAGCATATATATATCCCCTATATCAGGGGTAGGATAGGGATGAAACCCCGAATTCACAGACTACGCGCGGCTCACGAGTCACAACTAAAGGAGCTGTGCATTCGTCGAAAAGACATCGCATAGCCCATGCACATAGTTTAGATCACGATTTCCACCCAAAACAAGTGTTCCACGGTGTGAGGGTGCAGGCATGTGAGCCGTGACCCCTAGGCATAGGGATGTGCAGACGTTCTAAGCAGCACTAAAGGATTGCTCTACCACCTACGTATACATTTCAGGCTTTCGACTTTCGGTGGCTTCACATAGCCCCTTATTTATTCTGACTTTCAGACTTCACCGTTCGGTGCGAGTTTCCTCATTTGTTTCAGTGGGGATTCCTGGCTACTAGGATTCATCCTCTGTCGTAACTCGCTTCACCATTTTCATACGAGTCTCCTCATTTATTTCAGTGGGGATTTTCGACTACTTAGCTCCACATTTCATCTTTCTTTTATCATTTTTATTACTTTTTTTAGGAGCTAGGTAGCTTTTTCCTCACGATTACCATTCATGTGAGTGTAGGAAATTCAAGCATCCACAGAGTGTTGGGAAGAAATTCTGCGATCCCTTTAGTTAGAAATTGCTAATCACATTGCATGTAAAGTGTGGGAACATCATCTTGAGTATATTTCATGAGTTACGCTAACAGCATAACTATGACTCTTCCTCTCGATGTATGCACTCGCCACGATAGACTTTTCTTCCTTAGCATGTGCCACGACGCACGTGTGTCTATGATCGGGGCATCGTTATTTACTCAAGGAGATATGGTCCTAGGAGATTCAAAGGAGGTATATTAGATATGATATAAACAATCATGCAAGCAAGGCGAGCACGCATTCAAAGTCCAACTCATGCAATGTTTGTTGTTGTGTTCTCTTTGTTTGTTTATTACTATTATTTTCTATCGTTATCATTTTTGTTCTCTTTTTTGCTTCGTTCTTTCTTTTGTTTGTTTGTTACTTTTTAGTTTTCTTCTTTCTTTCATTTGTTTGTTTCTTTTGAGATGCTGTTGGCTTAAGTGCCAATGGATGAACTGCTATCGGCTTGGACACCGATGGTCAGAGAGCTGTCGGCTCAACTGCTGATGATTAAGTAGTTGTCGACTTTAATGCCGATGATTGAAGAGCTATCGGCTCATATACCGATAATTGAGAAGCTGTTGGCTTAAAAGCCAACGATTCAAGGGCTGCGGCTCAGATGTCGATAATTGGGGAGCTATTGGCTTAAAAGCCAATGGATGCAATGTTTATTAGTTTAATGCCAATGGCTGGTAAGTTGTCGGCACAGACGCCGATAATTGGAAAGTTGTTGGCTCGACGCTAATAATTTTGTTTGTTTGTTTATTCTTCTTCTTTTTAACATCTTTGAATAGCTATCAGCCTGGACGCTGATGGGGGAGAGATTCGAACATTCCTTTGATATCTTTAAATAGCTGTCGGCATGAAAGCCGAGGGTTGAGGAACTGTCGGCATGAAAGTCAATAATTATGAAGCTATCAGTATGAAAGCTGATAATTAAGGAGCTGTCAGCCCAGACGATGATAATTAAGGAGCTGTCGACTTAGACGCCGATTGACTAAGAGACCTGACTATTCTTTGAAAAGCTGCTGGCTAGGATGTCGGTGGCTGAAGAGATATCGACTCAGGTGTCGATGGTCGGACAACTTGAGTACTTTTCGAGTGTTACTGGATAGCTACTAGCTAGGGTGCCAGTGGTTGGGTACTTTGAATACGTTTGGGTATTTTCAAATTTACCTACTGGAGTAGATGCCAATGCTTGAGAAGCTGTCGGTTTAAGCACCAATGGTGGAGATGTTGCCAGCCAAACTGCCGATTTGCTTCATCATTTTCCCCCAGAATAGGGCACCACTTGTACTTTTGTTCTTCTTCAGCTTCCGCCATAATTCAAGGGGCTTGAGACATCCCTCGCGGTATATTGTTCTTCAGCTGATGGGGTGAGGCCACGTTCACTGACCTCCCAAGGCTGGGCATTTGATGGGGCTGCAGTGGATTCACCCTGTGCTCGCCCATTTGTATTTTGCCCTTTTGGATCAGGCTTTCAAGAATATCTTTGGATACAGAACAATCCTCAATGGAATGCCCCCTCTATTGGTGATAAGGACAAAATTGAGGGTCATCTTTCCATCTGGCATCGCTCGGCCTCTTGGGCTCCGGCAGGATGATCTTATTGCCTGCGTGGGCCCATTCAAATAGCATTTGAGTTTTCTCCCTAGGGAAGGAGTAGGGTTTCTTCATTTTGTCCCTCAAGGAGAGTTGTTGCTTGGTAGGCACTGCTAGAGAAGGGCAAGCTACCTCTTTTGCCTTCTACCTTTACTTTACAAAGGTTTGGAAGTTAGTGTTTTGCATTTCTTTTTTCCTCGGTCGTCCCTTAGTCGGCTCGTTCTCCTAACTTAAGGTAGCCATGACTGGGCGATATTTCGCCAGAAAGGCTTCAATGTCAGACACCATATTATTCAGTCGACTGAAGGATTTGACTTCGAGGCCGACCATCCTTAGCTGAATTTCTGTCTTCAGATTGTGCTTGCATATTTGGAAAGCGTCTTCATAATTCGATAGATGCCGGCATCTTGCGTAGAGATTTGGGGGGGGGGGCGGGGGGGGGGGGGCGGGACGCCCGGGGCGGGGCGGGGGCCGGGAGGCGGGGCGGGGGATAGGGGGAAAAATCAAAGGTTTGGATGGTGTGATGCATGGTAGGTAAAGGTGAATGCATTGAGTGATAAGTTAGAAGAAGTCCAGTACTGGGAGAAAATGCTTGCGTGGTATGTAATAGTGACCAACTGGGCTGACCGGGGTTGGAATGGTTGTTTTTCAGCTATGATGAATCTCTTACCATTATGTGCTGGTTTTGTAACTAGGGAACCTTTTTGCTATGATAGGGTCAGCTGTTATTAAGCATGTGGATGAGATTTCTAAGTCACATATACTTGTGGAATGTTAGAAATACACTGTTTTATGTAGTAGAATATAAGGGCATGTTGCTTCTACTTACAATTCTGTTGTGGACCTGTGTCTTAATTGACATCTGAGGTTAAACATCTTTGCTCTATTCCTGTCTCCGTGTTTTTTATGAAAGTGCATAGAATCTCTTTTGGGTTCACGTGCTAAAACAATTCTGCAATATCAACTGGTTCTTTGAGTAATAGTTGTCTCACCCTTTTGCTATTTACAGCTTCCTTTCCAGCCACTCCAACTACTCAATCTGAGAATGATCCAAACAACACGACTGTGAGTGTCATGTTTTACACGGACTGGTGATTTCCACTCTCAGAATCTAATGATGATGATCATTTCTGCAGATATTTGTTGGTGGCTTGGATTCTTCTGTTACTGATGACCTTTTGAGGCAAGTTTTTGGTCAATATGGTGAACTGGTCCACGTAAAGATACCCGTAGGCAAACGCTGTGGTTTTGTTCAATTTGCTACAAGGTTTGTCTTGAAGCAACTAGTGGATATTTTGCACACTACGAGGTTAGTTGATTATCTATTAAATCCTTATCTTTGCACATGATCTGCAGAGCCTGTGCTGAGGAAGCCCTACTGATGCTGAATGGAGCTCAGTTGGGGGGACAGTGCATTAGGCTTTCATGGGGACGTAGCCCTTCAAGCAAGCAGGTTAGTGACCTTTCATGGGGACGTAGCCCTTCAAGCTCCCTTATTTCCTGTATGAGCTATGCGTAGGTTTGTCTGACACCTGTTCTATGGTTTTCAGCCACAACAGGATCCAAATCAATGGAGTGGTGGCTATTATGGATATGGGCAAGGCTATGATGCAGCAGCATATGGTTATGCACCTCCTTCTCAAGATCCAAACATGTATGGATATGGAGCATATCCTGGATATGGGAATTATCCACAACAGCAGCAACAACAATACCCACAACAGCAGCAGTAATAACCGGTTAGAGAGACGTTTTTCTTATCCCTTTCTTAATTCTGCTTTTACTGTTTTCTTTTCAGTGCTGTGTTAATTTATCATGTTTTAGACTACCTTTCCTCTTGAGGTTAAAAGCCTCTGGAAAGATGGTAATCAACTTCTGGGTGCTCTGGACTGCCTGTCATCCCTTGTCATCTTTGTGCTTAATCCTCCTTGGTGGTGTCGTTTTTGGATCTGTGTTGAACATACCGAGCCATCTCATACACTGCTTTTCATGGTTTCTCTTAAAGGAGATAGTTTTATATTCTTTCTGCACTTCTTTAATATTCGTACCTTTCTATTTATTTAAATGCGACTTGTTTCTTCTACATGATGTTGGTGTTTCTTTTTTTGCTTTGAGGGTTATGTATTGCTTTCCTGTGCGACTTCCCTGAAGATTGTAGTGGCACACTCTGTGCACACTTGTGAGTGAAGCCCATATCCTTCGTTACTTCAACCTGACCAGATCCAAATGGTGTCACAGATGGGTGAAGAGTGATGATTTGTTTTGGGCGCTGTGATTAGAGCATTTGAGTTTTAAGAGTATGTGGTGGATGATCTGGGACTATGGGGTCAAGCTTTGCAAGATTGCTTCAGATAAAAGATTCAGTTTCTTGTATTACCGTCATTGGTTGATACATTCTCTTGCTTATTTATTCTCATCAGAGTTCGTCTTTTGCTATTATTAGAAAATTATTTTCTATCGAATTGTCCATTTCTAACTGCTGCATCTTTCTGCTGAGTTCTCAATTGTTAAGAAGTGGTCATCATCGGTTGGCTGCTGGCCTAGCACTATTTGGACTGACAACTAATCGTTGCTAATGTCCATTGCCCTCTCAGTATCTTGGCTCATCGTGAAGGAGCTTTGGATGTGGGGGTGGGAGGCTGCTGAAAGAGGCAACAGTTTTATCTTCTGGGCTCGTAGATGGAGATCCATTTTGTATCCCACTCTTCTGGGGATCCGCTGCTGCTCTGCGGTACTAGGATATTGTACTGGATGGGGGGTTACGTGCCGTTTTGTTGAAGTTCATGTTTTAAATTTGTTTTTGGACTGCTTGTTGTTTGACGCTAGACGGGAATGTGATGTGAGCGAGCTTCCAGCTTCGATTAACTAAATGTGTTGTTTGACTGGTGACGAACGAGCTCTATCTACTTATTAATATATATTGGTTTTCTAGGTGTAAGCAATTGTTTTCTCGTGCGCTTGAAAAGATGAAAAGGTGAATGTTAGCATGATGAATAGCTTTCGATCCCATTTGTCTTTGTTCCTTCTCGCGTTTGTCTTGAAACTCTTTTTTTGGCTGAGCTATCATTTGTGCACCGAGGTTGCGAATGGAATAGATAGTGGGTGTGGAGATTTTTTTTCAAAATTTAGAGAGAGAAGTTATCTTTAGGTATTTTTTTTTAGATTTTGAGCTCTTTTTCCTCACTCTCTCTAAATCTTAAAATTCATTTCTAGGCCCCAACTCCAACCTGAGTCCCGATCCATGCTTCTGTAGGATGATTTACTCCGTCATCACCTCTCCTCTGGTCAGCCATGATGTATTGGTGGGGACTTCAATGCTGTGGCAGCTCCTTGGGAGAGGACGGGAGATAGTTTATACTCATCAGAGATGGAGGACCTCTCTGATTCCATCCAGGATGCAACTTGGTGGATCTTGGTATGGCGCATGGACGGTTCACTTGGTCCAACCTACGTGCAAATACTTCTTGCTCTCGGGGTTGGATAGGTTCTTGGTGTCAGTTGATTTAGAGGCCCACTTCCCACATGTGCATGTGCTTCCATTGGCGAGGTCTACTGTGGATCATAAACCTATTTCTTTTTAAGACCAGCCGTGTGTTTGACAATTGCCACAGCTTCAGGCTTGAGAAGTATTGGTTCAGAGAGGCCGATTTTATTGAGACAGTCTCTAGTGCTTGGAATGCTCTGGTTAGCACCACCTCTGCTATGGCTACTCTTGCGAAGAAGTTGCAGTATATTGCGCAGATGCTCAAGGTATGGGAGGGCAAAATAAAACTCACCCTGGGAGGGTGCCTAAGGACAGGATTTTTCAACAGATTGAGAGGATGGATGTTCTAGAGGAGATAGGTTTTATGGATGAGGAGGATAGGGGTCTTAGGGACTCCTTGATGGCACAATTTGATGAGATCCTCTCTAGAGAGGAGATCTATTGGAGGCAGAGATCGAGAGACAAGTGGATTAAAGAAGGTGACAGAAACATTGCTTATTTCCCACGTATTGCTTCAAGGAGGACGAGGGTCGACACCATCACTTGCATTAGGGTGGGTGACCACTTTTTCTCTACTGAGGAGGATATCAAGAGGCATGTCAGAGATTTTTATTCCAAGCTGTTCACAAAGGATGAGCATTGCAGGCCGCGGATTACAGATGACTTACTGCCTTGCCTCTCCACTGGGGAGAGGATTGCTATCTCTCAGAGTTTTTCAGAGGAGGAGGTTCTTCAGACATTCTTTTCACTTGCAAGAGACAGAGTTCTGGGTCCAGATGACTTCCCTTTGGCGTTCTTCCAAAAGTGTTGGGATGTTATCAAATATGATCTATTGGCCGCGTTGAGGGAGTTTCAGGAAGGGAGGGCTCACATAGGGGGCATCAATAAAACCCTTTTGGTGCTTATTTCTAAGAAGCTTGGTGCACGAGAGTTTTGGGATTTTAGACCCATTAGTCTAATGAGTGGTTCTTACAAGATTATCACTAAGGTGTTGGCAGGGAGGCTAGTTGGACTGATGGACAGGTTGATCAACAGTTTTCAGGGAGCTTTCATCAGGGGTAGACATATCCAGGACAACTTTTTGGTGGCCCATGAGTGCTTGTTTGCTATGAAGATGCAGAGAAAGAGAGGGGCGGTTCTGAAGCTAGATTTTCAATAGGCCTATGATAGGGTTAATTGGCAGTGCTTGTTTGATGTGTTAGAGAAGATGAGTTTCGGGGAGAGATGGATTGGTTGGATTAGAGCATATATTTCTTCAGCCTCTTTTGCAGTTCTTGTCAACAGGATGCCATCCTCCCTTTTCTACAGTGGGAGGGGGCTCCGTCAAAGGGACCCTATGTCTCCTCTCCTCCACGTGCTGGTGGCTAACGTGTTGAGCAGGGTCTGGCAGGGGGCAGAGATAGTTGGGCTTATCAGGGGGTTTCACATTGACAGAGGGGGCCTTTCTATTTCTTACTTTCAATATGCAGATGACACCATCATGTTCCTAATTGAGGGAGAGCAGCATGTTTACATGGTTAGGCTCTTGTTGGAGTTACTGGAGGAGGTGACTAGTCTTAAAGTCAACTTCAATAAGAGCTTGCTAGTGGGGTTGAGTATGGACGAGTGACCTCTTCGGAGGGCAGCCTGTATTATGGGATGTAAGATAGGGGATTTTCCTGTCCAATACTAGGGCTTGTCGCTCTCTCTGTGTGCTCTTCATTATGCAGATTGAGTTCCTGTTGTTTAGAGGTATGAGTCCAGGTTGGCTGGATGGAAGGCAATGCTGTTATCTTATGGGGGCAAACTTGTCTTTTGCGAAGTTGTGCTAGATAGCCTTCCGATCTATTTTCTCTCTATGTTCTGGATCTCGAAGACAGTGGCCAAGTAGGTTGACTCTATTTAGGGGAGACTCTTTTGGCATGGCAATGGTGGGAGATGCAGGGGGTGGCCTGACATTGCTTGGGGAAGGGTGGCGGCAGGTAGGTGGGAGGGGTGGGGATTAAAGATGTGAGGAGCTTCACTCTCACCCTCTTGTGTGAGTGGTTGTGGAGGCTGGGGGCAAGGGAGGATGGGTTGTGGGCGCAGGTGATTAGCCAAACAGACTATGGCAAGAGGAGAGTTTGGGACTTGGGTCCTATTCCACAGCATAGGACCTCCCCTCTTTGGCGAGATATCTTGATTTTTAGAGATTTCATCTACTCTAGTGTCCGAGTTTGTTTAGAAAAAGATGATTAGAGCCTTTTTGGGAATGATAGATGGTGTGGAGATTTCACCTTGGAGGTCTCCTTTTTCGGTCTCTGTGTGGTTTCAGATGCCCCGTTGGAGACGGTATGCCAGGCTTTCCACTCCCAACCTTTTGTGGATATCTAGGCTCTGATCTTCAGGAGGGGCCTTATGGATGGCGAGATGGAGCTCTTCCAGGCTATGTAGTCTGAGGCAAGGATGGCAGTATCGGTTTCGGCCGATGATTCATACAAAGAAGGCCCACTTCCAATTCCTTCAATCAAACTTTGACCACCTTGTTATCTAGTCACACATGAACTACAGATGCAATCCAAGGGAAACAGAGCTTACATAGTCCATGGACAGCAAAATTCAAATATCAAGCATTTATGCTTAGTTCATTGAAAACCATTCATGAGACCTTTCAAATTGACTCACATTGTACATTGATCAAAAGATATGCAATGCAAATTACACAAAATAGAACAATTTGTCTTCGTCAAAATACATCGGGGTACAACATCGTTGCTCCGGGCCTTCCTTTAGAAGAAGGAGAGGTTGTCTCTAGGTTGACCCGCCCATCGATGGAGACCCCTACAATGACCGAGCTGGGTCTTGTGCCAATTCAGGTGAGCCACCGAATTTTTTTTGGTTGCCTTGTTACTGTTTACATTCCGCTACGTGGGTTCTGATATCATCCCCCTTCTTGTGTAGGATCTCGTCGTTCCCATGGGGCTAACTCCCTCGCTAGAGAGTGCAATACCCTCGCTTCCAACTTTGCAACTGGAGTACTTCATGTTCTCCCCTGGTGAAGGCATGGCGCCCCTCTGGAGGCCACTCGCATTAAGATTCCTGAGTGGGTATCTTCAGATGGTGAGCCTTGGTGAGCCTGTAAAAATTCCTCGGCTCAACCAGATTGTGGAGTAGCTACAACCTCCGCCCCTAGCCCTTGAACAAAGGCCGGTTGAAGATATTACTGATGGCAGGGTAGCTTCTTTGGAAACTAAAGAGGTAGTAGTCAAAACAATTGAAAACTTGGAGATCACTGCTGGGGCAAAACTCGAAGAGGTTATTCAGGAAGAAGGATATGAGGAACATTCCCTTGCTGGTCAAGAACCAATTTCGGATCCGATGGAGGTTTCCAGCCCCACAGTTGAATTCGGGGATGAGCCAACGGCTATTGTTCCTACCCTTCCTTTGCCCCTTGAGGAGAGTGGAGGGGAACCAGCATCAACTTCGATGGAGATGGTAGTGGCTTCGAGCTCCTCAGCGATGTTATCGTCCTCCTCATCGGAACCCTTTGATGCACTTTGGGCCAATATTAATAGTAGGGTGGAATTTCACCTCCCTGAAGTAGCACCCTTAGGCCTGCAATCTTCAGATGAGATGGTGTGGCATTATCTTGACGTGCTGCGACAGAATGTGCTAACCCGGCCTGACTTCACTTATATGCAGCAGCGAGCGATAGCTGAGCGCATTTCTACTGTACTTCAAGGTTTTGGATGCCCCCTAGAGGAGTGGATGCAGCGTGTGATCTTGCTGCTAAAATATGTGAACCATCATGAATATATTGATCAGATCTCAGCTGACTAGATGACGGCCCTGAAGCTTCAGTGTGCTGAGTGTCAAGCCACTCTCCGGTCATTCGAAGAAGCAGAGCAGAGCAAGAGGGACAACGCCAAGGGTGCTACTGGCCTCATTGATTCTTTACAGAAAAGGGTGACAGAGCTTCAAGCTGAACTTGCCCGCATCGAGGACGAGTTGAAACGCATTGAATAGTTCCGAGCACTGAGCTTAGACGAAGCTGCGTTGGCGGCGGGGGAGGCCACTTCTTACCGAGAGGAGCTGGCAAGACTTGAAGTTGAAGAATCTCGCTTGCAAGAGCTGGTTTGCTTCCCATCTTTAGGCTTCTTAAGTTTGAAGATATCTTCCATCACCTATTGCAGTAGCTTTGTGTTTCTTTGTTTCTTTTTGTGAAGCCTCATGTATCCCGAGGGATGCACCAAGTACCATGTATTCCTCTTTTATGCAAGTGAAATTTCTTCATTATCTACTTTGCACATTTGATGGTGAATTACAACTTTCATTTCTCTCTTTCTCTTTTCTTCGGCCAATCTAGACATAGGTGTGTCACTAATTTGTCTAGCCCGAGATATATTAGCAGCCAGGGTAGGAGAGCGCTCACGCCTTCAGGGAAGGCATGAGGGGTTCGCTCCACCGCAGTGCAACTTCTCTCGACGCCAAACTGTGATTAGTATAGGTTGAACGTCGAGGGATAAAAGGGGTATTTTGACCGATAGGGCAAGAGGGTAAAACTAATAGTTTGTTCATAGACCTCGCCGATGGTGCCGAGGTTTGTAAATTACATACTTGTCGGTGGGCTTAAATACCAAAGATAAGGAGTGAGTTTATTTCTCGACGGAGACGAAGGGTCCGAAACGAGGGTAGGTTTGTTCATCGACATGGGTTAGATGTCGAAGCAAGGAAGTTGACTTATCAACGGGGACGAAACGTCCGAGCCGATGATTTGTTGATCGATTTCGCCGATGATGACGAAAACCGATGGCGGGCTTGTTCATCGACACGGGTTAAATGCCGAAGCAAGAAGTTTGTTTATCGACGGGAACGGAAGGTCTGGGTCGATGGTTTGTTGATCGATTTCGCCGATGATGACGAAAACCGATGGCGGGCTTGTTCATCGACACGAGTTAAATGCCGAAGCAAGAAGTTTGTTTATCGACGGGAACGAAAGGTCTGGGTCGATGGTTTGTTGATCGATTTCGCCAATGATGACGAAAATCGACGGTGGGCTTGTTCATCGGCATGGGTTAAATGCCGAAGCAAGGATTATTTTACAACATAGTCGTAAGGCTTATGCCGGTGGGACGTGATATATACATGTCGCACACAGAAAATCCCGTGGGACATAAATGATAAATGAGGAAGCAACATCATTTTCGAGATGCTGGGCAAACTGCTGCTTAGGAAACTACGCATGTGTCCACTGAAAAGTAACAATAGAAGTAACTCAACCAGAAAAAAACCCAACCAAGAAACATGCCATTCCGTGCTTTGTGAACATGGATTCAGTGTGTTGAAATTCTGCCATTTGTAATGGGGATTATGTGGTTCTATGTATCACCAGCATCATAAAGCCTTGCCCATCAATCTAAGATTGTCTTAGTACCTTGAAGTCTAGACCCTAAAGTGTGGACAACATTCTCCAATCGTCCATCAGCCTCATGCCAATCTCTGTTCTTTTTGGTAGGCAGAAGAGGCCGTAATTAAACCCGGTTGATGTTACATAACCTTTTAGAAGAAGAAAAGAGATTGCTGGTTTTCTTCATATTATGTATGCCATCATTTCTTTGCCACTAAGAAATTGAAAAATTGATCTTCTCAAGCATCAGTGGTCTTATCTCACGAGTTAAAGGAATCTGAACAGAAATGCTCAGCTAAGATAAGAAAATTGAAAATTTTCTGTGATCACAAACTCTCCATCACAAGAATTGGTGTATGTTTTAGCTTTCTCGTTTTACTTTCATATCATGTGAAAATGATTTTGGCATCTGTAATGACTTGACAGTATGTCAGAAGAATATTCGAGCCACGAGTGGCTAAAAAATGGAAAATGGCCTAAACAAATTGCAAGAAAGGCGTAGGTACCAGTTTGTCAGTAAGGAAAATGACTCCATGAGTAAAATCTAGAATTTGGTGTGTGTTTCCAGAGAGAAACATTTCTGGGTTATGTGTATTCCAGGGATACTTAGTGCATAATTTATGGGAAAATTCTTGGTGGGAACAGAGTATCATGCATGTTTAATTTATTGTAGTCGGTCTTCAAGGTGCTCAAGTCCTTTTTGTTAACTGGCTGCCAGCAGCATACTATTTTGTCAAAGATCCTAGTGCTGGTTCTAGGTTTCTATGGCCTTATTCTTCTAATGGATAACTAGATAATAAAACCATTTCTTACTGGAATTTTATCAGAATTGATTGGATATGGACTTTTATATTTTGTTTCTACTGTGGCTCCAGACTCACACAGGCCTTGATAGCAGAACTGCACAAGGTGAACCTAATGTTTTCACCTGCTGGTCCCAATCTTTGTTATGATTAAAATGGATACACAATAATGACCATCAATGTTACAGTTTAAAACTGGCCCATTAGCACAATTAGTCTGGTCCTGATTGAGTATGCAACGAATTAGTTCTTGTACAAATTAGATATTTTGTATGATCAAGTCATTGTTCTGGATCTTTTCTCTCTAGCCTTTTCTAGAGACAGAGGCTTTGGGGAAAATGACCACCAACCGGCTGGTCACGGCACGAGAGGCGGAGCCTAGATGCCAGCACAGTCGGGAGGCATGCAGAACAACCTGAGGAGCATCCGGTATGTTTTTGCTGCTGGAGGAGAGGGCATCTGCACTCTGCAGAGGTCCTGCAAGGTGCTGGAGTTTGGAGGTGGGGAGAGGTGAGTCCCTCTCAAGCATTCCTTTGTGGAAGTGGTCTGGTGTGGAGGGCCTCAGCCTCATCCTTGGACCCAACAGGGGGGACAGGAGTGTGTGGACATTGGGGGAATCCCGCTGGAGCTCCTCTGTGGCCGGTCGGAGTGGATCAGCCGCTGCCTCCTGTTATCACCTCTGGAAGGGGTTATGGAACCGGAGGAGATCAGGAAGCAGTTGAATGACAGATGGGGAGGGTTGGGGCAATGAGAGGTCCGGAAAGTCCTGGTAGATGGTCTCCAAGCCGTTGGTCCGGCTGTTGAAGTGGCTTAGGCAGTGGCGGAAGTCGGCTTCGTGGTGGCGGGAGGAACTGCCTTTTGTGTCCAACGTTGGACCCATAGGAGCGGGACGCACCCCAACCCTACGGAGTTCGAGATCCGGATTAAGCTAATAGGGCTGCCCCTCATTCTTTCCGACGAGAGGGGGATCTCCTTCGTCATCCGCAGTGTCGGCATGGTGGAGAAGGGCAGCCTTCGATTCGCTCCGGCAAGCTCCATGATGGTGGTGGAAGCCATTGTCCGTACCTCCAACCCGGGATGATATTCCCGGTGATTTTTATGGCCATCGGCGAGGAGGTCTTAATCATCTAGGGGGTTCTTCAGGCGATCGAGCAGATGTGGCAGCGGTGGCACCAGGATCCCTAGGGGAACTAGACTTGCAGTTGGATGTAGGGGACGACCAGAGGGGGTATGGGGCCCCCTCCCAACATCCAGTTTGAATTTTAAACTGGGCCGGCCAATGTTGAAATCCGGGCTCAAAGGACCTAGATGGGCCTAGGGGACTTGGGTCCGAGAGATGGGCTGGATCTGCATGGCGAATCTGAGCCGGGACCTCAAGATTTGTTGCAGGACCTGAATATCAACCCAATAACTCGTGACTTACCCGTTACTGGGAGTCACGGAGTTATCGGGTCCGGGGGACTCGATAAATACCTCCTTCCTCACCTGATACACGCTATAGGACCTGTGCAGTAGGGGCAGCTTGTGGCCCTATCTGCCGGCCGGGCGCGGCTGCTGCCAGCCACCAACGTCGCCAGATGAACACCCAGCCTTGTTTGGCGACCCTCTCGCCAGAAAGGAATGTTGTCGCCGTTGCAGCTCGTTCCCCCATAGGCTTGTGAACGGTCATTGCAGGCGGTGGGAGGAAGCTCTGAAGGTGAGGGAGAGGAGGAGGGTGGAAAACAAGGGGGCTCGATCGACCGAACTGGCCGGTAGGGGCAGACTTCATTCAAAAATGAACTTCTAGATTTTTTTTTAAAAAAAGTAAATGGGACTTTATGTATGATTTGGAAAGATGTGGTGGGGTGAATTTAGATTCGCGAGGAGTTGCTGGCTATGCAAAACCTATGATTTCAATGAGGATCCCTCACCAAGTACGCAAGAGCTCCTCATGATGCAGGCAGAGATGATCCACGGATGGGGCATATTAATTCATTCTTTGGAGGGGCCAACCTGCTGCGAGAAAAGAGCCAACGTGCAAGGAGTCGACTCCTGCGCGGGCTGTAGCCTGGACAGAAGACGACCAGGGAAGTGTCGACTCCTGGAGTCTGGAGTCGACACTTGCCAGGCAGCAAGCCAGACTCAACCCCCCCTTCTTTTTGGTGTTGCTCTTTGTTTTATGTGGCTTTCCTCATTGCTCCTGGGTTTGGGAGGAAATGAAAATTCAGGTTCTACAATCGCTTGGGGCTTCGCCTTAGGAAGATTTTTTTTTGGGACACATAAATGCATTTGGATATAATGCATATGCGGGTATGTGTGAAAATGCGGGAATGGACATGCATGGAAGCCAATCTAAAAAAAAGGGTTGAATGCCGTCTTTATTGCTGATCATCACGCAGTTCAAAAGAAGGGATGAAGGCACTTAAACATGAGGCTTGTATGCAAAAGAAATTCAGTGGGTCCCTTTTGTTTCTTTCTCTTGTTCATATGATCGTATAATTCCGTTGTTCCTCATTTTTTTATTCACCCTCACCTTCCATTAAAGTGCAGCGGATTTATCTCCTTCGTCCTTCTTGAGTTCGTGGAATAACGATTTAGAGGGGAGAAACCAAGTTGGAAAGGGAAGGAGGCTGTCAAACATCGGAAAAGAATGAGTCGTTCTGTATACAAGGTGCAGGAGTCAACCCTCGGGGCAGTAGGAGTCGACTCCTACCCACAGGCCCAAGATCACCCGGTTCTGGCTGGGCGCGAGAGTCAACTCTTGCTGATGCAAGAGTCGACCACCACCTGATAGACAGAACAGGGTCTGTCTGGGGTGTCTCAGAAGTCAACTTTCGACCCCCTGGAGGTCGACTTTCGCAAAGAACAGATTATACAAATCCCAAAACGGACTCGGTTATGATGAAATCCGATCACACGTGCAAAATTATGTGCGATTCATGCATATATGCAAGGATGCTGATGCTTTGATGAGGGGATTTCAGTTTTCAGATAGGAATTAGAATTTTGTACTCCACCTTTTTTATGTTTGTTCATCTTGACTTCAGATGTTCAGCCGTTGAGGCTTACTCACTATCTATTCTTTGTTCATTTTTTTTGAATTAAGCAATCAACCCCATTGTTCAGCCTTCATTTTTTGTTGTTGGTTTATTCAGTTTTCAGCAGCTTAAGATTGAGGCCAGCCATTGCGTTTGGGAGCTTTAGCTTATGCTTTAGTAACTAATTCTCATTCGATCCAGCCTCAATGATTAAGGAGTATGACCAACAAGCTCCTCCTATATTTCCATTCCAGCTGCAACTTCAATTTCTGTTTACAGAAGTTCCTGGTTCAAGAGCAGCAGTTAGCTTTTCAGTCCAGTTTAAGCTTAACAGTTCGAGGATTGCATTTGATTAAAGTGATTCTCTTGATGCACAATAGTCTAAACTATATTTCTAATTTCTGAACTTGAAGATTTTTGTGATCAACATTTCTGTTTCTGCTCTGCCTTTTTTTCTTTTTCTGATCCCATTCCAACAATTTTTAGAGTAAAAAAATCTGGTTATTGCATTTCTGTGTTTTCAGTGTGCCATGGGGTTTTCTGAATTGGCCACCCATGCCTCTTGGATTATCAGTCATATATCTTTAGTTCAGTTCATCCATCACTTGTTATTACTATTTTTTTTGTCATTATCACCTCAATCCACCTGGTGAAATTTCGGCAACATCTCCCCTTAACCCAAGACGTTTGGGGGAGTAATTGGGGAACACCATCCACGGAGAGAACTCTGAGGTGACCCCGAAACACAGAGGGTGAGCCCAAGGGCAACGACCCCGAAAACCCAAGCCGATTATAGCGGAGTCCCGAGGGCTAGCCTACTAGGGATCCAATCGACCGGCGATGCCACGACCCCATTTCCGAAGCGTGGTCTTAGGATTTTCTTTTTGCCGAAGCGTGGGGCCATCAATGTTCACTCAATTAGAGGGAATCACTCGGGGTCCATGTCATAAGGGGGGAATGAGCCCCCAGAGATCCAAGAGTCATCAGCATTTGGGGCAACGAGCGAACGCTCAAAAGAGCAATATCCGGGACGAATCCCATATACCTCATCCCTACGGTTACATGGTGGTGGGGGCCAGCTAGAAACCAAGGCCGGATTTGGAGGTTGTAAATAAATAAATAAATAAATAACTAAATGAAAGAATTTGTGAATTGAAACGATTTATCCGGGACAAATCCAATATACCTCATCCCTTCGGTGACATGGTGGTGGGGGTCAGCCAGACACCGAGCCGGGATTTGGAGGTTGTAAAGAAGGAATAAATCAGCCAAGTAGAAGAACTCGCAGGCCCATGGAGAGAGTGGTATCAGGTGAAGCAGAAAGCATATACATATGTTGGCTATACCACATCTATATACAATTATACTAGGAACATATAGGACCACGGTTAGCACAAGTGGGGATTTCATTCTGGTTTACTTCCGGAAGACTGATAGGAGTCCTGCGAGGAGGTATCCGCGTCACTGCCGGAGGAATAGGACTGGCTGTCACTGTCCGTGCTCTCGCTCTCGCTGGGTGCAGGAGCAGGAGCCGGAGCAGGCGCGGCTTCCTGCGGGGCGTCGTCATCGCACGAGGCCGGAACGGACAGCTCCTGGCCGATCTCGATGACGTTCGGGTCGCCCCCGATGACCGCCTTGTTGGCGTCGTAGATGCCGGGCCAGCAGCTGGCGTTGTCGTACTGCTGCTGGGCGATGCCGCTGAGCGTGTCCCCCGGGGCGACGGTGATATTCACCGCGACGGCGGGACGGGAATAGGAGTCAAGGACCGCCTTGACCGGGGCCGTGGTGATGGCCGTGGTCTTCGCCGCCTTGACCGGGCTGGCCGGCAGGACATGGGCTGCGCTGGCGTGCCCTCCGGCTGTCGCCACCGCCGCGACCGCACTGGCCGCGAGCGTGGTGGTGGTGACGGAAACCCCGGCGGATACGGCCCTGCTGGCGCGCGATGGACGAGCGTGACGTCCGCGAGACATGAATGTACTCCGTGGAGTAGGCAGTAAGCCGGCCCGCAGTACGCGTCTCGGGGTCAGGGAGAGCTACGGGCCTCCACATGAGACCGGGCATATCTCCCCCTGCCTCATGTATACGCAACCGTAATGGGCCTTGTCCAGCCTTGTCCACCTGTTCACGAAATCGCCTGAAGATTCCCTGAAGTCAGGACACGGGCCTTTCCGGCGCGGTATTCTGCGCCACTTTCTCGCGGATCTTGCGCAGCTCGTCGTGAATGAAGACCAGCTGCGAGCCGTCGTACACCCGGGGAGTGCGCCCTGACCTGCGGAACTGGGCCAGCGGCATCGTCCCGGTCGGCTCCAGGCCGGTCAGGCGCACCAGGTCCCTCATGTCCTTCTCGGTCAGGCCCAGGATGGTGGCCGCCACGTCGAGCGGCCAGCTGGTGCCGTCCAGGGGCACCTCGGGAAGTCCCTGCCATCCAGTCATGCCGCTCCCATCATGGCGTGCCGAGGACACCGTCCATCCACCTCAGCTCCCATTGGCCGTCGAACATCTCCAGCTGCGCGCGGGGACGGTCTCCGTCGTCCGACCTGCACGCTACATCAACGCAGAATATGACGCCCTGGCGCGCCATCTGGCGCAGCGTGTCCTTCTGGCACCAGGGGCAGAGCCGGGCCTTCTCGCCCGGCTGCTGGGGGAGCCGGCGGATCGCCTCGCGCTCGCCCAGGACGATCTCGGCCTTGCGGGACCAGCCTTCCAGCCAGCCGGTAATGTCCCGTACCGCGTCGTCGTCAATCCCCTCGGCCAGCCCGCAGAGGGAGGCGAGCGCCTTCAGGGTGTTGAGCGAGCTGGCGCCCCGGTAGCGGACGGGCAGGCTCGCGCGGATCCGGCTCAGCGCCTCGGCCTCGCGTGCCCACGCGTGCAGGTCCAGGACCGTGTTGGCCGCCTGGGCATGCCAGGGCGGGCTCGAAAAATCAATCTTGCCATGAAATCCCGAGGAGGGATGGGAGGGCTTGACAGCGATGATGGCCTCAAGCCGCGTGTTGAGTGCGAGAACCCCGGCCACCGTTTCCCTGAGCCGGGAACGGAGCGCCACGTAAGCGGAGATAGTTTTCGGCACAGAAAGAGAATAGCCGGTTGCCCGGCTATTCCCCGGTAATGATGCACCTAGTCGTCCGCCAGCGCGTCCGCGATCTCCCCGTAGGTCAGCGCCCGGATCGAGTTCTCCCCGTCGGTGTCCCGGAAGACGATCATGCAGGGCTCGCGGGCGGGATCCTTGTGAGGGTACAGGTGCGGGTGCGCCTGAACGAGCCGGGCGATGATCTCCTCGCGGGTCATGACGCCTGGTACTTCCGGACGCGCTCCACGTCTGCGGGCAGGACGGAGATGAGGCACCCGGCCTCCCTGCGGCAGGGGATGAACCGCATGTGGGTAACGCAGACCGTCGCCTGCGCCTGGAGGCCGTCTCCGGTGTTCCAGGCGTGCCAGCCGAGCAGGAGGTCGTCGGTGCCCTCGGGCTTGTCCTCGAACTCCTTCAGGATCCCCAGGGGCTCGCCCTGGATGACCCGGCGGTAGCAGTCGGGGCCGTGGCCGGAATGGCATACCCGCGCCTTCCCGACCGTCGCGTACCCGCTCGTCTCGTTCCCGCAGTGAGCGCATTCCATCGCATCTCCTATCGTCGCCCCCGACGCTATGCGCGGTCTTCGCCTTCGTCAACCCGGCCGTCGGGATAGAGCACGGTTACCGGGGTGCCCAGCTTCCGGGCGTACCGGACCGTGTACCAGGTGCCGGACTTCGCCCGCTCGGGGCCGTCGGGGCAGGCGATCAGGAGGCCGGCCGCTTCCGCGATGTCCCGGCTGTCTGCCGCGGCAATTCCCGCGGTGCCGATCGGCATCGGGGTTGCGATCTTCCTCACCGAATTGTGCCCGCGCCCGCTGCGCCGGCCCATCGGCATCGCCATCGAGCTTCTCGCCGGCATCCCCTCCATCATCTACGGCATCTGGGGCCTGTTCGTGTTCGCGCCCTGGTTCCAGACCACGGTCCAGCAACCCATCATCGACGCCACCGACGGCATCCCGGTGATCGGCACCCTGTTCGGCGGCGCGCCCTATGGCATCGGCGTATTCACCGCCGGCCTGATCCTGTCGATCATGATCCTGCCCTTCATCTCGGCGGTGACGCGCGACGTGTTCGGTCAAATGAGTGTATATGGATGTATGAATTCTTGAATCAAGATTTTTATATGTTTTGCCCCTCGTTTGAGTCAACTGGGTTGGGGTTTAGGACAGTTGGCCCTTGCCCGAATCGGAAGCGTGAATGCAGTTAGTCTTTCGACCATGTTTAGCTTCTTGATAATGATCACGGTGTGACCAGAGACCGTGTCCAAACGTATGAGGGCTAAGTCGGTAAGTTTGAACATGGTGGTCAGACCGACTGCGTTCAAGATTGACGTGGTCAGATGATCGACCACGTCCCTATAGTCGCGGTGCCTTCCCCAACCGCGTTCATCGAAGAGGGTCGACCAACCCCGAGAGGCCTGTCGTTTGGGTTTCTGATAAAAAATCCTCTGTGAAGTCCAGTCAATCGACCCCCTTAGTCCAGCCGATCGAAACCCAAGACCCACTTCAGAAAATGTCCTTTTCGGCCCTGAAAACTTAGTTTTCACCCCGAAACTTAAGTAGAGGCATTTTTGGATAAAATAAATAAGAATTTAGTTGTGTAAACCCCGCGAGGGCTACCTCATGGTGGGACGCCCGATGGCTTGGTTTAAAATATGTAGGTACATCCCATGGCGGGGAAATGTAAATAGTTCATGTTTTTTTGAGATAGTAACCTCGACAGTCTTGTGCCTTGCGGATTTAGACTCGTGTTTAGTGCGACGTGTGTGTGTCCACGATCGGTGACACGTTAGTGGTTTCACAATGGGTACTTACTTGGAGTGACCTTTCCCCACTAGTTGTAGCTTATCTAGGCATGCGTGTGCCGACTCATTTGGGAGTAGTGGAGAGTTAGAGCCGAGAGAGACGGTTTGGGACTGATTTTCGTAGGGCCTCCCACTGTGACGACTTGAGTCCGGACCGAGAGGAAAACCAGCTAGAAGGCCTAACGTAGTGCAGTCAATCAATGTGTGCACACGTGATCGGGGACTTCAGATGCGTGTTGGCGAGCATAACCTCGACTAGACCCTTGTCTTGTGTTTTGTGTACAGTGTCTCAGTTTCCACCTTGGGCGAGTAGGGAGACACCTGAGGTTGTGGACTAAGTCATCAATGGACGCATCCAGCCTTGCTTCTGGTGGGTAGTACTCCTGTCACTCGAGTGTGACGACCCTAGTTTCTTACTGTTGTGGCTTAGCGTTTGGCTTACTGTCATGGCTTAGTGTTCAGGTGACTGAGGGTATCCAACTGTACGACATTGACTCGTGTGTTACTGTGATTAGCCATGGTACACATGTAACAAGGTTTAGAGTTTTAGTAGTTCTATGTCCTCGTTAGGCGTGATCGAGACGTAGTTTATTACTACCTTCGAGAGTCTTGTTTCGGTAGTGTAATTGCATCCCTCCGTTGATCGATTGAGAGTCTACTTAGTAGCCTAGATTCTAGTGTTCATCCACCAGTAGAGATATTCTGAGACGAGTTATCGTGATCCAGCCTGTTCTAGTCCAGATTACGAGAACTTGGTTTGGCATAGTTTATGCTCGATACTCGAGGCACTCCATTATTGTGCAGGCTTTCGGTAGTTAGTGGTTTAGCATGGTTATGTGTATTTATAGTGTTGATCTTTCTGCCTTACTGTCTTTCCTACTTTTCTGTTCTTCATGTCTTGTTATTTATCGTGTTGTTTGTTACGTTTCGTTGTGGTGGGGATCCATGGGACCCCTACCGAGCCAATGAGATGAGGCTCACCCCTTTTCTTTTCAGTTCTAGTTTGCCTCCTCATCGTACGGAGGCCCTACACAGCATCGAGTGTCCTAGCGTCTTCAGCTCCTGCCAGCTAGGGTATGCCTCAAGGCTTTGTATTTTTCTTTTGTTGAGTTGTACCTTTGAGACTTGTATATCTGGACTAGAAACTGTGTCAAATTGGGTAAATCTATGTATAAATGTAAATTTTAATTTTAGCACTTTAATTTCTACATTTATTTTAGATTCTTGTACACTCCCATAACACCTATTTGAACCCTTCTGAGTTTCCCAACTCGTGGGTGGCGGCGTAGGATCTGAATGGTATTGGGTTTAACTCGGTACCCAGATCATGGGTCATTACAGTTGGTATCAGAGCAAGATTACGACAGTGTATAGGAATGCAGAATAAATGTAGTATTTAATAGTCCAGAGAGTCCAGTATAGTCAATAGCTAGCTTAGGATGTTCTATTTTTTCACCATGTTGTTCTCCTCACGTGTTTAAGGTCTGTAATGGTGCAGAGGGGGGAGGCACGGTCCCCAGTGGAGTAGGCAGCGGGGGTTCAGGTAGGACAAGGTAGCGCACCACCCCTGCCAGTGGCCATGGCTCTAGAGGCACCAAGACCGGACGAATTTTTCTTGCGATCGTCTCAGTTTCTGGCGTTGAGGTAGGATGAATCGTCGGTTACTCTATATTGGGTCAGATTCAGGGAGTT